>BLKR01000093.1:0-88827 GCA_011170035.1 Teleogryllus occipitalis | reverse complement strand
GAGAGGGCGAGAGAGAGGGCGAGAGAGAGGGCGAGAGAGAGGGCGAGAGAGAGGGCGAGAGAGAGGGCGAGTGAGGGCGAGAGAGAGGGCGAGAGAGAGGGCGAGAGAGAGAGCGAGAGAGAGAGCGAGAGAGAGGGCGAGAGAGAGAGCGAGAGAGAGGGCGAGAGAGAGGGCGAGAGAGAGGGCGAGAGAGAGGGCGAGAGAGAGGGCGAGAGAGAGGGCGAGAGAGAGGGCGAGAGAGAGGGCGAGAGAGAGGGCGAGAGAGAGGGCGAGAGAGAGGGCGAGAGAGAGGGCGAGAGAGAGGGCGAGAGAGAGGGTGAGAGAGAGGGCGAGAGAGAGGGCGAGAGAGAGGGCGAGAGAGAGACCGCGCAAGTGTGTTAATAAGGGATGATAGGGAACGGCGGCATAACGAGGCTGCGCTGACGCCCAGGGGTTGCACATGGCCAGATTACCGACCGTGCGCTTGACGCCGGGAGATCGAGGCTCCGGGGGCCGGCGAGCGGTGGAGAGCGGCTGTCGGACGGGGCGGCGAGCGTCGAGACGCGAGTGGCCAGTGGCCAGTGAGCGGGTGGGGGTGGGGGCGGGGGCGGGCGCAGCCGACGCCGCGCACGTCGTGTCGCGTGCTGCTTGTTTGCTGTCAGGCGAGGCGCTTTCGCTTCGCAGACGCGCGTTCCGCATTTCGGTCCGCTCTACTCCGCCACGCCCCGCCCCGCCCCCTCACCGCACTGACACTCTTCACCAAGCCCTCTCTGCGGCCGCGCTGCGCACGGCAGGGCTCGGCTCCGTTGCGGAACGCCCTGCTGCTCCCCCAGAATATCTCTTCGCACATGATATCTCTCTGTTCCCGATTATCTCTCCGCCCACAACTATCTCCCCGCCCCCGAACATGTCACCGCCCTCGAACATGTCCCCGCCCCCGAACATGTCCCCGCCCCCGAACATGTCCCCGCCCCCGAACATGTCCCCGCCCCCGAACATGTCCCCGCCCCCGAACATGTCCCCGCCCCCGAACATGTCCCCGTCCCCGAACATGTCCCCGCCCCCGAACATGTCCCCGCCCCCGAACATGTCCCCGCCCCCAGACATGTCCCCGCTTCCAGACGTAATCCCCGCCCCCGAACATGTCACCGCCCTCGAACATGTCCCCGCCCCCGAACATGTCCCCGCCCCCGAACATGTCCCCGCCCCCGAACATGTCCCCGCCCCCGAACATGTCCCCGCCCCCGAACATGTCCCCGCCCCCGAACATGTCCCTGTCCTCGAACATGTCCCCGCCCTGGAACATCTCGCTCTCGAAAACTTTCTAATCCTGAAGTCGCTCTGCACGGAATTTCTCACCTCTTCGCTTTCTTTAACCCTGCCTGCATCGCCCGCTCCAGCCCTCATAATCCTGCCAGTTTTCGTTCTTGCCTTTTCTTCCCGCCGCGCCCCAAAGCATTGTGCCCTCTTCAGTCCCACTGCCGAGTGTCTTGATGGCAGTTCTACGAATCGCTCATCTACACCAGAGCGCTGGGTCTAGACTCGTTCTCCGTGATCTCTCCTTCCGCACTGGTCTGCCACTCACTAGGCAACTTTCTTTGAGATTGGAGACCTACCTCAACTTCCTCTCTGTGTTTTTTTCGCTCAGCTCGGAGCTGTGTTCCCTTCTGAATAATTCAATATCTTGAATCTTTCCCTTTTCTTTTTTCAACCACTCCTTTTTCATTTATCATTTAAATAGTTTAGAGAGACATTTCCGCAGAGTTTAGTAATGTTCTACTGAGCCATTACTTTTTCCTGACGTCTCTATTTTTCTTCCATTCTGTTCTTTTTTATTTTCTCCTTAAGTAAGTCTACTTCCCCATTTTGCATAAATGAAATATTAAAAACGACAACTAAGCACATCTTCCACATATAAATTCACAGAAATTTATTTTCGGGCAAAGAATTTCTTTCATTTAAGATTAGTTTTATTCTTCGATATGACTTTTCTAAGTATTCATTCATTAGTTTTCATTTCTTTTATTTATTTTTTCATATTCTCGTCACTCTTTGCCGCTTGCCTCTCAGTAACTACCATTCCATCTGCATTAGGAACTTTGTCAACTTTGCGAACTTTTGGCTTGAAATCAAACTAGTTCTTGCTTTAACAGGCTCTCCATCATCCTTAGTCCACATTGCACCCTTCGCTCCTCGATCCAATTAGTAGTGACCAAGACCTCATTTTGAGAAGTGGAGGTTACAACAGAAAATGGACATATTTTGTCCCTAAAACCTGATCGCAGTTTCTGTAAGCATCGTAACTGAATTTGTGAAGAGCTGATAAACTTAGGAAAAAGGAAACTTCAGGGACTAAAGGAGAAAGAACAAATGAATCGATGGGTTACAAATAAATGAGATAGGTAGGACGATAGTTCAAGGTGAAGAAAGCAAATACAGTAATTTAAAACTAATTCAAAATACTCAGTTATGGAAATAACATAACGCCCAATATAATAAAAAGAATAGTGTCAAAGTGATACACGTGGGTATCTGTGTTTCGAATTGCAAGTCAAATTACAATAACTATGAACTCCATTAGATGCAATATTTCATTATTGAAATGACATCTTTAATGTGCAGTTTTTGAATGTTTAGAAATTAATAATATGGATGGTCATATTTTAAAGCCCTCGTGTCACTATTACTTCAAACATCGCAATTAGATGCGTTCAGATTTAAGAAACACTGGATATTAAAAAAAAAACATAAATTTACATACATTTAAAAGCTTGCAAGTGTATTCTATCATTATGTGATTTGTTGTACTTTGAATTAAGATAAATGAAAGTCAATAAGTCTGTCGCAATTCTTTCTACTCGGAAAATAAAATTCCACTTTAACAACTCGTTTCATAAATTACTATTTTATTCTCTGTCTCATTACTCGAAACAAGCTTATGTGGTTTTGAAATCTGACCATCAATATAACTCCCTCGTGTTATAAATTATAAGTTGCATATTAACTTATAAATTGCAGCCTTTACAGTAATTTTCGCGAAGTTATCGTGACTCTTTTCGGGCCATTAATGTGAACGAGTGCACTGGCATCGGTTACTGGGTCCGGGCCGTTGGCGCAGGGTAGGCGGCGGCGCGGAGCGGTGTGGGCGGCGGTGCGCCAGCTGAGTGGAGGGGGGCGTGGCATGGCGTGTCGTGGCGTGCCGTGGCGTGGATGGATAGGGCGGGCCGGGGAAGGGCAGGCAGGGCAGAGCGGGTAATGACGGGAAGGGGTGGGGCGGGCGGGCGGTGGCGGGGCGGGGCCGGCCAGGGAGGGGAGTGCGGCGAGCGGGGTTGGGAGGGGTGGGGAGGGGCGGGACGGGGGGACGGGCGGGCGGGATGGGGCGGGGAGGGCCGGGCGGCGTGGGCGGCGGTGCACCAGCTGAGTGGATCGGGGAGGTGGCAGCGGTTGGCGAGCGGGGCGCGCGGAGCGGGGCGACGCGATGCCCTGGAGGTGACTGCGGACTATTTATAGATCGCGCAAAGGGCCGGCGGCGGAGACGGCGTGGCGCTCGGGGACGGAAGCTAGTTCTGCTGCGGGATTGATGGAGCATAAGGCAAAGAGAGGAGGCGTGGTCGGTAATAGGGTTATGGTTGGCGACGGGTTGGGTGACGGGGATGCGAGACGGAGTTGGTAAGTTGGTGTGGGGTGATGGGTGTGGGGTGACGGGTGTGGAGTGACGGGTGTGGGGTGACGGGTGTGGGGAGACGGGTGTGGGGTGACGGGTGTGGGGTGACGGGTGTGGGATGACGGGTGTGGGGTGACGGTTGTGCTGTGTGGGGTGACGGGTGTGGGGTCACGGGTGTTGGGCGAATGGTGCTTGTGAACGGTTCCTGGACGGGTGCTCGTGAACGGATCTGCTTTTGAGTGCAGGGATCATAAAAAAAGTAATAGAATTTTCAAAAAGTTACATTTTTGTACATTGCTATATACAACTCGTGAGCGTTCCAGGAACACCTCTCACACTGTTTTAAGGCAGAGGACGCATTGTTTCCGAATGATGCACGATGGCAATATGTTTTGCGGCGGTATGTTCTTTGCAGGTTGTGTGAGAATCTGATAATTCGACTATTCCATAATTTGCGAACTTCTGGTTTTCGTCTCAAATCTCTTTCATTCACTGATGAATGGGTGATTCTCCACCCATCAGTTATACTGAGTTTTCTGACTATAATTTCTTGTAAAAGAGAAAAATTCCTCATATAGCGTGTATATAAATACTGTATTTGACTTGAAAACTGAAATTTACAGAGGCTTAGGACTTTTTGAAATCTATCGAGGAAAAAATGCACAGCTGTATGCGTCCCATTTTCCTCTTTCCAGCGACCCAGGGCGTATAAATCGGGGATTGTTCAGCATGTTTTTTCTTGAATGTTGGGTAGTTTTCAGAATACTGAACTGTTATACCGACTTGATGCAACCAAACGAAGGAGCCAAAATCACTCTAATGGGCGGTATCCCTTAAGGATTTAACAATCCAAACAAATGAGTTGTAGCTGAGAATGGTGTGCAAGTACTCTTATTCCAAGAAAAAGAAATGTATTTATGTGATGCTTTCTTACAAGAAGAGTATGAAACGACACACGACCGATGTCACAAATAACGGCCTAGGTTAGATATAAACATCGGCTATCCCTACAAACTTTAACCGCGTCAGTTATTGATTGATTGATTTTTTCGTGTTTCCGGGCGCGTCAACTGCTCTGGTCATTAGTCCCGTTAGTGTAGTGCATGTTTTTTCTCCGGAGATGGTGGTGATCTTCCCCCGCTGGATGGCGAGATCCGGCGCCGACCTACCGTCGGCTAGTGGGGTTTCCCCCTAACCAGGATTCTCCCACCAGCGGGGCACCGCCTCAGTCAAGCTCTGAGCTCCCGCCCGGTCTCCCGGAATACGTGGTACTGTAATGGTAGGGTACTGCTCCGGCATTCGCCTGGTGTTGATCGGTGAAACCACGGAAGACTACCGATCAGAGCAGCCGGCCGCTAGAATTCTCCAACAGACAGCGACTATATTCGACCTAGCTGAAACGCTAGTGTCGAAAATCCTGCCGCCGTCAGGACTCGAACCTAGGACCTCCCGGTCAGAGGCGCTGCAGTGACATCAGTTGATGCACTGAGCTACCGCTCCCGGTGCGTCAGTTATTTGCTCCATATTGGCCTCACGACGTTAATAACTATTTAAAATTTAATTTCAAATTGTAAAAAGATGCGTAAATTGGAATTGATTTTTCTGCATTTCGCTCTCGGTCTTTCAAATATCAACCAAACAATGCTTTGCGGAGAAGTTGATTATTTAATTTGAAGACCGTCAAAAGCGGATTTATTTCTTAATTGGAAAGCACTGCACTAATTATGCCTCGAATCTTCGCTAATACTTTCGTATTCTGGAAGGAACTCTTAAATTACGGTATAAAGAAACAAAAGACCGTCGCGCCTTCATTAGGAAGAGGAATAGGGTCCTTGAGACCTCGAGCCGAGCATGAACAGTCCTGTTGATTCCCTAAGGAGAACTTGAATGAGAAAAGCAGGGGGTTCCAAACCAAGGTTTGCGAAGTACTTGCCGGATTCTAAAGGAAATCTTCCATTCACAAAATAAGCGAGGAATGCTTTTTTTTTAAATATCCAAACTTATGTAGCCAGTAATCAATTTGTTTTCTGAAAAAATATTATCGAGGTGGTCAGACACTTTTTCTGAGAAGTAATTTGCTTCTACAGTGTGATACATTTGATCTTTAGAATTGTTACATTAACATGGGGTGACGAAAACCTTCCGGAAGATAATCAATTGTATGCTTTTTAAAAAATTAATTTAGATTTTTGATGAATTTTAAATCTATCCCATATTTACCTACTTTTTATTCACGTCTTTGAAGGAAATGTTATGATTCCTGTAATTGATGTCACGTATTATTGGTGTAATTCCTCTTTTGTTTGCATTATGTTGAATGTAATTTGAATGTAGTGATGATATGGACGATTATTTTTAATCTTTTGATCAATTCGATGGAGATAACCAGTCAGCGACAATCGATAAATCGAGGCTCTTGGGTCTTCACGTGTACGATGCAGGGGCAGAATTGACTTTTACATGTCGTATTTTACTTAAGAATTTGCTGTGTGAATGTGTTTGTTCACAGTATTGTAAATTGTTTCTGCCATTTCTCACCATAAAATTAGAATGGGTTCCTATTAGTCTACACTTCAAAATTGCAAAAATAACAAAATTCTCATTCACTTAGGAATTGCAATATTTACAAAATAAGTTAACCTTTTTGCATAGAATCTTCTTGAATTTTTCTTAATTTTTTCCATCATTAGGTAGATAGAATATAATAATCTACCCAACTCACTTATTAATATATTGCCACATCCACAAGTAAACACCTGTCCAATTATTTTCGTCAATTGCTCTCTCTTTCTCTCTCTCTCTCTCTCTCTAAAGATAGATAGATAGAGAGAGAGAGAGAGAGAGAGAGAGAGAGAGAGAGAGAGAGAGAGAGAGAGAGAGAGAGAGAGAGAGAGAGAGAGAGAGAGAGAGAGAGAGAGTAAGTAAGAACTTGATTTTGCTTTATATCTTGATGATTTTTTCATTTCAATACTATTAATACAAAATTTTCATCTAAAAGTTTGGGGATCCTTGCTGCTGACCTTAAACTTCTAAGGACTTAGACTGCAAGCCAAATGAAGTTGCATTCGGTTTAAGTCATTCATCCAGGAAGTTTGAACGAAATTTAATCACACAGACCGGTGGGCATGTAATGGATACTTACTGGAGAATATAATGAAAGGCAATTATATCTGGAACGTACGGGGATTCATTCTTCATCAATTACAAGGGGGGAATACATTAGGGAAATAGAAGATTTAATTTCAGTGTACTGAACATTTGAGTAAATAGTGATGCAATTTAATATTCCTATCTGGCAAATGTTTGTTTCTTCATTTAATTTTCTTAGTATTTTATATATAGCTTAGATAAATGAAATATCTGATAACCACTCATAATATATTTAACTTTTAATTCCAATAAACGTCGATGAATATGATTTTTGAACATATCAAGGTAAAGAATCATACATCAAATGCAATGATAGGGACATGGATTTTAAAACATTTAACATCCAAAACCTTACAATATGCATATGTGTTTGTAGAAAAAATTATTCCAACGTAATAGTGCAATTATATCTCACAATTTAGTTGCTATTATCTTACACGTTACTACTTGTTTATGAGTAATTAGTTCTTAATGGTGAGATGTGCAAGAGAAACTCTTGCTCCGTATGTTCCAACTGTGAGAGCCTAATGAACAAACAGATCGCGTTACCAAAATTACACACAGCGAGTCGTGTTGTGTTGCACATAAACGCGAGTTGTCGTATGTTTGACATTTGGCACCGTACTGGAGAAATCGATGTGTGTGTCGTTTCATTTCCCAATCGAAAGTGGTTCGGGTGTTGTTAGAGACGGATACGATGACACATTGAACTCTTGTAGATTTTACTAAACAAGAGCAACTCATCAACCTAACTATATGTTCGTCAACAAAGGAAGTACAGGCTCCGGCGATGGGATGATTTGAAGAAATGGTAGTTAAATCACATGCTTTATATTTTCAAGAAAGTCTAATGACTGTTACGTAAAAAATGTTCATAATTGTCTTCTACAATGGCTATAACATTTGAATGATAACTATCAGTGTCGATTTATAGGAAAATAATAGAAATTTATGTTTATATCGGGCTCCTCCCAAAAATAAGAGGCACGGGAATGATAGATTCAGTACACAGTAAGGAATACGGAAGGTGAGAGATATTTGGGAAGTAATTATTTAACCCTTATCTGCCTGAATTATTTTGTAAAAAAAATTCATTACACCACTTAATAATTTTAAAATATATCAATTTTTTCTAAAAACGTTGAAATGCACATGATGAATTTTTAGGCTGAAATGGAAAACAACATGAAGTTCTAATTGCATTTCTGAAATTTTTTAAGGTGAAAGTTAAAACTATCTACAGCTTTGTACAGCGTGCCATACGGGCACGCTAGACAGATAAGGGTTAATTGAATTATCTTTAATGACATATTCATGAATATTGTTGCAATTCTTACTTAGAATTTGAAAACTCGCCATATGAATATATAAAAATTAAGAGAAAAGTTCTTTAATTTCTGAGAAAATAAAATGTTTATTTTAATCAAGGGCGAGAATATTAACCTATAAAACAAATAAACACCTAATTAAAGAGTTCTAGTAGCAAAGATCGAAAGAAAGTTTCAAAAATTCTCCATCTTCAATTCGAAAAAGTAATTAAAAAAATTGTACTGTTTGAAGAGAACAACCGGGAGCGGTAGCTCAGTGCATCAACTGATGTCACTGCAGCGCCTCTGACCGGGAGGTCCTAGATTCGAGTCCTGGCGGCCGCAGGATTTTCGACACTAGCTATTCAGCTATGTCGAATTCAGTTGCTGTCTGGAGAAGAATTCTAGCGGCCGGCTGCTCTCATCGGTAATTTTCCGTGGTTTCTCCGATCAACACCAGGCGAATGCCGGAGCAGTACCCTACCAAACGGGCCACGGACCGCGCGCGATCTTTCCTTCCTCTTCCTTGTCCTATCCTCGCCCCTTACACATAGATTCACTACACTGCCATACATGTTGGGAGACCAGTCGAGAGCTTAGAGCTTGGCCGTCTGGGGCGGTGCCCCGCTAGTGGGAGATACCTGGATGAGGAAAACCCCGCTAGCCGACGGTAGGTCGGCGCCGGATCTCGCCATCCAGCGGGGGGAAATTATCGGCATCTCCTGAGAAAAAACACCCACTACACTTACGGGAGTAATGACCAAGCAGTTGAAGCGCCCGGAAACACGAAAAAATCAATCAATCAATTGAATAGAAGAGTAGGGTTGCAGTGCTTTGCAGTACTATGCAGTAGTAAATTATCTGACTTGAAGTCCAGTGTTTCACACAGTTTCGAGTTTCTTCATTTAGAAATCTCAATAATTAGGAAAAGTGAATCTTAAATGTAGTAATGTCATAATTGATGGGAACGCGCTCTGCAATTTTCTACAGTTCTGTGAAAGCGTCATGAAAAAATAGTCTCTCAGTGTAACGTCCACTTTTCTGGCTCACGCAATTGTCAAATGATGTCGCAAAAAACGAAACACGTACGTGAAATGCCCGAAAAAAACTGGTATGTTATTTAGAACACCCAAGAGACTTAAGCGACTGCTGAACACCCACACACCGTGTTGTGTGTATGTAATGTGGAAAAGCTCATTAGAGAGACTTTTTTACTTTTTACAAATATTCGTGCATTGGGAAACGAATTCGAGACGAGTGATTCGATTTATGGTTGGGTGAGGAAATTTCGGATCGTTTGCTTTGCATTGAAAGGGGATAAATATAATAGAAAATTATAATTCAAAGTGTGCAAAATGTATACGAGGTTAACTATAACATTTTGAAAAACTGATTTTATTGCAACTAGTGGAACTATTTTTCAGCGCCTATGACTCTCTTAAAGAGTTATGTTCTGCAGTCAAGCACATCGTTGAAATACAGTGGACCTGGGTAGAGCTGTATGCTGTGTACAGCAACATTCCTCTCAGAATTTTTCTGCTTATTTGAGTATTTTGATTTTTCACTCTACAACTCTTTAGATGCTAGTTGGTGTAGTGTTAGATTAGGCATCATCGCCTTTTGGCACGCTGATTCTTGTCGTCGAAGGTGGCGGCGACGAGGGCGGCGACGAGGGCGGCGACGAGGGCGGCGACGAGGGCGGCGACGAGGGCGGCGACGAGGGCGGCGACGAGGGCGGCGACGAGGGCGGCGACTTATGGCTTGAAGACTAGCGCATACGTCTGCTACCGAAGAAGCACAAATTCGATCATTGGCTAATTCAGGTGAAATTTTTGGTGGACAAAGCAAGTTTTCTCTGGAAGCAGGTTTTCTGAGAGTTTTCCTGATTCCCCTTTCTGTTTGGCCACTATTTCTCCATCATTCACCTTATCATTTTTCATTCATTAATCATCATGGACTTTAATGATCAAGCAGTAGACGGACACTTGAACTCAATAAATAAATACAAAATAATAAACAAATAAATAGTAAATATTTAATAAATATATAATAAATAAATAATAAATAAATAATAAATAATAACAAATAAATAAATAATAATAAATAAATAGTAATAATAAATAAAATAAATAAATAAATAAATAAATAAATAAATAAATAAATAAATAAATAAATAAATAAATAAATAAATAAATAAATAAATAAATAAATAAATAAATAAAAAATAAATAGATACATACAGAAAACGGTGACACAAGCAGTGGCGACAGATGGAGGCGATGGTGATGAGGGAGGGCATGGGGGTGATGATAGCTTTGATGGCGTGACTGACGTTCCTTCGGGGCGTTGGTGGGGAGAGGTGGGGTCAATGATGAAGTGAAGACAGCTTTCTTTCGCCTCGTGGGCGCAGTATTCTTCTTTAACGGAGCGAAATTCCCAGAAGAAGCAACATCCTTCCATCAGCGTTCGGAGCCTCGGGCCACACGTTATTGTTCCACGAACATCGTGCAAAAAAATGCCGCAACCCCCGGCGGATATGTGGAACAAGTTTTCATTATGCATGCGTTCTCAGAATATTGAAGAGCTCATGTTATTTAGAGGCGGAGGTCCGGAAAATAGAAGATTGCAATAAAAAATAATACCGAGAAGTATACATACTTCATACGGGAGGAACTATTCAAGCGAAATGAATTTCATTCCATAGGTATATCCTTGTTTTTCTCTGTAATGTTCACGTTTTGCGTCCAATTTCATGTCTGGGTAAATTAATATTTTTCGAAGAATTTATACAATTGAAAACTAGCATCATTAATATTTTGGAACCTAAATTCGTATGCTCTTACGAACTTGGAATAATAAATATAATTTTAATATCTTTATATTGAAATACGTAATTGAAAATTTATGAAGTAATTTTATAATTAAAAATTCTCCCCGTAATATTGCTTTTATTCATTAAAGGATTTTAAGAAACCTTTTTAAGCACGTTTCATTGGCATTTCTGATACGCAATCAGACTAACATTTGTATACGCATTCAAGCGAGAAATGTTTCTCTCCTTTTACTTTTCTAATATCTATGACAATATTTAAACGCGGCATAATTGGAATTTTTTGACCTTTTACCATGTGATCTGTCAATCAATTCGATAGCTACACAAACCGTGTGTGATTTTACTGCAGTACTGTAGGAGCTCTGAGAAAAAAAGTTTTCTCGTCTGCGATGTGCGATTGTGCAATTACACTCTCATCCTGCTTCAAACGTTTAATCTTTTATTACTACTGTCACTGACACTGCCGTTGTTTTCTCGTTTTCAATACCTTATTGTGATAAACATCATTGTTTAGACACTAATGGAAAATTCAAACATTTCTCTCACTCCTACGCCGAAGACTCCAATTCCGTACTAGTTATATAAATAACTATAATTGCAAAGTTCTCTCTCGTGAATGAAATTGACCCAAAGATCTGAATAACCGTTTTAAAAATAAACAAAGAATCGGGTGATACTACAATTTTGGATTCAATAATCAACATGAAGGAGGAATTTTTTAATCGTGATTCAAGTATTTAAAGACCATTCCAGGAATGGATGGATGGTTAGAGGGCTAGGTGAGTATAAATGTGATATACGAGTAAATGATCGTGGAAATATGGTGGAATAAACCGCAACAGGAAAAAATCCAGTAAACCTTCTCACCCCCCTCTTTGTCCACGCCGTTCCACATTGATCCGCATTAAGTAACAGTCATTTTGTTGCATTAAACGCTAGTCGATGTTGGTGCAGTATAATTTCAACCTCTTCCCTCCGATGCCCAGGCCTACCTGTGCACTCATCCACAGACACCATTATCTCAACACGGGTCTCGCTCTTGGGAACTGGTCAGTGACCATACGTGACCACGCCGCTTCCATTAGCGCGAGCGTGAAGCATGGCAGTCGGACACGCGGCCTTGCAACGCGCCACACTCTCGCGGTTCCCGCCCTGCGGCACGCCATCTCTTCTTCCACCCGCCCCTCGGGTCCCCCTTCCCCCCCGAGGCCAAGGTGGCTGTCATCCCTCTTCTCGCCGCCTCTCCCGGGTTGAGAATCCGCACTCTTCTCTCTATGCTCATCCTCAAGGTCACTTTACATCAGGGCTGTCCGAGTGAGCGGCGTGCACTGGCGGGACCGGCGCTTATATCAGTATAAAATTCACAATGGGGAAAATATTAAACAATCCCAGAAGAATACGCTCACGGTATCCCAAAGACATGTTAAAATCCCCGTATAAAAAGTCACTATAATAATGTATGTTAAATATGTAAATTTTCATCCTAATATAATGATAATTTCTGAATGTATGAATGGAGAGTATCTAGATTTAAGAATGTATAATGTATTGCAAAATTTGTGTATTGTACGTGAAATTGTTTAGATATACGTATTAGAAATATAAGTATGGAATTCTGTAAATTAGCTAGTAGTAAGATGCAAGAGTGAGAGGTTGAATGCTCAAATGTTATGTATTACAAATAAAAATGTACAGACCCCTGAAAGGCAAAACTGCCGAATAGGAAGAAAATAAATTCTAAAAAATCGCTTATCTGTAGGCAACGGGTGTGGCCTTGCAGCTGGAGGTGCTTGATCTCCCTCATGAGCAACTCTGGTGGAGTCTGCCTGACGAATCGGGATAGGAGGAGAAGCGCTCGGACGCGATCGGCTTTAGGCTAGTGAAACGCGACCTGCGCAAGGATAACTGCAAAGGGCCTACCCATGCAAACTGGCTATGGTTATTGCTTTTGCATCGGTATGGCCTTGCATCTGGAGGTGCTGTGGTGGAGTCTGCCTGACGGATCGGGAAGGGTGGGGATCGGCTTTAGTGCAACGCAACCGGCACGACGACAACGGCAGAGGGCCAACGCAGGCAGACTGGCCATAGTTATTGCATTAAAGCATTCCTGCGTAACAACATTCTAAACATGAAGGTTCTCTAATTCTAGTTTGCTCTGTGGGAAGGAGTTCAGTTTCTCAACGGAAAGAATGTAGTTCGGTTACCTCATCATATCCGTGACTTTACGTTGAATGGCTTACAGAGCCATTGATGAAAAACATTATTCTTTTGTGTGAAATGATTTGTTGGACGCTCTCCAGTGAGAACTTAACCCATCGTTCTACTGGTACCTCTTTAGCCTTTCTCTTTATCCGCTCGCCTACTACCATCAGCCCACCAATAGAAGTGATAGTACAAAGGTAATATTTGTACGCAACGAATATTAATGTTTTCGCTCTTGGTATCTACAAAACTACTTTTTAACAGTGTTGATTTCTTCCTCTACATATTCATTATTTCGTATATCCCTTTTCTTTTATAGACGATCTTTTCAAGATGTCCCTTCATTTTGAATCTTGAGAAACTTAACTTGCGAGTATCCTGATTTTCTGTCTCGAATTTACTCATCCATTCCAGACTAATTGGAAATCATTTTATTCTCTCTCTCGAGTTCTTTCCACTTTCCCCAGATGGGTCTCCTTGCGTTTCATCCCTTTGCCTATCACTTCTTATCCCTTGCGCAGCGCTCGTTCTAAGGAGCACATTGTGCGCTTATCAATCTTCATCTGGCGGCGCCCCGCCCCCCGGCCGCCGCCGCTTCCGCGTGACGCATTGTGCGGGAGCGGCAATCGCAGCGCTGCGACAAAGCGCGGCGCCCACAATGCCACAGGTCGCGGCCCGGGGAGGGGCACGCAAGGCCTGTCACGCAGCGGGGGGCGGAAGGGGGCGTGGCTGTTGTGGTAATGGTGGAGATGGTGGCGTTGTAGATGACTGTAATGGTGATCGTGGCGATGTCGGTGTGGGTGGGCGTGGCGGAGATGTTATCGGTGTGGTTGGTGGCAGTGACTGTTCTGGTAATGGTGGAGGTGGGTGGTGACGGCCCTAAGCCGCCATCCTGATTGAGGTTTTCCTGGGTTTACTCAATCGCTTAAGGCGTATGCCGGGATGGCCCCTAGTCTTGCATCCCAGAAATAAATGTAAAATCTGCCCTCCTTCTTTAAATCTGTTCACAGTTAAGGCATTCGGGATATAGGAGAATTTCTGGCATTTTTCGAATGTAATATTATAGATTTACCACGCCCCTCTTGTAAATAGGATCATGGATTTTTTTTATAATATCATTGTTAGCTTTAGAATCATGAAAATTGACTATGAAAATACATTCACACCTTGTTTCATTAGTTATGCGTAGCACATCACCATAAGCTACTACGATCATTGCAATTTTGTAAGTAACGTAAAATGTTAGTTATCACTATTTCCACCCGAACGCCTCAATTGTAATTATGTAAATGTAAATATTTAACTGGTTAGGCGGAAGAGCAGGCCTTACGGCCTGAGCCTCGCCAGAAATAAAGACATTATTATTATTATTATTATTATTATTATTATTATTATTATTATTATTATTATTATTATTATTGATGGTGGCGATGAAGATGACTGTGATGGCGATGTAGAGGATAGTGGTCGTTGCGGTTGCGGTGGCTGCGGAGGGGGTAGAAGTACCGGCGGCGGTTGCCATTGCGATCAGATGAGTGGCGGTGAACGTAGCGGATGCGGAGGATTATGACTGTGATGTTAATCGCGAGAGTGGTGATGGTGGTGGCGGCAGCGGCAGTGATGGTGGTGGTGGTGGTGTTGTTCGTTTTGGTGGTCGTTTTGGTGGTCGTCTTGGTGGTCGTTTTGGTGGTCGTTTTGGTGGTCGTTTTGGTGGTCGTTTTGGTGGTCGTTTTGGTGGTCATTTTGGTGCTCATGGTGGTGGTCGTTGTGGTGGCATCGTGCTATTAACGGCAATGGTTGCGGTGGTGATAAGAGATGGAAGTGGCAGTAGTAGTAGTAGTGGTGGCAGTAAAAGTTGTGGTGGCGGAAGTTTCCGCGGCAGTATCGATGTCATTTGTCGTAGAGCTAGAGGTAATAGTGGTAGTATGATTTACTGTGGCGGAGGTCGTTGGGGGAGAATGGCAGCGTCGGTGGCGGCGGCGGTGGTGATGGAGGAGGAGGTGGTGTTAATGGTGTTGATGTTGCTGGTGGTGGAGGTGGCAGCGGCAGCGGTGCTGTCTTGCTGTAGCGGTTGCAATGGGGTCTGTGATTGCTAATGCTCGAGGATATGGAAGCGGTACCCATGTTGGAGGCGATGCCGGTGGCGACAGAGATGGGGAGGCGGTACAGAGATGGTGGTGTTAGTGATGACGGCTGTGATGGAGTTTAAACGAGAGAGGCGGCGGAGCAGGAAATAGGAACTTGCCAAGACTTCGTGGATGCGCCATGCTGTTCTGCGGGCGCCACTCTGCCGTACGGGGCGCTCGCGTGATAGTACAACGATTGTGCCACGAGTTAATTAAAATTAGAATGTGTTTGGCAGTTCGTCGCTAAGTGGTAACGACAGTTTCGTAACCTAGGCAACAGCAATTCAACCTGCTTAAGTCGCTCGGGGCATCAACTGATGTAGTGATCTGTCTCTAACTGGGAATTCCTAGGATTCGAGTTCCAACGATGGCAGGATTTCCGGCACTTGCTACGTAGGTAGGTCAAATTTAGGCGATGACTGACTAATGACTCAAGCGGCCGGATGCTCTGATCGGTAATTATCGTGGTTTCTCCAATCAACGCTAGGTGAATGCGGGAACAGTATCTTAACAAACGGGCCATGGACTACGCGCGATATTTCCTTCCCATTCCTTGTCCTATCCTCACCGCTTACTTCCACACACTTACACTCGCAAGCACTACTTGACCACATATGCTGGGGGATAAGTCGGGAGCTTAGAGATTATTCCGGCTGGGGACTCGTTGGTGGGAGATACCTGGTTGACGGAAAACCCTCTAGCCGACGGTAGGTCGGCGCCGGATCTCGCCATCCAACTGGGGAAGACCGTCGCCCCCTTCCTCGACAAAAAAGTGCACTACACTCACGTGACTAATGAACTTAGCAGTTGAAGCCCGGAATCACTAATCAATCAATCAACAGTGAATCAGAAGCATTGGCAGTTGCTCAGTATTGTCACTTTAAATTATTGAAGAAATGAATCGCAAGGCTGAAATGTCGTAGTTAATCAGTTAAGCGTCGACAGTGAGCTTGTGATAAATACGTTACAGGATCAGAAAATGGGTGCAGGTACTTTTAAAAAGTACATGTCGTGGAACTTACATAATAACGCGATAGGGCGCGTAGAACACGGCAACGCTCAATCCTTCTACACACAACTGCCAACCACATTATTCATTTATGCCGACCTTGAAGTGTACTTTTCAATTATGGTGGCAGACTTTTCAGCCGATTTGCACAAGATCAATAATTCATCAATCGCGAACTGGCGGTATGATACGAACGTAAGTTTCCGTGAATATAAATGCGAGGGATGAAACAATTTTAATGATGGGAAATTCTGACATAGAATTTAAACTTGTATTAGTGCTAAAATTATGTCATTCCTTGTATTTCATAGAATATAATATTTGCTTTTTAATGCTACAGGTAGAGCATTTTCTCGTCGACGGATTTGAATTGTTTTCTTATGTGCCGCCCATTACCGGTTGGTCCAATATCCGATAATTTCGCGCAAATTGAATCGCAATAATTCACACATTTAGTGATTAACAGTGACCTGTAGCAACAAAAAAAATTATGAACAAAACCACACAAATTGTTTTTCAAAACGTAGAACGCACACTGATCAAGAACAACTAATAATATTCTCGCGTAGAACACTGCAATAAATTAAATATTTTAATGAAAATAGTCTTCACTACTACTGCAATAACCTTGTATTTTTACAGAGCAGCATTTTTCTATATACTATCAAGAATATAAAAAAGTTGCCTTTCCATAACACAGAATAGCATAATCTGATGTTTGAAGTTTCATTGAAAATCGAATCAGTTTCTTTATTGTTGGAGTTTTCGCGAGTTTCTGGGTATGTAACGAAACCATTGTTACATCTTACGTGGTCATAGGTTGCTTACTTTTCTCTCAATTACTGCGTTCCTACGAAATTAGTAATATGGATACCAATCGGTGCAATGAGCTGCAACTTGTGAGCCATAGCAGCCTAATCGAACGACGCGCAATATCCTTGATGACACTTCATTTAATTGCATTTTCAGTGAAAATCTAAAGCGTTTCATTGTTTTTACATTTTTGTCTAGATCCTGTGTATCTAACAAAACCATACACACTTCTCACATGACAATTAGTTTTCTCTTACGCACTTAAGAATTAATAATACAAATATTATTTAGTTCATGGCTTTTATATTTTCAAATCGTCGGAGCGTCTAAAAAGAATGAAAATTATTTGATGTTTTAATAATGCATATTTTATAATAAAATAATTTTTATTTCTTTATTTCTCGTAACAAACAATGTGTGAGGGAGTGGACTAACCTCCCAGCATGCGATCTTAACAACACTTAACGTTTTAGAAATTGAGGCTCAAGAGAAATATATTTTTTGAGGCTCATTTCACATTGCCGTCCAATAACTAGATTAACTGTAAAAATGTGAAATGCATTTTGAATTCATTAGAAAAATATACCACTAAATCACTTGACTAACTGCCGCTACAGAATGGCTCTAACAAAAACAAACATTTAAATTTGAGTTCGATCTGAACAAAACCACAGACTAATTAATCCCAGTTTGATGCTCTTGTTCCACAGAATGAGTACAGGGGTCTCCCAACCCACAAGTACCCCCGCCCTTCCTCCCTCTGCACGCCGTCCCTTCGATCCCATCCCAAGCGTCTTTTATCACGCTGACCCCTGGGACTGAAGGCTTCCGCTGCCCGTCGGTGCTCGAGTTACGGGTTCGATTCCAATTGGGAGCTTACGTCCTCGGATTTGCCAAAACGTTCGGCAGTAGCTCCACCTCTAGTCCTCTTTTTTGGGACTATTCTTCAAATCCTGATCATTAAGGGAAATATGCAATAGACGAATCGAATGGGACCCAACTCCATTCTGTTTTCTTGGATTTATAATGTTTACAATGTGCACCATTTGATATGTACTAATGACATGAGGCAGTAAGAAGTACAGCCAAGACCAAAATCGTGGTATTAACATTTGCGAACTGAAAGTGACTTGTTATGGCTATTGTGGCTTACCTTGGCTCCAAGCCCTTCATAAACGTTTTTACCGTTGACTATGTTTGTAGGTTGTCTTTGGAGTAATAATTGTAAAAAAATGTAGACCTAGTGTTTGATATTGATGAAATATGCTTGTAACACGCATTGCGCGAAACATTGTTTCTCGTGCTTGTTTTATGTGTGCAAACGACTAATTTGTCCTCCTAAATAATAGAGTGCGAAATATGACGAAGCCTGTGCGAAACTTTGGGAAGTGTGTGCGAAACGTCGTTCGCACATAGCGTATTAAGGAACAGCATACGCAACAGTGCCCATTTCATGCACTTGTTACGTAACGTACTATTTCGTGCGGCAAAATACAAGTATTTTATTACTCATAATAATAATAATATTGTTTATTGCAAAAAATACTTTATAAGTATTTTACAGATATAATAAATAATAAAATACAAATAGAATAGTGGATTTAAATAATAACATAAAAAGAGTGAAATGAAATTTGCAATTGGTTGTCCCTGCAGAAATATGATCCTGGTTTACAGATACACCACAGAAGCAGCGTATATTATAAATTATAGTTCAAACTAATAAATAAAATCGAGGTGTTGAGTTTCGCAGACAGATACAAATACTTCTTTTCTCTTAAAATTGACTTGAGAAATCAAACTCTAACATTTGCGATAAATTATTCATTTTCAGATTTTTACAAAATTGGATAGCAAATTCGTAAATGAGTTGGCGTTCGTAAATTATTGTAGGGATTCGTAGCAATAAGGAATGCATCATTATCATATGGCCGGATGTATCATCGGCACTAGCTCCAGGATATTTTTTATTTTTCTTAACATGAAGTAAGTCGAAATATGTTATTGACTGAAAGGTTATAAAGACGTTGTTCCTAGCGTAATATTATTGAATATGTTTCTCAAAATAATATGTTATGACTCTTTTAAAGTAAACTATTTCTTTGTTAGTCCACGATTGAGAATAAATTGTGTCTTAATGTTATATATAATTCAATGTGCACTTTTTAATATCCTCTGTGTTACAATATATCAAGTACCTACTTCGTTATTTTTAAACCTTTGAAGGAACCTCTCGTGACAAAAGTTTAAAATCAGTTCAGTACTGCTTCCGAGACGACCTACTTTTGTGTCCCTCTATTTCTGCCTCCACGCTCTAAATTGGACGAAGGAGGTCGTTACGAGGCCGGAGTAGACGCCAAACGACGCAATGTGTGGTGAAGACATTGTTTCAGTGTACGTCACACGAGAATAAGAACACATTTCAGATTGTACTGTGAAATATTTACGAGAAAACGCCATCTTTCTTTTAAATCAGGGAAGTGGGAGATAATGTTCTAACAGTCAAGTTGTTTTCTACAGCGTACAGCATGCATTTCTATTTGTGGAGCCATGTTCCTGGAGAGATGTCAACCATTGAATAGAGAGAATTGATTCTTGGAATTCCTAGACAGTTATGAAATAATTAATGAATGATTAGATTTAGTTACGCGATAACGAATAACGTTGCTGATACTGATAGAATGAGGAGGTAAAAATCACCATGCCCTACGCGAGATTTGTGGTGATTAATCGGTGCAACCACGTCAGTCTACTGCTATTTTACTGCTGCTAGCCTGAATTGCAGGACAGCTGTGAAAAGTTCACTGGAGACCACACTGTTGAGCAATGCATAACCTGTGAAAAGGAACTGTAGCGTGGCAGTAACCGGAGCCATTTAGGCATCTGTTGAAGCGCGAGAATCGATTGCTGACGCCCTTTTCGTGATCTTTGCTTTAGCGGACCCCCCCACCCCCACCCCTCTCCACCCGCTCCTTCCCCACTGACCGGAGGCGAGGCGGCCACGCCCGTGAAGTAGGGCAAGGTGGCGCCTGGTCGTTAAGGCAGACGGGGAGGAGGCACTGCCCCAGCGAGGGGGAAGAGGAAATGAACGGAAGGGCGAGAGGTACGGGGTGGAAACACGAAACGCTAATCTGACAGTCTTCTCCAGCACCGCTTTACTCTGTGTCGGAGACTCAGCCAGCGGAATTCAAAGAAATAAAAATTTCCAAAAGTACGAAGGAAACAAATCTACAACGTTGACGGAAGTTCTGTTGATAATTCAAGATTTTATGTATTTTTACTTACTTTAGTAATAAAAAATTTTCCTGGACCTTTGGTGGAGCACTTATCGGGACTTTCAATACATACATCATATTATTTGCCGCACATTTCTGAACAATTAGACAAAGATAATAAAATTAGATAATTCAAATTACTGTGCATAAATTTAACGCAGTTATTTACTGAAATAAGTATTTGATTTACAACCTGTTACACAATTACTGAGTAAGCTTATTGCACCACCCTGAAAATGGTTCAATTACCAATCGGTGTACTTTGTTATTAGGAAATATCTAGGAGAGCCCGAAAATGTGGCGAAGTAAAAAATAGTAACTTTTCAGAAGAACTGTTTAAAGTTCTGGAGTGACTCCAAAATCTTCGGAACAGTTTTAAAAATTCTTTTTTCCCAATAAGGAACTTGAAATAAGGAATGTTTAAACAAAAGAAATTTCCAAAATAATTCCAGAATTTTAAGCTGTAGTACATCTCCTTTCCTGAAGAGTTGCTATTTTTTACTTATACACTTTTTCACAACTACCACATACTACGTAGATAACAGAAGATTTTTTTAAAGAAGAAAAGCACCAACTGTTAATTCTTAATGATGATCTTTATAATAGCCTGAGATTGAGAATAAACATACATGTTTTATCCCAGTTTTAACGGTTTCTTCAAAGAGGAATTTGAAGAAATTGGTGCAGATTGGAAATCAATTTCCTTGCACACAGGAAGGCGCACCCAACCAAGATCTCTGATGAGGGGCACGCGATTGTATCTCATCGATTTGCTGTCGCGCTGCAGATATACCGACAAAGGAATTTAAGTCAGCAGAACTCGCCTTCTAAAGGGGCCGACAGAGAAAGCGAAACGTAGCGTTTTTAAGAGACATCATTCTTTCTGCATTATTCAGCATACATCAACTTTACCGCGTACGTTTCAGCGAGTCTCTAGTGGGATTTAATTTCGCTTCTTTGGGCTTCTTGAGACCCTCTACGTATATATGCATCCATGCATAAGTTAGTTGCACTCTCTTCATAAATCTGAGGGCGCGGTGGGTGGGGGTGGGTAGGTAGCGGAAAGGGAAAGGGGCGTGGGGTGAGAAGAGTGGCGCAGGATTGGGCAGGAGAAGAAGGCTAGATAGTACCAAGAGCAGCGGAATGGGAAGAGGAGGAACGAGGTGGAGGGAGAAGATGAATGGTGCGGAGCGGGTGGGTGAATGAGGCCAAGAGAGACGGGCTGGGTGGGGAGATGGAGAAAGTGAGGGTGAGAGATATGGAGAACCCAGAGTGGAGTGTGAGTGGGGTGATGTGGAACGGGTTAAGAAAATAGTGTGATCGTGTTTTTGGAGTCCTAGAAAGACAGGCTGAGCTGGAGTGTGGAATAAAGTGCGAGAGGGAAACGAAGGAAAAAAAAACTAGGACGGCGACGAAAGGAGAATAAGGTAGGGTGAAGGGCTGGAAACGAAGGGGAGCGGAAAAGCGGGGATACTGCTCTGCTTGTTGGGTGAGACGTGAGAAGGCGAGGTGAGACGTGATAATGCGAGGCGAGACGTGAGAATGCGAGGCGAGACATGAGAATGCGAGGCGAGACGCGATAATGCGAGGTGATACGCGATAATGCGTGGTGAGACGCGATAATGCGAGGTGAGACGCGATAATGCGAGGTGAGACGTGAGAATGCGAGGTGAGACGCGATAATGCGAGGTGAGACGCGATAATGCAAGGTGAGACGTGAGAATGCGAGGTGAGACGTGCGAATGCGAGGTGAGACGTGAGAATGCGAGGTGAGACGTGAGAATGCGATGTGAGACGTGAGAATGCGATGTGAGACGTGAGAATGCGATGTGAGACGTGAGAATGCGAGGTGAGACGTGAGAATGCGAGGTGAGACGTGAGAATGCGAGGTGAGACGCGATAATCCGAGGTGAGACGCGATAATCCGAGGCGAGACGTGAGAATGCGAGGTGAGACGCGATAATGCGAGGTGAGATGCTATAATGCGAGGTGAGACGTGATAATGCGAGGTGAGACGCGATAATGTGAGGTGAGACGTGAGAATGCGAGGCGAGACATGAGAATGCGAAGTGAAACGTGAGAAGGCGAGGTGAGATGTGAGAAGGCGAGCTGGGAGGGCTCCGCCGTGTCGAAATGGCAAAGGTCCCGATCAGAGAGGAAGAGGCGGAAGTGTGGAGAAACCCAGGCGAGGCGAGCTGAAACGAGGTGGGCAGGGGCGATAAAATGGAAGGATGAGGAAGGAAACGAAGCTCAATAAAAAATGGCCCAAGGCAATGAGAAAATCACAGTGCGTACCGGATGAGACGGGCGTTCAGAATGGCCGAGTGCGGAAAGGTGCATGGCAAGAACCTAGTGGGAAAGGGCAGGACAAGAAAAAGAGAGTCACGGTGCGCAATGCGGGAGGGTAAGGCCAGGCGAGGCGGGCTGGGTCGGGGTGGGGTGAGGCAGGGCAGGGACGCGACGCTCGCTCCCTTGACCGGCCGGGGATTTACCGAAGGGCTCGGATCCAATTCATGTGCCGCGTGTGGGACGCGGCGGCCACACGTGTTTTGCCGTGGAGGGACCTGCGATAGGAAGCCGTATATCAGGCTTTCTCCAACGGTCTCAACCCAAGAGCCCGTATTGGATATGCAATTTTATGGGAAAGTAGTCTATATTTTATGAATAGCTTTCTCAGGATAATATCGCACGATACGTTTTGGTTTTAAATAATACTCCTTTCGGACGTAACGCTAATTCTTTTAAGATTAACAAAAAGAAAATCCATCATTGTTTGTAAATTATAAATGTTATTGCCGGAAATTTTAGATATTAAATGAAGTGCAGGGTGACGATTCTAAGTTGCAAAAGACGAATGAATAGAATACGTTACTGATTTCTGAGAATTTGTGTTTTGAAAACATTTGGTTATTTATGTATAAGAACTTCAACTGTTTTTCTTTTATTGCAGTGGCGAGATTTTAAATCTTGCTCACGGATGTACAGTAAGTTCTAGATAAACCATATTTCTTCGTAAAAGGGGCCGAAACTATTCGATTATTATATAGTGTATCCGTACTACTACGTTTTTATGCCGGGATATAAATTTTGTGTTACGGCAATGTTCGTGTTAAGTTCAGGTTATTGAGGGTTGTATTGTATTTTGTGATAATATTTTAATCGACATTTTTAGTTTAAAATAGTCATATATGACAATATTCACGAGAGGTCTTATATGGGAATTTGTATTCGGTAAAAATTTGCATTAGAACGATAATAAATGTATATTATTTTCCTTTCAGTTCAATGTATTTTCTTTTAAATTTATGAGTCTAAATTGTAAAATTAACTGAAAATGAAAGTAAGATTGTATATACGCGCTAAAATCTGGCGTGACTAATCCGAACTGCTCACCATTCTGTGAGCAATTTCACCATTTTTAAATTCCGAATCTGATATTTCTTAGATAAGTTATATTACTTTCGGTGTTATATTTATACTGCAATGGATGATCCTATAATGAAATGAAATATTTGCTGGACAGGTTACATGAAAAAAAAATGTCCAGCAAAGCAAATCAAGAGGGGAAAATGGATCTTCCATGTTCGTGTATATTTCACATTTACGCTTGAAGGGCTTCTAGCAGAAAGAGTGTCGAATTATCGAATACGGGATGAGATTAATGTCGATTCGTCAACGGAAAATAGTATTACGTCCTTAGGAATTTATATAATAAGAGAAAAAGTTCTGTTAAATATTGAAATGTAGCTATGCCTTCGGCGGATATTTTTATGTTGAAAATAGTTTGAATTTTTTACTACGAAAATCCGTAATCAATAGAAGTTTTAAACACAAAAACTGTTCGCATGAAAAATGGTACACAGAAATATTACTTAAAAATGTTTCATTACAAAATTGGGTTTAATTATAGTAAAACTGTACTAATAAATTCTGTAGTGGCAGGGGAGATTTTGTGGTAATCCATGATAAAATATCAGGGTTATGAGAGATATCAATGACAATAGTAGGCTATATGAATTTACTTTCCAGAAAATTCAGCCATACACGTGTTTTGGGAAAATTCTCCCATCATCAGTGGCTCTACAATATACAATTAAATTCACAAATTAACATATGAATAGCTATACCTTGCAAGGAAGTACATAATCTACTTGAACATTGAATTATTAAATTTCAGCACTTACCCAGTATGGCTGAATTTTCTGGAAAGTAACTTTATTTAGCCTACTATTGTGGTTGATATCTCTCATAACCCGGATATTTTACCTGTACTAATATATAACGACAGAAGTGATTTGACTTACAACGCGATAATCTTTGAATTTACTGAACCAATACCGATGAAACTTTTGTGCTAGCTTCCTTCAAATGTCTGGAGAAGTATAGGCAATGATTTATAACCATAAACTGTAATATATTTACAAAATTACTTTTCTGGACTTTTTCGCCTAGCTTTACATCACAGATTCAAGAGTGCATCAATGTTTAGCTGCGCGCCGCCAGAGGATGACGTCTGAGATCTATTACTGATTGCATCAATGTCCAGAATTATATCGAAATTCATTGGGGTTTGAATAAGGCCTTGCAATGTTCGTGTGTGAACGTTGGTGATTTATTAGTTCTGAACGTTTGTGGAACATTTGAAAGAAAGCCGTAATCAAATCAATAAAGAATGTCAATGTTGTAGATGCATTGTCGTTAGTTCCTGTTATATACAAACAGTGGTATGAAAACATTGTGAGTTTGAATGTGTTTAAAAACTGGGGTAGGTTAGGAGAGTAAAAATACGATAATGTACAGTACAGAATATATTGAGACCCAATGGTCTCTCAATCAATGCAGATAAATTAAACATGAGATTGGGGACCGGGAGCGTGCATCAACTGATGTCATTGCAGCGCCTCTGACTGGGAGGTCCTAGGTTCGAGTCCCGACGGCGGCAGGATTTTCAGGTTGAATTCAGTTAGGTTAAATTATCAGTTAGGTTGAATTCAGTCGCTGTCTGGAGAAGAATTCTAGTGACCGGCTGCTCTGATCGGTAGTTTTCCGTGGTTTCTCCGATCAACACCATGCGAATGCCGGAGCCCTAACAAACGAGCCACGCACCGCGTGCGATATTTCCTTCCTCTTCCTTGTCTTACCCCCTTTACACACTCACATTAACATGCACTATACTACCACACATGCCGGGAGACCGATCGGGTACTTAGAACTTGTCCCGGCTGAGGCGGTGCCCCGCTGGTGGGGGATACTTGGTTAGGGAAAACCCCGTGAGCCGACGGTAGGTCGGCACCGGATCTGGCTATTTTCTGTAGATATACACTGATGCCGGGGTTCTCAAACTCACCCAAGGCAACAATGGTTTGCACGTAAAGTGGAACAAGAATATATTTTGTTTTTTATATCAGTCAAGTCAGACTTTATTATTATTATTATTATTATTATTATTATTATTATTATTATTATTATTATTTTAAATTTTATTTTACGTCAAAAAACAGTTAAAACTGCGTATGACGTGCTATGGGGAGAAGTGAATTCTGTGCACATTTTCAAAATTCTAAGATCCCTATACTAAGTCATATACTACTTGAATTTTGAATAAAAATTTGGAGAACTCGTTGGAGAATTCAGTTGAAGATCGGTAAGCCGCCGGAGCGGCTGTGTCACGTAAGAGGTGCACAAAACGGTGAAGATTGTTACCACTTAAGGAGAACAGATAATACTAGTCTGGTGAATAAAATTGCAGCGATTTATAGTACACGGGAGAGACATTTTAAAAATTTACAACTGGAGCTGCTTTAAAATTCCCCTCTTAAAAAAATATTGTTCAGATTTTGTCCAAGAAATTCTAGAAGTATCCGGCTAAAAATTGTGCCAATCAATTCGTTGTCTCATGAGAAATCGAAAGAGCACTTCGTCTTATTCGAAGGCGCCTTAAATAACCTCAAAACACGTTTTAAATCCTTACCCACTGAAACAAGCGTTTAGGGACATTATCTGTGTCAGTTCTGGAAGGATAAACAAATTTTCAGTTTTCCATCGGTAGATCGAGAGTGTCGAATGATCCCCCACTTGCTGGGCTAGAAAAGGTCTAACCCTGGTTACATGTAGGTTACGAATTGTTATTTATCCACTAAGGGCAGTAGTTGCAAGGATTCTAATGATCGAGAGGCGGCAAAACTGTTTTGTCACCGGCCGAATATTAACGCCCGTGGTACTACGTGATTTTATTTTGAATCTGATTTTAATTATTCTCATTTGCTTATTTATTAATTAACTAGATGTTAACATGACTCGGTTTGTCATAACTTAAATTTCGTGTGTCGTTTCATATTTCCCTCCAATAATTGCCTTTCATTATTCCCTCCATAAGAGAACATGTGACGTCTTTCAACTGGTTCCATTTTCCCCTTCTAACCATGATCCTGACGATCCAAGAAAGTTTTTCAGCGTGTATCAAGCTCGGTAAAGAAGGCAAGAACAAGCAATAACATTTCACAAAAAATACTATAGATAGGGCTATAGTTGTTGAAAACAACTGTTTAGCCACTCTTTTCATAACACGTCAACAATAGGTTACATAGTAAATTAATGAATCTCGCAAGAGAAAGCAACATAGAGTCGGCACTCGAAATTTTAGCTGAGCGTTGGGCGAGCAGAATCCTCAGTAATTAATGGACTCTTCTGTCAGTCACGAAGCGACAGAAACCCTCCACTAAATTTGTCAGCAAAGTTTGCATTACAAAGCATTTTCCTTCTTAAATTAAAACTGAGAACGCGGAGAATCGCGTATATCACGTTAATGGGCAAGTTATGAGACGGGGACACGAATAAGCAGGACGTTGCAGAAGTACTCGAGCATTACACTTGCGTTTAAAATTGTCCCACGTCTGGGAATGAATAATGCATCGTGAAAGTGCTTGGCAACGTGATACTAAAATAATTCCAAAAATAACTTACAAATGTAGTCTGTGAAGTAATTAACAGGAACATGAAATATTACTCATTAACATGATTGACTTTTGGAATTTCATTCAATTATTTTGTTGGAAAGTTTTAAAGGATACAAGAAAAATTACAATAAGACAATGCATTTTAATGTAATTTGATGTAGTACCGTGGCGACAAACAATATTGACTTTTTGTTAAATTTGGTTGGTAGCTTAAAAGTTCAACGTAATGTCTGATGCTGCACCACATTTCATTTCATGAATATTTTATTTTACGAAATAAAGGATACCACGGTGTCGGACGTTACATCGACAAAAAATATGGTTCGCCATGGATTTCCAGAAAAGTGCATTATGGCTTTAACTACATAAGTTTACAAGAAACGTGGTAGTTCGTAACAGTTTCTTCATTCCTCGTTTATCTCCCGTCTAGTACATCATGCGGGGACAGAGTATCCGGGGATCAGCTCTGGCGATGCACCAGCAATTGGTCACTGTCAACGCCGTCCTTTGTCTTCAGAATCCGGGGGCCATAAACAGAGTGGGGCAGCGCGGGATGTTGAGTGCGGCCTACATGCAGTAGGCGTAACAAATGTCAGGCGGCGCACCGCCTCGTGAGTGTAGGGCGGGGCAACGCAGGCGGCTGACGTATGAGATGGGGGGGGGCAAGGGACACCGCAAGGAGAGTGGAAGGGAGAGGAATTAAACCAGGAAAAAGAAGGATAGGGATAGGAAGATGCAAATGACGGAAATGGGAAGCTGGGCCAGGAAACGACTATAGAGGAGATGAAGCGAAGGTTTCTAGACTGGAAGGAAATAAATATAGAAAATGGAGAGAGAGATTGAGAGGAAGAGAGAAAGAAAGAGATATAGAGGGAGAGAAAGAAAGAAAGAAAGAAAGGGAGAAAGAATGAAGGAAAGAGAAAGAATGAATAAAGGCAAGAGGAAGAAAGAGAGAAAAAGAAAGAATGAATGAAAGAAAAGAGAAAGAAAGAGAGAGAAAGAATGAATGACAAAAAAGAAACAAAGAGAATTGGTAGAAAGAAAAGCGTAAGAGAAGGGTGAAAGATGGAACCAGAAAATAAGCGGAAGAACAAAGTGGAGGAAGGATTTTGAGAAGAAAAGATGTAAAATGGGACAATGTAGCATAGGTGCGGAGAGGATCGTGAACGAGAATATACTCCTACACGCATTAAAAAAAATCAGAATATATGGTGACAAAAATGCGATGGTTACGTGGAAGTAGAGAACACGAATGTAATGATTCATACAAAATTGCATTGTGAATGTTTCGTGAAATATATATACTAACCAGCGGAACTCATTAAAAAACACTGCACTTGGTAAATAATTGTTTTAAAAGTGAAAATTACTTCGTAGTAAGACCCAACTTTGATCAGCCATCCCCTTATCTAGGCATTACAGACCCTGTAATAAGAGTAACCATTCTAATGTACCAAACTTTGTGATTAAATTGCAAAGAAAATAATTATCTTTAATTTATTGTGGAAGATTATTTGTCTTTTCCTTCTATTGAAGTTTTCATAGATTTGCGTTTCATCACTTTTCCGACCACCCACGCTTTGGAATGTGAGCACCAAGAACTAAATCTTCAAAAGTTCATTAGAAAGTTTAAAAAGATATCGTATTGTTTAATGCTGCGTAAGAAATATTCTTCGTGTCCTACATGGCCCTCATTTGCCCTGCCTATCCCCTTTCACGTCTCCACCTATCCCCAAGCTGCAACTTTATTTCCCTGCTTCCCCACCTGCGCACCGTATGCCTCAAAATTTGTTTCACCACCAAACAAACGTGTCCTAATTCAACATGCATCACTTCGTGACAAAATATGATTTCAAAGATATGGAACACATTGTTTTGAGCTATGATTGATTATAATGTGGTTTGCAGTTTTTTAGTCACAAGCTGTAAATTTCAAGATTTTTCGTTTGAAATGTGTTGGACTTGGTAGTAATTTCCTACTTTGCAATAGCACGCATACAGACTTATGTCAATGTCTTCTTATAAAGTGTCAAAAATCGTCATCTATAGTTATCGTATTAAGAATGTTATCATAAATAATGCAGAAACCAAACAATATTTGAATACAGAAAATTAAAGAGGTACTGCAAGATTTTATTATTTTAATTTTATTTTGTATTAATTCTGTCAATCTGCTAAAATATGAAAATAAGATTAAACCAGTCCACTTTAATGCAATTATTGTTCAAAATAATCGCAAAAGATTTCAGCACTTTTGCATGCCACAGTGTGTTAGAAGGAAATGAAATGCGTTATGCTGCTCTTCTTCCATTAGCAAATACAAAAAAAAAAAAATGCAAATTTCTTTTTACACGTTTTACAGACTTTTCAGCCGATATTTCTTTTCCATCTCAAATATTTAATATCCCCACCATTTCAACATATGGGCAGGGCGCCATCTAAAGGTGCTTGAAGAGACCTGTACAGCGTGGAAACATTCCTCAGAATCTATAAATCAAGGAATCCGCCCAGTTTTTCGTGAGCTCAACTACCGTTCTTTCTTCGGAATGCGTTTTCCGCTCTGAGATTGATTTTCCCGGAAGAAAGGCGAAAAGCCCTCTGCCAAAGTCGAGAGCGCTTCCGAAGACAGTTTGAGAAATACTATCGGCAGACGTCAGCGCGCGAGGCCCAGCCCAGCGCCTGGGAGTGGACGCAGGGGAGGTCGCGCTAAGGGATGAAGGGGTGAAAAGTGAGGTGGGTTGGGGTCAGGAAGGTAGGGAAACGGAGCGAGAGAGAAGGAGCAGCGAAGAAACAGAAATTGCTGTGATTCGCGGATGATAACAAGGAAGCTGGGTGAAGCTCTTCAAATGTTTTTGAGGATGTAGACTTACAGGGCGATTTGGAAATGGATACGGACAGATTTGGCGATATAATACGGACGGAATTTTGTAAAAAAATTAAACAAATGTGACTATAATTAAATATCAAATTTGAATTATTTTAGAATAAGCAAGACTCTTTTTGAAACTGCAATGTTGATTACGATTTTGAAGTAGCAGCGTCTAGCGAAGGCTATCGGCAACTACGGTATGTACAGTCGTGAACGAACGGTTACACTAGGATTTGAACAGTTACGGGTGATTCCACAAATTTGTCCTCGTTTGCTTTCGTCTGACACTTTTGTGGTATTCAGGGAAACTTTTAGACGTTTATAGGCTCTTCAATGCGTTTAGGCGTTTCAAGGTGATTTAGGTGTTTTGGATGCTTCAGGTGTTTTCGGGTGCTTGCAAACATTTCCAGGTGCTTTTAGGTGTTTACAAGTGGTGTTCGGCGTTTACAGGTGTTTGTCAGACTCGTGTAACTGTGTACTTGTTGTACTCGTATAACTGTGTACGGGTGCTTGTAAGGGTGTACGGGTGCTTGTAAGGGTGTACGGGTGCTTGTAAGGGTGTACGGGTGCTTGTAAGGGTGTACGGGTGCTTGTAAGAGTGTACGGGTGCTTGTAAGGGTGTACGGGGGCTCGTAAGGGTGTATGAGTGCTTGTAAGGGTGTTTGGGTGCTTGTAGGCGTTTACGTACGTTCTCAGGCGTTTGGGGGGGGTAAGGGCGGATAACAAGGGTCCAGCGGGGCACACGAATTCCCGCAGGAGCAGTCATGTATGAGAAATGATGAAGAGCATAGCGTAGAGCCGGGTAAAACTGAATAACGCGGTTAATAACGTACGCGTGCTTGCACTGGAGAGTAAGGTAAACTTGGATCCTACCAAAACAATAGCGAGGGCCTCGTGCACTTGTGCGGATGAAGTAGGTTGAAAGCATACGTGTGTTTCGAGGGAGTGCTTCGAACTGGGGGAGTGGGTCGGCGGGTCAGCGGTGGGGGGCGGAGGGGGGCGCGCCCAAGAGCGGAAGAGCCCTTCTTTTGCATATTTGGTCGCTTTCCAGCGCCGCGGCCGCGGAAGTGGTCTGGCACGTACACACGCGCCCGCGGTCGTGGCGACGAAGGAGGTGGCGATGACTATGGCCGGCCAGGCCGAGATGGATGGCGATGGTAGCGGCAAGGGCGAGAGAGGGAGAGGGAGAGGGGGGCGGGGGCAGCTGCGAGGACACGCCGGCAGAGGACTTCAGTTGAAGAATTGAAGCCTTTTTCTCTCTCGTCTAATCGAAGTGAATAATCGGGGCTGTGTGGCCAAAACTGTGAGAGTATGTAGGAACAGAATTAAGATGTGAAGAATTTACTATCTCCTTGGAACGTTCGTGTGTTCACTGTGTAAAAATGGCCAGTAATTATTCATGAAACGATAAACAGCAAATATATTTAATGTCAATTCTTCTCAGTTGTCTGTGAGACTGTTTTGTTTTGTCACACCAAATGGATGAGAAAAATCGGTTGGAAGAAGGTTAAAGAGACGGTTTGGTTGTAGTAGAGTACGGGCTAACGAGATAGCACCGTTTAAATATTAGACCAATCTCGGACTAGAAAACAGTTATGTGTGAATTTAAGTTGAAAAGTAAAATCGAACTTAATGGTGAACCTTCCTCGAAGCCGACGTTACCGAAAATGGAAGAATACGACACCGATTTTCAGAAAATGCAAGAATATTTGACAAGACGGCAAGAGTTCCGAGTTAGGCAAGGATAACGAACACAGTCCGAAGTACTACAAATACGGACCTTCTTATCTGGGGACAATTTTTGTGGCTGCATCCTGTCTTTCAAAGTATTGGCTATTTATAGGCCATTCTGGTAAACAGGGTCAAGATCGGACGTGAGAAGAGGACAGAACTCTGGGAAAGCAAAGACTGCTGCTACAAAAAGCGTAGTTGTGGCGAAAGCGATATTTCGGCCAAGGAAACGGGAGTCAGATTCCACGAACTGAGGTGGAGGGTACCGCAACGAGACGGCGAAGTCCCGGTACAGTATCAGAGCTGCGGCTAATCCAAGTGGGGCACTTTTTAGCTGCGCATCCTGTTTTTCAGCGACAGCGAATGCGTTGAGACCTTCACCGAAGCGGGGACAAGGGGGTGCAGAGAGGTTTTCTTGAAAGGAGCACAGGCAGATGGGGAAGCTGTGCAACATCGTTGGTCTACGGCAGGACTCCCAACCTTTTTCTTTCATTGACCCTTAAAAAAAATTACTCGCTCCATCGATCCCCTTTAATTTTTATATGATACACATACAGCATAAAACTAAATCATAGTTCAAACAGTTGCACATATATGAAATATTGTCATTAGAATGCGAACAAAAGTTTTGAAAAAATAGTTTAACAAAAATGTATTATTTTTTGCACTATTATAGTTTTCAGGTTTTACAAATATGAACAAGTTTATTCAAAATCACAATCCTATTTGCACAAAAGTAGAATTTTCGTTTATGAGAAAAATATTAAATTCAAAAAGAGGGCCGAATTTTTAATTTAATGTTAATGAAATGTGTTGAAGCTTACATAAGATAACAGTTAATAATAAAATTCATTAACACATTGTTTTTGTAATCATTAGGACCTTGATCATGATTATACCAATCAGTCCGATATGTTAGCCTATCGATCCACAATCGACCCCTTGATCAACATCGACACCCTTTCAAATTTCAAAATATAAAAAAAATATATCAAATCTTCCCCCACGGGGTCGATATTGACCCCGTGACCATAATTGACCCGCTTTCAAATTTCATCGGCCAACAGGGTCAATACTGACCTCTTGGCCATAATTACACCTTTTAAATTCCATTGCCCCCACGGGTCGTTAGCGACCCCGTGGGAAACTGCTGGTCTACGGGCACCGGGATTGACGATGGCGGCGAAGTTGAGGTCGGCTCGGATTGCGCGGGTAGGATAACGGCAGTGGGGGAAGAAAGAGGGGCAGATTCGTGGAAGTGAGGGGGGAGGAGGAATGAGAGGCCAACGAGGACGGGTCGAGAAAGTGGCGGGGCGGCGCCGGGCAGAGGGTAATCCGTAAAATCGAGGACAGCTTTTTGGCGGCGCACTCAGTTTTTTAGTAGCGGGCCCTCTTGAAGAGGGTGGGCGCGGCCGAGGGCGGGGGGGGGGCGAGCGGGAGCGGGATCGAGAGCGAGTTCGAGAGCGAGAGCGAGGGCGGGAAGCGGGACCGACGCACCGGCTATGGAAGCGAGGCAACGGGGTCCAGTCGGTGGATGCCGGTTAAAAGCATGGCACGCAGCCGCGTGAACTCTACAGCGGGCACGACCTGCGCTCGGCCTGCAAATGCGCTTCGTTGTATAAAAATATCGTTTTAAAGGCAGTGTCTTAAACGTGATGAATTTGAACTATCATAAGTGTGATAATTATTATATATGACATGTTAATTTTTTTGGTGCAAATATTTATGAACTGTGGAGGTTATATACTTTTGAGCATCTTAGAGGTCATTGAAGGCTTTTACTTTTAACGAACTATGTTCATAATTATATCTACAATACATGCAGTTTGTCTTTTTATTTTATTATAATATATACTGGTATGATAATTATGTATTTGTGTTTCTGTAAAATTTGATGAAAGTGAAGATCACGACATTCTGCCAAAATTGACTAATAATCAATGTGAAATTGGGAAACAGTTATGAACCGTATGAATGGTAAAAACAGTGCACATAGGAGGCAGTTAGAAACTGGAAATACGAATTGTTTGAGTAGATCTATACTAATAAACCTGATTTCCACGACTTGTAAACTACATCCATAACACAGAAAGTGGTGGGTGAATAGATGGGATTTTTTACATGCTCTTCTTCAGGATCGTCGCAGTGTACTTGCGACGTTTGATGAAGGTTAATATAACTAAAATACGAAAAATAAATAATTTAAATAATATGTTCGTAACTGCATCACAATCATTATCTTTCGCCTGTCGCTAACAGCAGTGTGAAAGATAAAAAATTTAAATTTAATAGTAATGTAATTGTAAAAAACTGTAAAAAATATAGTATTTAATTAAAATTTGAATCAAATTCATTTCAATAATTTTAATCACTGTGGTTTATCCTCTTTTTCCTCTTTCACAAGGACTAGCTATGAAAAAAGCCGGAATAACGCGGGGTATTTTGCTAGTATTTTAAAATTTCAAACTAGCTGACTGAACGAATGTTTGAGACTTATCTGCATACGATCATCAGATCAGGTAGTACGTGAATTTGAGGAGCTTCGAGCGATATATTAGGTTAATGTGTGATAGTGTACCTAATTGTAGTAAAATAAAAAAAGTTTATTTCCATACATTCATTTTATATTTCTTTGAAGAGACATCTTTACTAGAATCTCTTACCCGTTCATCGTTCCATCCCTAGAACAACAGCAAATTTTTGAAGAACGTGAAAAAGGATATAATGTAGTGAAGTACCGGCTTCGGCCTCTGAGCACATGCGTGAATTGGCATGCTAACGTAAACGTTACAGAAATGTCGGAAGGTCTTAAAGTTAATTTATTGGGTTCTCTGGCGTGTACGTTAAACGTTACTATAAAGGAAGTGGTTTCAACTTGTAAGGGCAGAGAGTGATTGTATCGCAAAACCGGTCTCGTAAGCTAACAAAAGTGAGTGAAAGGCAAAAGTACGAAACGTAGGATATGGTAGGGTAAAAATAGTATTTCAACCCGAGGTTTGTAGCCAAAGAACATTTTGAAGTTATAGTAGAGGAAAAATTGAAATAACGCAACGTCATCGATGGAAAACGACGTAAAAAACGCAGTCAATAAATGGGATTTCAAATACCTGGTTATTGTTAGCGGTTTACACTCTCTTTTCATGCAAAAAATCTGTTACAAAAAAGATTAATTGGGCTTTGTTGCTTACAGGGTCGCGTCTGTGAGGTGATGAAGGAAACATTGATGATAATTGATTTGTTTTAAATAATTTAGATGTAAGTAAATTTTAATTTATTCACTAGATTAAATTCAACCATTCATCTGGATAGGCAAATGACATCGTAAATAGGCAAATCCTTTCCTTTCCAATTAATAAATACCGATGAATCGTCAGGGATAGTGACCAAATCCGCCCAACTACAACTGTGTTTAAATATCGCGTCCTCCTGTTAAGGAAACTATATCCTAAAGCGTTTTCAACTGCACTAAAAACTGGAAATCAGAGTTGAGTTTTACAGCGCATCTTGCACCGCGCTCTGATGCGATAAAAACGATGTCTTATTTGAGGAGCAGGAAGCTTAGCGGCAAACGTACATGTTGTACGTTAACATCTGTTTCTCTATGAGAAATTATCGAGGGACCAAACATGTCGCGGTCTGGAGGAGAATTCTAGTGGTCGGCTGCTCTGATCGGTAGTTTTCCGTGGTTTCTGCGATCAATACCAGGCGAATGCCGGAGCTGTACCTTAACAAACGGGCCACGGACCGCACGCGATCATTTCTTCCTCTTCCTTGTCATATCCTCACCCCTTAAACACACACCTACACTAACATGCACTACACTGCCACACATGCCCGATGACCAGTCTGGCACTCAGAACTTGACCCGACTGGGGCGGTGCTCCGCTGGTGGGAGATACCTAGTTAGGGAAACCCAGTTAGCCGCTCGATCTCGCCAACCAGTGGGGGAAGACCACCGCCACCCTCGAGCAAAAAACGCGCACTACATTTATGGGACTAATGACATAATAGTTGACGCGCCCGGAATCACTATCAATCAATCAACTGAATATGTCGTTAATCCTGTTTAACAAAGAAGGACTTATTTGTAAGTCGTTGACACTCTAAACACGAGGTATCGCAGCTGCTGAGTTGGCTGTGGGAGACAGGCACTCGTGGACGTGGAAGTAACGAGAGCGAAAGGGGGAGGGGCCGCTGCGAGCGACGGCACCTGAGGTTCACACGACTAACCGTGCTCGGGGCCGGCTCGCGTGCACTCCTTTCCCTCTCCTCCCCCGCCCATCTCACCAAATGCCATCTCTTCCCTCCCTGCTCTGACCCGCCCTCTCGCCCCCTCCATTCTCTGCACCGTCACTGCTCCCCAGCCTCGTTCCGTCCCGTCCCGTTTCGCCTCGAACCTCTCTGTTCCACCCCGCGCCGCCACACCTCGCTCTCACCCTCCCTGTCTTGTGCAGCCCTACCCCGCCCCACGCAACCCTACCCCACCCCACGCAGCTCTACCCCGCCCCACGCAGCCCTACCCCGCCCCACGCAGCCCTACTCCGCCCCATGCAGTCCTACCCTGCCCCATGCAGCCCCACCCCGCCCCACGCAGCCCTATCCCGCCCCACGCAGCCCACCCCGCCCCACGCAGCTCTACCCCTTCCCACGCAGCCCTACTCCGCCCCACGCAGCCCTACTCCGCCCCATGCAGCCCTACCCCGCCCATGCAGCCCTACCCCGCCCATGCAGCCATACCCTGCCTTATGCAGCCCTACCCTGCCCCACGAAGCCCAACCCCGCCCCAGCAGCCCTACCCCACCCCACGCTGCTCTACCCCTTCCCACGCAGCCCTACCCCGCCCCACGCAGCCCTACTCCGCCCCATGCAGCCCTACTCCGCCCCATGCAGCCCTAACCCGCCCATGCAGCCATACCCTGCCTCGTGCAGCCCCACCCCCGCCCACGCAGACCTACCCCGTCCTCTGCAGCCCTTCCCCGCCTCTCGCAGCCCTACCCTGTCTCATGCAGCCCCACCCTGACCCATGCAGCCCTACCACGCCCCACGCAGCCCCACTCAGCCCTACTCCGCCCCACGCAGACCTACCTCGCCCCATGCAGCCGTTTCCCGCCTCTCGCAGCCCTACCCCGCCCCATGCAGCCCTACCCTGCCCCATGCAGCCCCACCCTGACCCATGCAGCCCTACCACGCCCCACGCAGCCCCACTCAGCCCTACTCCGCCCCACACAGACCTACCTCGCCCCATGCAGCCGTTTCCCGCCTCTCGCAGCCCTACCCCGCCCCATGCAGCCCTACCCCTGCTCCCATGCAGCCCCACCCTGACCCATGCAGCTCCTACCACGCCCCACGCAGCCCCACTCAGCCCTACTCCGCCCCACGCAGACCTACCTCGCCCCATGCAGCCGTTTCCCGCCTCTCGCAGCCCTACCCCGCCCCATGCAGCCCTACCCTGCCCCATGCAGCCCCACCCTGACCCATGCAGCCCTACCACGCCCCACGCAGCCCCACTCAGCCCTACTCCGCCCCACACAGACCTACCTCGCCCCATGCAGACGTTTCCCGCCTCTCGCAGCCCTATCCCGTCCCATGCAGCACTTCCCCGTCTCTCGCAGCCCTACCCCTCCTCATACAGCCCTACTCTCCACACTTCACCTCGTTCTGTCCTACGCCTACTCTGCCCCACGTAGCCCTACCCCCTTTCGCAGTCCTACCCCGTCCCATACAGCCATACCCCGCCTCACGCAATTCTACTCCGCTCCACGCAGCCCTTCCCCGCTTCTCACAACTCTATTCCGCCCCTCGCAGTCCTATCCCTCCTCATGTAGCCCTATCCCTCCCCGCTTCACATCGTTCCATCTTGTCCCGTCCCGTCACGTCCCGTCCCGTCCTGATCCGTCCTACCCCATCCCACCCCGCGCACCCATCCCAGTGCCGTCAAGACCCGCTCGTCTCGTCCCATCCGTCCTGTCCCTTCCCCCCTTGACCCGCCCAGCTCCGTTCTGCCCCGCCTCGTCCCGCTCCTATCCGCGCAGAAATGCCCCTATTCATCATGCCCGGTTCCGTCCCTCCTTGCTCCGTCCCACCCTGGCCGCTCCGGGTTGTCCCATCGCGCCCGTCTCACCGCACCTCATCCCCTCCCGTTCAGCCCCACGCCTCCTCTCTCTCCCCCGTCCCTCCCTCTCCGCCTCGCCCCACACCGTCCCACTCGCTCCGCACTGCAGCAGCGCTGTCGCATTCGTCCTCCCGGCGCGTTATCGCCCGGCGCTGCTCCGCGCCCCGCACAGCCACACATCGCGTCGCCTCGCGTGCGTGAAAATGTGGCGGTCACTAAGTCACGAAGGCAATGTAGGACGTGCTTAGAATGAGTGGTTGTAGAGTAAGAGCCGTGTGCGTTTGCAGATCTCGCGATCTCTCGCGTGTCTCCATTGATTGTTACGTGTATCGTCACCGTTGGCGGAGTAGCAAATCTATTTGTTTCCTGATGTTAAACTGTATTTTCATTGGATGTGCGACGGAAATATGAATTTGTGTTTTCCGGAGCAAAAATAAACTTATGACGATCGACGCAATATGGGACATATATTTAGAATTATTCGTGGTTGTAGCAATGACGGTGTTCGTTTGCCAGTCTAACCGTTTTGATGGATTTGTCAATGTGTTGTCTCCATTGTGAGTGTTTTTGTGTCTGATTTTTCATGGTATATTTTTATGAATGGGATGAAAAGTCACTTTAAACTAGTTTATAGAAATGAGAAATTATATTTTTCGGAATAAAAGAGGAACGATAAAATCTCCAGGTCGATCGATTGTCAGTGATTTTTTTTGCTGTTGGTAGAATTGCGTTTCTCTGCTTCCCTTCTCTTATTACATCAACCTTTTCATCGGAATCGAGACCACTTTTAACTCATTCAACAAAATGTGAAATTATGTTTTCCGGAGCAAACGATGACCGTGGAAAAAATCGTTTTAGTAATAGAGGATACCGGACAATTGAGGAAATAAATGAAATTGGATTCGTTTAGCAGAAAAGGAAAAAACAATTCCAGAAAGCTATAAAAGTAATTTTCTGTGCAACTTTTAAGTTGTTTAATTTTTGTTAGTAATACACTGTGATTACTGCTAACGTGCCGTAATCACTGTTCGCGATAATTCATTTACTGTCCAACGACTAGGATATTCATACTCTATTTGCATAAATAACACTTTCATGCATTAATAATGATGCTCGTATTCTCATAACGTTGTCGCACACGCCATTACACTTAATTACAACTCGCGTACCGCACATAATTTCTGCCAACGTAGAATGCAATGATAACGACGAGCGACTGTTCTTGTTTCGAAATCGACGCGAATGTTGCTTCCAAGAGCATCGAATGTTAAAAAGGTCAAGGAGTTTGTATATCTTCTTCGCCAACATCGTTTAGCATTTCAGACTTTTTTATTTCGTGTTTCAGACTTATAACAATTGTTTCGGGAACATTTCTCTGCATTGGCATCGACTATTCGATTTCGTACTTGTTCAGATTAGTTCTGCAGTATAGTGTGATTGTTGAGGCAGAATGATAATTTTTATATAAACACTATTGTCAAGATTGCCATATCGTATTCAACAGACAACACATCTACACGTACTGTGCTCGTTGCAACTGTTAAAATCTGACAGGTTGGTTAAAAATATAGTAATTTGTTTAAATCAAAATTCATGTCGATTTCAATGGTCACAGGGGACATATAATTAGAATTTCTTCAATATTCGGCGCAATATTGAACGCTGTTCTTAGAACATCTAGTACCTGGTAACTTATGTCACGTTTACTGAATTTTGTTGTTGGCACATAGGTGGCCAAAATTAATTCATATTCGGCGCTGTACTTGGAATTCATTTATGGCAATTCTTTGGCGGTAATTAACAGCAAAGGTTATACATTTGACACATCCCGCCTTGGACGTTTTCCTGTAAAAACCGTGGGTGGGCTTCCAGAGAGAAAGGAAATACATTTTTCGTATGAAACTCTTTGGAAGAACTGAACTGCTTTGAAGGTTTGAACTGCTTCTTCCAAGGATGACCGTGAGAGCGCGCCACGGACCAGACGGCTGAGCTGCTTTGAAATTTTGAACTACTTTCTGGGAAAGGCGTCAGAGCGTGCTACGGGACAGACACCAGGAAGCGACAAGAGAAAGATAGTATTGCATATTGTCGACATTCCGAGACTCAAACGCCTTTCCAAGTAAAGTCGCAATGGGATCGCATTGTTTGAAAAGCAGGTAGCCGCAATAGTTTTGTGGCAACTCGCCTCGCTCGGGTAAAAAGCTACTAATGCGCATGTACAGGTATCTATCCAACCGATGGCACGGACAGTCAATTCAATTGTGTAGGGGTGGTGTTGGGACCCCAGTAGGAAATTAGCGCCGAAGGTTTGCTTTAACCCTCGCATTACGAGAGAAAAATATTTTCGTTTCGTCCAGACAAGGTAATATTGACAACTTCTTCAATACTCAATTACTCTTACGCTGAAGTATACTAATAGATCTTAAATACTTGTCAAAGAACGTTCCCTTGTGTCAAAGGATTAAAAGGCGATAACAATCTTATTTCGACACGAACATAAGTAGCTGTCACAGTCAATTTATTGACTAAAACCAATGCAAATGAGAATCAGGTCACGTTGTGCAAATTGCGCGCAGAACAAGTGCTGGACCTCCCAGACCGGATATCTGCGGTGTGACACTTAGCGCCTGCGGGCAGCGTCCATTGTCCAGCCTCGCAAACACGAAGGTCCCTGTACCACTCGCGCAACTTTTCTTGAACGATAGATTGACGAAATGCGGGCGGAGTGGGGGTATTAGTTACAAAGACAGCCACTAGAGTATTTTCAGTAAGGCCAACCGGCTATATGTGAAAGATGAAAGTCAAACCCGCTATATGTGCGGCCAGGTCATCGCTCTGGGTAGGCAACAGCAGGGACAGTAGATAGGAGTTTTAGGTGCCTTCCTTGAAGGTCCTGGACCTGCCTCAGACATTTCTTTAGATAATGGTAATATAGCTGAACAGAAGTTCTCGACTATGAAAGCAACTAGCTTTGACTAGCTTCTGTTTCGCGGCAACGAAGTTTTAATGCTGGGAATGTTGTCATCAGTGCTCGCTGCGATGTTTTGCCTTCAGCTGTTTATGGCTCCAGGGAGGGGGAAGAAAGGTCATCGTTCAAGAAAAGGTGCGCGAGTGGTAGTGAGGCGTGCCCTGCGAGTCGCCATGGATGACGCCGAATTTTGCACACAACTTTGCGCACGGCACGCGCCTTTGCGCACGGCACACCCATCACGTGACTCGAACTCATATAACCCCAGTGGCACCCCCCATACGCTCTCTTCCCTCTTCTGTCTTGGCTCCCAGCACACGTGACTTGCTGGACGCTCGTCGCTGGCTTGCTGCCGGTCGAGCCTTATTCTGACGAGATTATCTGCAGCCTCGATGAGTCTAAAAGTCTCCCAAATAATTCAAGTTATATTTGCAGCCTTATTTGGATAGGTTGGAAAAATGCTTGTCACGTTTCAGGAAGAGAAAAGAGAGGTCTGCCAGCTTCATTATTTTTAGTTTTCATTTTTTCGTAGAACTGCACGCAAATTTACCCAGATTTTCGAATTTACGCATGCCCACCCTAACTTACATCCCAATCCCTCCTCTCCCTTATTGTCGCTCTCCAAGGAGAACAAAAGTTCAGTAAAGTTGCCTGGTGTTCGTGCAGTCAATCAGTTTTAGCGTCCGAAATTTCTCAGGCGTCATCACCTATCTACAGCCGCCATCACTGTCATCTTCCACACACAGCGCGGTTTGCCTGCTGGGAAAGATGGCGACTCTGCCTCACCATCCTCTCTCTACCACAACTCGTCCACACAACCAGCGGTAATTCCCTACTAATTTACCACATACTAGTCCGCTCCCCACTCATCCTTATCTATTTTAATCCATTCATACTCGCCTACACCCGACCTCAACAAAATTCATCTGAACTTACCTTCTCACTCGTCCTCACCCGACCCTACCAATCATCTCCCTCATCACCCGACCCTAGTCATCGTTGCCCGTGATCAACCGCCCCTACCCATCGCCACCCGTCATCTTCGGAATCTACCCATCGTCACCCGTCATCAACCGACCCTAACCATCGTCACCCGACCCTTACATAGCCACCCGTTGTCGACGGCCCTACCCATCGTTACCCGTCATCACCCGACCCTTACATAGTCACCCGTCGTCGCCAGACCCTACCCATCGATACCCGTCATCACCCGACCCTTACATAGTCACCCGTCGTCAGCCGACCCTACCCATCGTCATCCGTCATCACCCGACCCTTACATAGTCACCCGTCGTCGCCAGACCCTACCCATCGTCACCCGTCATCACCCGACCCTTGCATAGTCACCCGTTGTCGCCCGACCCTACCCATCGTTACCCGTCATCACCCGACCCTTACGTAGTCACCCGTCGTCGCCCGACCCTACCCATCGTTACCCGTCATGACCAGACCGTACCCATCGTCACTCGTCCTCGCAACCGCGCCCCGGTCGAAGACGCGCGGGCCGAGTTTCAGCGGACGAGCTTCTTTCCGCGACACTCAGGAAGCACACTTCGGGAACTTTCTGCGGCACAACCTTAAGAAACGACTTTAGTTGCGGCGGGGTTTTGTCCTGCTCGGAAACAAGGCGACTTGGGTCGCTTTCAGCGAAATTTAAAATAATATTAAGGATGTCGAGGAAAATGAAGACGGGGTTTACAAATATCTTGGACAACTTTTTGTGACATAGTACATGGGACGGTACGGTAAAAGAGATGGAGGGAATGTCTCTTCAAATATACGCAAGTCTTATAAAACGTCTATTCCATAGTTAGATTATCTTTACAGTTTCTTATTTTACCGAATTTAGACTCAGTTGTGCATAGATAACACACGAAAAAGAGAACGTCTCTTTGAAGGTAAACGGGACACAAGAAAAGTGACTCCTATAATTAAATTATTCTTGTATTTACATTGTATTTATTACTTTATTCCATTCAAACGCAACATGCATAGCACATCAGCTATTTGAATTCATGTATTTGTTTTATGAGTCGCCTGACCTGCAACAGTTACCGACGAAAATGGAAATATATGCGGTAGTAGGTCAAGGCACCTTTGAAGTGTGGGCACCGTAATACTCCATGCTCTTATTTAGAATGAAAGGTCAGAATTTCTTAAAAGGGAAAATTCAAAACGATACTGACATCATTATGATATTTTTTACATTTTAAATATCTGTAAAGAATATTTCGGGAAAATATATTACATTTTTCAAACAAAAACGTTGGAAATTCGGGTCTTGAACATAATGATTTACTGAGGCAAAGTTTTCGATGATTAGTTTCCATCATCAATGAAGGAGTGCGAAGTTATCACCCAGGTATACCAAAATAAATGTACTTTTTAAAATAATGATACTGAAATATATCATCACCTCTTCAGGGTTTAGGAGAGACTCCTGTTCCGTCTTCAGCATGCCATCACAATCGTGGACGACCGATATCCCTTTTACCATCAGGTCTGTAGTGATATATTTGTTTTGGGATGCGGTTACTTTTCATTCTGTGTAGATGTTGTGACCATCGGTTCCTGTAATCTTGTACTTTATTTATTAATGGGAGTACTTCTAATTCTTTTCTGATTTACCTCACTTTTTATTTTGTCTAATGAAGTGCAACCTTTTACTTGTCTCATGAACCTCACCTCAGACGTCTGAAATATATTCCGTAATATATTTGTGAAGTATTTAGTACTTCTAATTTGGAATGTTTTAGATGAGACTTTTACGGTCCGCTTGCTAGTAGTAAAAACTGTATGCTTTTTGCATTCATATGTTTTAGAGAAAAGAAATGTTGCCACGACTTTGAATACTGTTAACAGAAGTACTTTTGATCTATAGAGATTAATTATAAGTTAATAAAAGTACTGAAAATACTGTTGATCGTACTCATCGTGACATTGAACTAACATTCACGCAAACGTACGGTTTGCTGAACCTTGGCATTTTTTGGTTGATATTAAAATACTTTTCGGTTGACAAAATTAGAGGTTTTAATAATATGCTTCCTCCATCACTCTATTCGTCACACTTGTAATTATCAAATCGATGTTTTGAGTATAATTGTGGGTATTTTCTCGTTTTACCGTACATTCAATTTACACGAACGAAATAAAATGTAATGAATAGAAAAGAATAAAAAAACTAAATGTAATGTTAGGCGATTACACCATTAGAACGAATCTAACTGAACATCAGCGGAGACACGAGGCAGGCACTGTAATGAGGAAAAATGACGCTTTCCTTAACGTGTCGCTTAGACCTATAGAGGCTTCTCCACAGAGAATGAGTATTTAACATCTCAAAATAAACCAACATTCTTGGACACTCGTTTTGTCAATCCTTTTTGAATAGTGTAGTTGATACAAAATGCTTCACACATTCCGAAATTGGACACTTCATTCTAGAACCACCGACTACAAATTTAGAGAGATTTATAGATTTCACTTCAGAAAGAAAAAAAAATATACCATGAGGGTTTCTTCACATTTCAATTGTTATTAACAGCAAAAAGTAACAATTGTTTTTACTGAACATAACAGCATGACATAATTAGAATTGCATCCATCATGTCGCGTCCTATACGTAATTTCAAGACGGAAGGAACTGAAAAACAATAAATAGAAATGGTCACTACTAGTAAATTCTTCTGACATATTATTATTATTATTATTATTATTATTATTATTATTATTATTACTCAGTACCGTAGCGTAGATGACCTTCTTAGGATAGTGAATGAAAGAAAATTATTGGATATTAAAGAATGCTTGGGAAGTAAAAGATGAAGGAATGGAATGACAAGTAGACGCAACTAAAGAATTCTGCCTTACACACCTTTACGTTTTCGATTTCATTTGAAGCTTAATTCGTATTAGTGTATTCGTATTATTCGTATTTGTATTCGTATTCGTATTCGCATTCTAAAGAGGACGTTCACTACAATGAGCGGACACAAAAACATTCATGACCCGCATGCACTGTTGACATCAATTAGACGAATTCCCGCGATGTGCGTACAAGTGGAGCAATGGTACAATTAGATGAAAGGGGAACGAGGGGACCTCCTTCGAATCCGCTTATTCACCACGTCCGATATCTGCTTGGTCCTGGAGAGGTCGCTTGCGGCATCAACTGATGTCACTGCAGGGCCTCTGACCGGAGATCCGGAGATTCGAACCCCGACGGGTGCAGGATTTTCGGCACGAGCTACATAACTAGGTCGAGTTTTGTTGCTGTCTGGAGGAGAATTTTACCGGCTGATTGCTCTGATTGATAGTTTTCTGTGGTTTCTCCGATCGACACCAGGTGAATGCCAAAGCATTACCTCACGAAACGAGCTAAGGACCGGGCGCGATCTTTCCTTCCCATTCCTAGTCCTATTCTCACCCTTTACACACACTTACATGCACATGCACTACACTACCACACTTGCCGGGAGACCAGTCGGGGGCTTAGAGCTTGTCCCAGCTGGGGTGGTACTCCGCTAATGGGAGATACCTGGTTAGGGAAAACTCCGCTAATCGACGGTAGATCGGCGCCGGTTCACGCCATCACGCGGGACCAAATCACCACCACCGTCCACGGAAAATCATGCACTACTCTTACAGGACTAATGACCTAGGCAGTTGACGCCCCCGGAATCACTATTAATCAATGAATCATCTACTTGGAACTGGATGAGTTTGGTTCTGAGCTAGCAATGTGGCTGTCTCTATAAGGACTCTGACCGGTAGGCCGCATAGCTATTCAGTCGGTGTCAGGAAGAGAATTGTAGCGGCCCACTGCTCTGACATTTTTTTTTATCATCACTAGGTGAATACCGAAAGAGTACCCTGACAAACGGCGCGCAGTGTTTCCCTCCTGTATGTTGTCCTCGCTCAATCCCTTACTACCACACACACTTACATGCAGTACACTAACACACATGCCGGGAGACCATTCAGGAAGTTATAGGTAGTTCCGTTTGGGGCAGTGTTCTGGTTGGGGGAGAATCCTGAACTAGGAATATTCCCACAAGCAGACATGCAGATCAGCGACGGATCTCACCATTCGGGGGGGGGGGATAGCGATACCTCTTGCAATAAAATGTTCGCTATACTAACGGAACTAATGACCATAGCAATTGACGTGCCTGGAAATATCAATTTATCAAATTTCTATTCGGAGGAGGGAGATGAAGTTCACCAAGACATACAGATGCTTGGTAGTACGAGTTTAGATAAGAGTATTAAAAAGAAATAATACTGAATAAAAATATGGCGTGACAATAAAATAATATTGTCTAGAAACCAAATTTATTTTCATTCCAGAAACCTAGTCTAACTCATTGGCCCTAACCAGATTATAGACGACTTGATGGACACATGATAATCAGCACTTTGATCTCGGTGAATAAGCTGATAAGTCATAAACGCTTAATTTTACAGAAGAGTAAGAAACAACGTTGAAATGAATTAAATCAGGGATTAATGATATTCAAACGAAAGTGAAATTCAAACAAAATTATTTTTGGATAGGTTTTATTTGAATATCATTAATCTCTTATTTATAGCGTTAGTTTAAAGTTGTTTTTTGTTCCTCTGTAAAATTAATTTTTTTTTTTGACTTATCAGCTTATCCACTGGGATCAAAGATGTAACAAGGGAATGAGAGAGAGAAAACGGCATAACCCAGAAAACACTTTCCACGAACCCGCCTTGCCCACCACTTATTAAAAACGTTGAACTTCACATTGTCGTCTCGGCCAGAAAACATCCTTCTCCGGTGCGCCACCTCCCGCGTAAGCCGCGCCGGCGCGGGCCGCCACAACGTTGCCCCGCACTCGGCCGCCGTCGCCGCTGGCGGTGCAGCGGCGGCGTTGTCGGCGGGCGCGCACGCGTCGCGTGCGTCACGCTCCGGCGGCGCATCACTCGCGCGTGTGCGCCTCCGCGCCGCGTTTACCTTTCGCTTCGGCGGCGTCCTTGGCCAGCACCAGCAGCGAGGCGGTGGGCGGCGGCGGCGACAGCGACATCAGCAGCAGCCACAGCGCCACGTGCGCCACCGGCGCGAGCGTGGTGGTGGCGGTGGCGGCGGCGGCGGCGCGCATGGCGGCGGAGGCGGCGGCGGGGGCCGCGAGGGCGGCGGCGATTGGATTGCACTGAGCGGGCGGCGCGCGCGACTCGGGTGCCGGCTGCGTCCGTACTGCCGCCGCCGCCGCCGCCGCCCCCGCGGAACCGCCCGCTGCAGCCGCGGGGGTGGGGTGGGGGCGGCGGTGGGTCGCCGCGCACGCGCGCTGCCTGCCGCCGCCGCCGCCGCCGCCGCCGGTTCGAGGCCCGGCTCTCCTCCCGTGGAGATGGAGGAGGGATTCTTGGGCACTTGTGAGGGGTTGCTCGAATGCCTTCTTGGCTCGGTGCACTAGCGAGGTTTCGTTCAAGTTTGACCTCTTGTGTAAGGGATTGGGCTACGGAGTGTATGGGGATGAAATTTTTTAAGTAAATTTACTTTCATCACGAAAAGAGAAAAAACAATTATTGAGATAAATATATTTTCAAAAAAATATTTCAAAGCAGTTTCTTACTATTGATCCTAAATATATTACGGTGATGACAATAATACCACTCATTTCGTGAAACAATCTTAATAAATATTTATGGAAGTCTGTTGCCGCCGTCGATTCGAGGCCCGGCTCTCCTCGCGTGGAGATGGAGGGATTCTTGGGCACTTGTGAGGGGTTGCTTTAGGCTCGGTGCACTAGCGAGGTTTCGTTCAACAGTTTGACCTGTTGTGTAAGGTTTTAATCTATGGAAACTGCGGGAATGCATCTCGGTCCAATTTTTAAAGCCATTTTCTTTCATCAAGAAACGACAAAAACAATTATTTACGTAAATATAAACATATTTCCATAAAATATATTTCAATGAAACTTGTTAGTATTGAAATCTAAACAGAATATGGTGATGGTATGACAATAATACTACTAATTTCGTGCATCGATCTAAATCGTAAAACCGGGAGCGGTAGCTCAGTGCATCAACTGATGTCATTGCAGCGCCTCTGACCGGGAGGTCCTAGGTTCGAGTCCTGATGGCGGCAGGATTTTCGATACTGGCTTTTCAGCTAGGTCGAATTCAGGCGCTGTCTGGAGGAGAATTCTAGCGGCCGGCTGCTCTGATCGGTAGTTTTCCGTGGTTTCTCCGATCAACACCAGGCGAATGCCGGAGCAGTATCTTACCAAACGGGCCACGGACCGCGCGCGATCTGTCCTTCCTCTTCCTTGTCCTATCCTCTCCCCTTACACACACGCTTACACTAACATGCACTACACTATCACATATTCCGGGAGACCGGTAGGGAGCTTAGAGCTTGTCCCGGCTGGGGCGGCGCCTCGCTGGTGGGAGAGTCCTGGTTAGGGGGAAGCCCGACTAGCCGACGGTAGGTCGGCGCCGGATCTCGCCATGCAGCGGGGGAAGATCACCGCCATCACCCTAAAAAAACACGCACTACACTAATGGGACTAATGACCACAGTAGTTGACGCGCCCGGAAACACGAACAAATCAATCAATCAATCTAAATCGTAAATAATATTTTTGGAAGTTCGTCGACACCGTCTCTCGCTCGAGGTTGTTTCTCCTCCCGTGGAAATAGAGGGATTATGCAGCTCTTGTAGGGGTTGCCTAGATGCTATATGGAGTAGGTGCACTAGAGAGGTTTCGTTTACGAGTTCGACATGGTGGATAATCTTTTAAGCAATAAAAACTGCGAGAATGCATGTTTCTATCAACATCCTTTGGGAGTGTTTTGAATAAGTTTCGTTTCATTAGGAAACGCGGAACATCTCTTTTAAACAAATATAATCTTATTTGAAAAACGAATTGTTCTGAAGCGACGCGATGAAAGTTGATTCTTAAAAATTCCAATACGTTTCTGAAGAGAAAACGCAGATGGCGACAGTGTTTTGTATCGTATCATCCATTTCATTCTACAATTCATGTCAACAAGTAAATTTTCCTTGTTTGCCGATCCTCTCTCTCTCGGCCGAGGCCGTTCGTTCATTCACTGCAATGCACCATTATGTATGAAATAACGTATTATCATAAAGTGCCTAATTGTAGTTTCAGAAGATAATATTATAGCATTAATCTGAATATTGAATTAATTCCACAAAGGTTTGTCAATATTTAGGATGGTCTCCTTTGATATTTTAAAAATAAAAAAATACCGAGAAACATCCAATTCATTCGATTTTGTCTCGCGATTTTTCGCAATGTGTATTCATAGGCGTTCAAAAGAAAAAGCAAACAAAGCAAGAAAAACAAACACAGAAAGAGTATGCTTGCCATTTCCTATCGTATTTCAGGGGCGTACCAATTTTCCACTTTTGGCCAGTCGCTAAAAAGAGCCGCCTTGCAATTTCAAAGGGAAGTTCGCTTTGGGAACGCACGTCGAGAAAAGTTTGTTACAACTCCACTGGGTTTAGCTTTTTCTTATCAATGGAAGGCGCACGATTTACTATTCATTTTTTTCACGTGATGTCCGACGTCTCCTCTACATTGGTAATATGTTTTATTGTACTCTCGTTACTCGTGCAATGTTAGACACATTGAAGTTATCGTTGGCGGTTTGTGGTGCAATTTATAGGAAATTCCAGTTACAGAAGTACATAATACGCGTTTTGAAATAGAATCCCATTAATATCAGCAGGATTGCTAATATCGATTGAACTTCGTGAATAAAATTATCCTTATCAGGAAGTTAATATTTGCGACAAAATAAGGTTGATCTGAAATAAATTATAGCAAACAGCGTTGGATATTGTATACATGTATGTGTGAATTAATTGTTTACATTATAATTCGTCCTTAGTTCATAATAATACCATAAACTAATTCAGTCTGGATTTTTTCATTTTGGCATGTTGATATTAGTAGTTTAGGCAAAAGTAGCAGCATCAACAGCAATAGTAATTCTGCTCTTGACTTTGTAACAGTATAAATGCAGTTTGCAGGCGCACTAAAAATCAGGTTGATCATATAACGAAGCGCTTAAGAAACTTCAAGATTCGCACGATGAACAGTGAAAGTTGATTCAACGAACAAGCCAGTTTTCAAAGCTAACAGCAAACATAATTGGTGGGCGTGAAAAAAACGAAAATAATTAAACGAATATATAAGAAAAGAAAATAGGAGTTAATGCTAATAAATTCATTTTCCATTTAAGATGTTCTATTAATTAATTTGAGGATTAATGGAAGAAATAAAAGCGATACTAAAATCAATCCAGGAAAAGCCTTTGGAACATGCTCTGTATTTCGATTTCGTGTAACCAATAAGTGAATGAGTTGAATATTCAAGTCTTGAATTTTTTCTTTTCTGACTTCACGTGAACTTCAATGTTTGTATTTGTGTTTTCTAGTTTTAATCCTAAGACAATAGACGTGTAGTAGTATCGTTTCACATCCTCATCGACCTCTCAAGATTTCCTTCACGAAAGTTCTTTCGTAACTTTTTGTTTACCTGCAATCAAGGGAAGTATTTATTTGGAAATTCTGCTACCGAATCAAGTTGAATAGGACGACTTTAGATTCCTTAACTCAGTCTCCAAACTTTTACAGACGTGCACGATGATCTTAAGTTTGAAAAATTGATATATAAAAAAATACAATCGTCTTGCACTATTATTTATATGACATCATTCTACATGAAATAGTTCAGGTGTATTTCTGAAGAACACTACATTATCTGAGTGATCGATACTTTTACCGATGATTTGTAGAATTTAATAAGAAATATTTGTTTGCCGTATTCGATGCCAGCGCAAGGTTTCAACATACTTGAGATCACTGAAATCGTAGACATTTGTTTCGGTAAAGCAGCATCTTACAAGTTCTCACAACTGTCAGATTTTTTTACCAAATTCTAAGTTATATTTCTTACTCCAAATTCTAATCTATATTTATAAACTTCTTCTCAATACTATTCCACATTTTAAAGAGCTGAGTGAACTTTAAAATAACATTTTGGTATAGGGAATTTAAGCCCTTACAAATATTTATTTTGAAGATAAATTTAACAGTACGCAGTGATACATGCAGAATTTTTCCCACCACAAAGTTGTTGGGTATTCCGTGAATTTCCACGCAATGCTAGAAAATCATTTAAAGATTTCTGACGCAGTTCGTTCCTTTGGAGTTCCTTCTTAAAAGGCGAAAATTATGAAAAGGAGTGTGCTGAATATATATATATATATATATATATATATATATATATATATATATATATATATATATATATATATATATATATATGCATGCATATTTGAGATTAAAAGATTGAGACATAAGTAAAGTATGTGCACGGAGTCTACACTGGATTCCTTGAAGCGAGGTTAAATAAAGTACGAAGCCTACACTAGCTCCCTTAGCATTAACATGTTCATTGGAGATATTATTAAATCATTTTTCATTGACAGATCCCCGAGTTCACATGGTAATCGTTGCAAATGTATCTAAATGATCAAATTTCAAGCGTTAATTATTTTGTATTTATGATACATATCGCGATTTGCCTCACGAATGATTAATGACCAACAAATTGTAGAAGATGATATGTGTATCATTAAGTTTGAATTAGAGTTCACAATTAAATACATGTTCTCGACTAGAACGTGATTTTAATATATTAGTTGGAATCACGTACTCCCATTACGTACTCTGATTACGTAACTTCGCTTTAGAATAGTGCCTAACTGCACTGAGACAATAAAGCAACCAAAGCAAATAAAACAACCAAAGACAATAAAACAACCAACCGGAAAGAAAGTTTACATGTCACTCTATGCAGTCCACTATTAGCAAACAGATAAAATATACATTTTATTCTCAATTCTCATCCATCTGATGCACCTCCATATAATTCGACGTCTGCCTTCGAGCGTAAGATCAAAATGGCAAAAAACATGATATTGGACTGAAAATGAACAATAAATGAAACATGACCACAATTCCAAATGTTTATACGAGAGATTGTTCTACTATTTCATTAAAAATTAATTGAAATACATGGTACAATTTAGACTAAATAAAGATATTAAAAAACAAATTCAGAGGGAGTAAAGTAAGACATAAAGTTACATTATTAGTTGAAATGAGGAAATAAACTAGTGCTACAGAATTGCGTAGGCTTTTTAGTACTAATTAGTTTCCTCTTCTGTCGAGTGGAGTTAGATGATCAGGTTTGACCCTCTCTCTTCCCAGCTGCATCAATCGGCGCCTAAATGACCTTCAAGGAACACTCGCAGAACCTTCCGCTCCTCTGTAGACGTTTCCAAAGAAAAGTACTTTTGCGGACTCTGGACATCGCATAGGCGTATCTGAAGCCGGCGGCGCTAGCCGAATGCGTTTACTACGCTCCGTGAAGTCACGAAGGTTAAGCGCATTCGAGACTCGCGGGTTCGTGGTTGGGTGACCAGCAAGGAACCCCGGGATCCAACGGCGTCGAGCCCCTGGCCGAAGGGATAAAAGGCACTGACTGACTGCGACGTGACGAGACTTGACAATTATTAAAAGTAAAAGCACATTAATGGAGGATTACTGCCCAGTGTAAAGCGCTCAACGCCCCTTAAGGGGCTTGGAGACGCGTTGCGTCAAGATGTAGACGCAACAAAAAAAAAAAGAAAAAAAGGCGGCTCCACACATTCGGCATTCGCCCAGCAGCGAGCTACCACTCGCCTAATCCCGAACATCTTATGTGTTCGGCGAATGTCCTCTTCTTTTGATGTGTCCAAAAGACCAACACGCGGTGGGTAGGGCGAGCACCCAACGTTCGTCACTCGGCAAATGGCAAGCAACTCATCCACACTACTCGGGATTCGGCGAGTGGTTGCTCGCTGTTCGCCGAATAACGAATGTGTGGAGCCATCTTTAGTCCAATACCTTTACTTATTTGCCTATCGTATCCCTTGACCCCATCTCGGAGGTTGTATTATATTTGTGTTGTTGCACAAAGATTGAACTTACAGGCGCTTATCAGTTCAATGATTGATTGCTTGTTAGTGATTCCGGGCGCGTCAACTACTGAGGTCATTAGTCCCGTTAGTGTAGTGCATACTTTTCATTGGGAAGTGGCGGTGATCTTCCCCCACTAGATGGAAAGATACGGCGGCGACCTACCGTCGAGTAGCGGGGTTTTCCCCAACCAGATATCTCCCACCAGCGGGGCACCGCCCCAGCCGGGACAAGTCCCCGACCCCGGGACAAGTCTCCAGGCATGTGTGGTAGTGTAGTGCATGTTACTGTAAAGGGGTGAGGACAGGGCAAAAAAGAGGAAGGAAAGATCGCGCGCGGTTCGTGGCCCGGTTGTTAGGGTACTGCTCCGGCATTCGCCAGGAGGAGGTTGATTGGAGAAACCACGGAAAACTACCGATCAGATCAGCCGGCCGCTAGAATTCTCCTCAGATAGAGTCGTAGCTGAAAATCTAGCTTAGAAAATTCTGCAGCCGTCGGGACACTAACCTAGGACCTCCCGTACAGAGGCACACTGTTTTTCGAATTTCGCGGTTTTACGAATATTATGTCTTACACGGGTTTCAAACCCACGGACCTTAGTGTCCACGTGGCTGTGCTCACCTTCATATGTGTAGTATTGTGCAGGTTTTGAATCTAGTGATGATATTTAGCATTCTTCTTTGGATGTACTGAAGTGCCAAGCGAACTTCAGTTCCCTGCACTTCGAGGTGGGCGATGTATCATCCCATTCAACTCCATATTTGCTCAATAATTGAGAGATCTGGAGATTGTTGAGGCCACTGTGGCAATTATCTCTTGACTCGTCTTGTGGTTCCTCTGCAACCTCGGGCCAGGCATTTATCCTGCTGGAAGCAAAGGTCATTATGGTGATGGAAGAAGGGAAGTAAGACCGATTGCGGAACCTGCTGAACTTATGCTGAGACTGAGCCCCATTAACAGGATAAAAAGAAGTGTCCGGTCTTTGTTAAAGACGGCTTCTCATATGGCATGGGACCAGCGTCTTGGATAAATGGTACCAAACACTGCTTTCTAGATCGGCGGCAAATACACATGTGTCACCCACTCATTCTGAGAAGAGACTTCCGTCACTGAACACCTCAGCTCCATAATTTTTCCAAAATCACGTTTTTCGCGACATAACAGTAGGCGACCTCGAGTGTACGTAGGGATGGGTGTTAATCTGTCCTGATGTATGCGTGATGGAATAATGCCTACTACCAGAAGTCTATTTCAGACTTCTACCACCTGAAGAATTTTACCAGCATAGGTGGCTCAGGGTATCAATTATGTCACTTTTGAGCGGGAGGTCCTAGATTTTGAATTCTGATCGTGACAGGATTTTCGACACTAGCTAAGTAATTAGGTCGAGTTCAGCTCTGTCTAGAGGAGAATTGTGGCGGGCGCTTGCTGTGATCGGTAGTTTTCCGTGGTTTCTCCGCTCAACTTCAGGCGAATGCCTGAGTAGTACTCTAACAAACGGGCCACAGACCGTTCGCGATCTTTCATATCTCTTCCTTGTTATATCCTTCCTTTTACTTACAATTACATGGACTACGGTACCAGACATGTCGATAGCTTAGAGTTTGTCCCGACTAGAGTGGTGACCCACTTATGGGAGATATCTGATTGGAGAAAACCCCGCTAGCGGAATGAAGGTCGGCGACGGATCTCGTAATCCTGCGGGGGAAGATCACCACCACCTCCCTGATAAGATACACATACAATAAGAGGACTAATGACCGTAGCTGTTGACGCGCCCGCAATCATAAATCAATAAATCAATCAAGACAATTCCTGCCGGAGACCAAAGGTTGCAACAACGGCTCAATTACAAGTTCCTATGGTCGTGCCATAAGCCATTATAATCCGCCTAATGAGCCGATGTATTCAGTATGGGGATAAAATATGTGATCTACGTGTGATGAGGCGTTCTTGACATTGCTGAAGACACCGATGAACTGTCCGTGTCCTAACATTTTGGAAATTTGTCTATAACAAACTAAATTTTTGGAGGCTCACTCGGCGAAACCTATCAAAGTGACACAGATGCACAAATGCTTGTCAAACCCGTTGATTTAAGACGTAGCTTCTTTCATTATCTTCAATTGAGAACGCGCACCATGATTTGATATTACCAAACAAGACAGTTTTTGAAACGCAGTGCGACTTTTTTTCAAATTCAAGATAAATCTCTTCTCTTGTATCGGAAATCTTAACTACCGCGACGTTGTGCCTCTAATCGTTCTCGTGCACGACTATTGGTCCTATAGTCAATGGTGGAATTTCCCTCTGGACCCGTCTGCGTGTTGCTTTTTCTAATAAACTATTTCGATTGTTGCGCAGATGATTTTCTCCCCCATACGTCACATACAATTTTTGACTAAATAAATAAATAAAACTTGGGAAGTCAACATTCTAGTAGAGCTGCAGATTACAATAATTATACGCATGGGTTTATACATGTTTCTATTGAATATCAAACCACTACGAACAATACAATACCAATACAAGATAATTTTTACTTTCAATATAAATAAGTCGAATAACATTTTACATTATGATCTCTCTTGGTAATGCCACGTTACACAGTCAACATCCATTTTATATTACCAACATAATCCCTATTCTAACATCTTTACTGTTGAAGCCATCTTGTGTTCTTGAATTGTAAACCTAATTACAGTCCTAAAGAAAGTTTCACAAATGACCGGAACGTTCACTTCATAAATATAAAGTAGTGCCTTATAAGTGCTTCAAAGTCGGGAACCATCCGCTAAAATCCGTGATTATACAAATCATCATCTCCCAGAGTCGCAAAGGAACGCTCCCGCGCCGACCGAACACGCCGCTCGCGATTTACACCTCCCTCGCACGTTTCGCGCCCAGACCGCCGGGCGGCTTCTTCGGGAGTTCCCCAGGGGCGGCGGCGGTGGCCGCGAGCGCAGGTCGTCGCCGGGGCCGCGCGCGCCCGCCGCCGGCCCATTTCCGGAGACGGGCCCGCAATTTCCGGCGCCCGGCGCCCGCGCGCAGTTCGTGACGTCACGCGCGCAGATACAGCAGCAGCAGCCGCCGCAGCCGCCGCCCGCGCAACCACCGTGCGCTCACCAGCGGGAAAGAGGTTGTGATGGAGTCCACCGGCGTCCGACCATCGTCGAGGTTCGCCTTTCATCCGGAGCGGTTCTCATCAAGAACGCGGCTCTCGACGGAAGTGAAGAATGGATTGGGGGTCTCCTTGCAATGTGCTCTACTGCTTTCGATGGTTCTAGGATCTGTAGGTGCGGTTTTGGACGAAGGGTGGATGTGGCGTGGGGTATAGGGAGATCGTTCAAAGAGTTTCCACCAACCTGAGCTACAAATCGCGTTATGTCGCCAATGCCTAATTGTAAAGGGGGAGATGCTTGGTTGCGGCGGCGATGGTGTAACGGTTAGCGTATCGGACTGTTATACCCAAGTTTGCGGGGTCAAGCCCGATCGAAGCCGTGGATTTTTAAGGGCGAAAAAATCCTTCGTACGCCTTCCTTCGGAGGGGAAGTAAAGCCGGCTGTCCCATGTTAGTACATTTACTGCATGTAAAAGATCCTCAAGCCTAAATGATGCCTCTGAGCTAAACTCAAATCGCCTGTTTCGTCGCCCAAGTAATACCTTCTTTCTCCCATGGTTGGTGAAAGGAGCGTAGCGGAATTTGCGTGGTCAGGCGGAAGAACAGGCCTCATGGCCTGAGTCTCGCCACGTAAAAGAAGGCACATTCAATTCAATGCTATGCAATTGTAAACCTTCTGCCTGAGTGACTGCTGCTTTGAGGAATTTGAAAATATTTTACCGAATAACATTTATTCTAGAGGGTAGTAGTGTGTTTTAGGCATGGGAAATAATGTGTACAAAACCAGCATCCCTCCACCCCTGCGATGAGTTCGACAGCTCTTCAAATAATAAAATTGCAAAGAAATGTTCAGGCGAAGGTCACGGTTGACAACAAGAACGCGGCCTCCAAGAGTTGAGAGTTGGAATCGTGAAATTTTGTCAAAAGCTTTAAATGTTCCAATTATTTCTCTATTTCTCCTATCTTGAGGGTGTTGAAGGTGCTCTTTTGCGTGCCTGATAAGTAAGTAGTACATAGATTTGAATGCATTGGGATAGAGAGTTTCTAGGGAAAACGTAGAAAAATTATTTCTAATAGTACAAACGAGTAGCGATGTAGCATTTGATTTGATTGTTAATTTACAATAAAAAAACTGGAGCCACGAAAGAGTAGGACCAAGAAAGACTGGATAAATGAAATACTGGAAACATACAGGACTGGAACCATGAAACACTAGAACCACGAAAGACTGGACACATAAAGACTAACCTACTTTTATCCACGAGTGGTTTGAATCAAGAATGGGAAATTTGACTGCAATGCAGTAGTATGTCGGCATCCTGAAAATAAACGAAGCAAAAAAATCTTCGGGTTCTAACTTTTCAGTCACCGTATTGATGCAGAATTATTTCGAAGGGAAGACACCTTTCAAGCCTGCAAGCTACCTCTTGGTTCCTGTGGCGGGTCAGTGATCTGGCAGCGTTTCTCTAGAAGCGGTTCTCATCAAGAACTCGGCCCTCCACGAAAGCGGAGTGTGTTTTCGTTTCTTTCGTCTTCCTTTTTTGGAGATTCGTTTACACTTTCCATGATCCTGAAGTCTGTAACTCACCAAAAAGAAAGAAGGGAGAGAAAGAAAAAAAGAGAAACGAACTTGCATTCTCAGAAAAGTGAAATATATAATTATTTTATTCAGATGATTAAAAACGCTTTTAAGCAGCTCGTAATACATTGGTAAAATAAACTGCGGATAAAGGAAATTATCTTGTTTCCATTGTTGCATTCACAGTTTTATCTGAACATTTGAGCATCCACTTTCAGACTTAAAAATTCAACTTTATCACGCTGTGCATACGTTAAAAGTAACTGATTTTACTATTGGTTGATAGTTTTAGACAGCCAGTAAAATTGTATATAACTAAAGACCGAATTTACGTGTTACTGCATCTTTTGTTTGCTAACTTGAAATTGGATGAAACCTTGACAGAAATTCGAATCATGAAACGGACGTAATTTTTGTACTTGTTTTGTTTTGCACGAAATTGCACGTTTGGGGGGGTTACTGCACGATATTTCACGTTGTAGGTACTTCTGCCTGAAAATTACACATTTTGGGATTTTACTGGACAAATTTACAATACTGACAGTTTTATTGCATAAAATATAATTTGTATATAATCAACTTGTTTTAATTTACCTTTTTTAAAAGTTTAATTTAAGAAAAAAGTTTTTAGGACACAGCCCAGCGGTGCATTCTAGAGGTCTGTGAAACTCAAGTGCCGTTTAAAATGTATCAATTCTGCATTTTGTTGCCCGGAGAATTGAGCGTCTGCACTTTCATGATACCCATTGCCTTATTAAAGTTTAGGAGTTATTGTAGCAGCGTTAGGTCCGCGGCCCTTCATTGCGGCCGCTCAACAAACGCATGTTCGGGTCTGTCTTCCATATCGGATCATATATCCTTTTTGTCAGTCTTCGCCGAACTTGCCAACACGAGAGCTAGTGACATTTGAATTTATGTGTGGGCACGAAGCTTAGTGACAAGCTGCACTGCGTTTCAAATTCAACAAATTTCTCGGATCAGACGTTGCCCTACGAGGTACAAGAGAGAATGAACACAGTTTCTGACCGTTCTAGCGGCGTGCACACGAACGTAAAGGGAGGCTCAGCGCACAAGACAAGTATAAATGTAGAACAAAGTTTTTCCTGCCTGAAACTGTATTAAATGATAGAAATAATTTTAAGAAAATAATTTCTCAAAAAATAATTTGAAAATATAAATAATTGTTAATCATATAATACAAATATTCATCATAAATTATAAATAATGAAAACAATTAACGTTTCTTCTGTAACTTAATTATTTTTTATATCTGAAGATATGTTTGTCTTTTTCTATTTTTGTAATTACTTTTTTGTTTTTAATTTTGTGTGCGAATAATATTTAAAATGACAAATATGGTTTGTTTAAACAAAATGTACAATCTTAATTATAGTTATTCTCGTGAAATATCTCATTCAAAATACAAAAATAAGCTGGTAAGTGGATTAACTGGAGTTTTTAGGCTACATAACACCGTTTTGCAGCCTTGATTTTTTTATTGTATGTTTTTGCACGTTTTTAGTGTTTTTACTGCACGTTTTAGAGAATTTTATTGCATGAAAATCCTGTCTTTTCTCATATTAAATAGATCTAAGAAAAATAATATGATGAGCCTGATCATTCCAAATACTAGTCACTATCTCTCGACTTTCACCACCTATTCACCTTTCAACACTCTCGAGACTGATGTTGATGATGGCAAAGCCTTAGAAAGTCGTTCTCTGAATAAATCTAAGTTGACGAAGATGACTTCAATTATTTCATCATTATTTGTTCATTAACACTATTCATATATTAGGAGAGACCAAGTAGTTATCTGTGTGACCCAGCCTGTAACATCGACCATATAACACTCACGTTCGACGTTTGGCGAAAAAGCCACATTCGATACGCGGCTCTCCTCCCCCATCTCGATCTCGTTGAACCTTTTTGTAGTGCCTGAGACGGTCGGTATTGACGTTCTTCGGAAACCTAATACGACAAAGAGCCTCAAAGGTTTGACGACCCGAGGAGCAGTTACCATGTGACCAAATAAATCTTCCAACTGGAACGAAGAGTAACCCACTTAGATGGTTATACGATTTTCGCGAGGTCGTCTTGCGGTATGAGATAATGCTTGAAGAGTTTCTAGATTGGATTCCTCAAAATGGCGAGTCTTCGTCGGTGGATTTCGAGTCGGATGTGCTCTGAAGACGTTTACAGCGGTTCCGGAAGGAAAGAGTGGGAGAAATTCGGAGACTCGAGCTGTGACACGTTCATGGCGCCGTTACTTCACGACGTGGAAGGAGGGCGTGGGAGTGTAGGGGTTGGGTTGGGGTGAATGAAGGGGAGGGGAGTCGCCAGCGAAGAGCTATCGAACGAACGTTCCACCTTAACTTGAATACCGTTCGTTCAACGGCAAGAATGAAATACAGCACGAGCTCGAGTGGTAATTCGAGATGCTACACCCAATCTTGCGAAGGGTCACTGCACCCCCTAACGATGTTTGTCGGATCAGATGTAGGTTAATGACAGTCAATGTATACGATGCAGGCATAAAATTGATTCGATATAAGATTCTTCGTTTGTGTTTACTGCATTTTATGCATTTCTCCTTCTCTTTCTTCGTCTCTTTTTCTCTGATTGTATTGCATGCGAGATGGCGCTGTGACCTGACGTTGGCGTAGAGCAGTGTTGTTCGAATCTTTCGATGAGAGAAGGACCTTATGCAGATGGTAGGTCATAAATTATCAGTTGAAGGGTTTAACGCAGTGAAACAAAAGTAACACTATTCACAGGAAAGCTATTATTACATGTCAATAGCTTGATTTTCGTGAAGTGTGGCTTATCCTATTACTGTACATGTCTTTTCGAATTATGTACAACTTGGGGTTGCTTAAAGACAAGCCACACCGTGACCGAAATTGATATATGAAGATTAATGGGAGACTGTGTATGGAGTAGTTGATCTACCCCATGCCACTCAATTATAGTTGCTCTGAATGTTGATTTTGACGCATTTCTTCCTTCTATTTTCAAGTATCTAATAGATCTGAGAACCGAGTGGAAATCATAAATGACGGATGTGAGAAATCAACATGTACTAGAACTCTTTTTATATAGTATCTCCTTCTTCTCTTTCTCCTTCTTCTTCTTCTTGTGATGTATATATAACCAAATATCGGTGACCAACCCCAAAAACATTCAGTTCTCTCTGATGAGTCAAAATAAATTCATGGATTATAATTATCATTGTGGGATATATAATGCATTACTTAATGAACACGGTACAATCATAAAATGAAAAAAAAAAAAAAAACAACCAGAAAGGTTACTTTTTGAAACCTTGACAATGTCGGTAGCCCAAATATCCCACGGCTGGGAGAGTCAATTCTTTGAACAGCCTAATCATCATGTAATATATCTGGTGGTCGCGTACACATTGAAGGAGAACTAAGAAAATCAGTTAGATGTACTATTACCATTCGAGTATTTTTAAATACTTTAATAATGATTGTTAAAAGGTTTGCTTAAACAGCAGCAAATAATATTAATCCTAAAACCTGAAAATTGTGCCTTGTTCACATATGTAAGAAAGTTAAGATGTACTCAATTACAATTAACATGAATCGTTTCATTCTGCTGAATATTTCCAGCCAGTAAGACTAGTCTCGAATTATCCGAATCGTATATTTGGCAGTTAGAAAAATCATCCTATACTATCAATCTGACCCAACATCTATTATTCAACGAATTGTATAATTCACGCTTCTTTTAAACAAGCTGAGACAAGGCCTTTGCACCGAACAACACTCTCAATACAAAAGGAAGCACTCGAATTTGCGCATTGAAGCACGCACTGCTTTGTGTTGGCTGGTCGTTTCCCCGGAGCGAAGACTGGGTAGGACCGGAAAAAGCGGCGCGTAGAGTATACTTTATCCGGCACACAAAAGGACTTTCCAATTGTCCCCTGCGCCACTGACCGACGCCGAGAGACCTAGTGAAGTAGAGCTCGGTTGGGCGTAGGATGGCCTGCCAGCGTTGTCATTTCGCGGGTGGTGACAAGAGAAAAAAAGGTTTGTTCGATGCGCATCAATCATGATTACTTGGCAAATTGATGTTCCAGACTGGGTAAAAGAACTGTTTTTTTTTGTGTGTGAGATGAGTTGCAGATTTGATTCTGTCGAAGCCCTTTGCACTGAAATAGAAACAAAAGACGACGTTTTATGATAGGAAGTTCAGGTTCAGAAATGTTTTTATTGCAAATTTGTATTTCTTTTTTAGTCTCTGATCCACCTTGTTTAGGTCTATCAAAAGGATTTACCTTCAACAAATAAGTGTATTGCTTTCCGCACAAACTGAATTATTTGAATATACATTTATCTTACAGAAAAATACTTATATTTTCCTTTCATTACTTTACAATTTATTGGCTTTTGTGTCCTCAAAAATTAGTTTCCCAAAACTATTTCCCGAAAGATGTGTTCAAAACAACGTTTCTCCAAAAATGTGTTCCAAAAATGCGTCCCAACAATGTGTCCTAAAATGTTGTTCCGAAAAGGTGTCCCAAGAAGGTGTCCCCAAAATGTTTCCCAAAAATGTTCTCCCAGTGTGTTGCCCCACGCAGCAGTCCCTTCGCGGAATGCAGTCTCAACGAGAACTACGCGTTTTACTTCTCATTGGATTAAGATAGGTTTGCCCTGTCGCGCCTGTAGTAGTTTTTCTTCAAAAATGTTTTTCTCCAGATATTTTTCTGTCTGTACGTCCGTCCGTCCGTCTGTCAATCTACCTGAAAACAATGCTACTGTGTAAAGCGTGCACATGAATTTTCACAAAAAATGATATTCCAATTTCAATCTTTCTGGTGTCGCCGCTATTTGAATGTGAAGCGGATATTTTACTACGGTTTACATATTAATCTTCTGTTTTGAAAGGACAATTAAGCATTTGACATTAGTTCGAAGCTGTTTGAGGCTCTTGAAGATGGCATAATGTATTATTTGTTCCAATTTTCTTTATTATAACACTCAGGTTTGTTGCTTTCTGACGAATCCGCTAATTCTTTAACCATTACGGCTTGTTCATGAAAAAGAGAAACAACTAATCAAAAAGTATTTTCCTTCTGAATTCGCAATTAAAATTCAGAGGATAATCAGAAAGCAGTTTGTTTCTTTCCGAAGCGCATGCATTTAACTCTCTTCAAATATGAATTTCACTGGAAGTAAACTGGGTTAACCTTTAGAAGATATAGCGAAAATTCCAGAAGAGGAAGTCAAGAACTAAACAAAATAAGAATTAAATTAGATGCCTCAGAATATTACTTGGGAAAATTCAAAATTCAATCAGATATAGTCATAAAGTGTTTCAATATTTTTCCTTGTATACGTTATTACGTGGCATGAACATAGGTAACGTAAATGAACTATTGAGTTGTCAAACAATAGAGATGATTTTACTAATCCTCTGTATATAGGAAAATTTATTTCTGTTGTTTCACATTTCGTTTTATAATTCAATAGGTCAATGTAAAGAACTTACAACTCTGTATATTACAGATATGAGATTCGATAGTATAATAAAAGTTGACTGAGAGTATCAGCACCTCTCAACCACGACATTCAATATTCCTATTTAATGAACTGACTTTGAGAAACTAGTTATTTTACAATGTTAAATGAAACGTACCTAAAATCTAAATGCATATACAGTAAATCTCTTCGATATGAAAACTTCGTAGTCCTTTATAAAGTTTTACATTTAATTCGTTTTACTGTCTGATCATGTACACAAAAAGGTATTTTTTTCTCTCATCACGCGTTAGTTACTTAATTTCAGTATTTTTAGGAACATTGTAAAAGCCACTGAACTGAAAATTGTAAGTCGGTTGAAAATAAAGAAAGCGTTTTCAAAATCAATCAAATTTAATGCGAGTGTACTAAACCAGCTACGGGAGGTCCTAGGTTCGAGTCCTGATGGCGGTACGATTTTCGACACTAGCTTACCAGCTAGGACGAATTCAGCTGCTGTCTGGAGGAGATCTCTAGCGGCCGGCTGCTCTGATCGGTAGTTTTCCGTGGTTTCTCCGATCAACCCCAGGCGAATGCCGGAGCAGTACCCTACCAAACGGGCCACGGGCCGCGCGCGATCTGTCCTTCCTCTTCCTTGTCCTATCCTCTCCCCTTAAACACACACTTACACTAACATGCACTATACTACCACATATTCCGGGAGACCGGTCGGGAGCTTAGAGCTTGTCCCGGCTGGGACGGTGCCCCGCTGGTGGGAAAGTCCTGGTTAGGGGGAAACCCCACTAGCCGACGGTAGGTTGGCGCCGGATCTCGCCATTCAGCGGGGGAAGATCACCGCCATCTCCCGAGAAAAAAACATGCACTACACTAACGGGACTAATGACCAGAGCAGTTGACGCGCCCGGAAACATGAATAAATATATCAATCAATCAATCTAAACCAGCTATTTCTTAACACGTGTCTTAGAAGATCATTTAAACTGATTATCACACCACCAGAGATACAACCTCTCGGTCAACGAATCTCTCGTTTGGGACTCGAAAATATATACTCTGCCGCAACCTGAAGCGAGAAGTATTTATAAAGATCTGTTCACAAAATGTCTATTGGTCCAAAATATTTTAAAAAAATGTATTTACGTTGCGTCTTATGACTGCGATGCGGAAGACCATGACAGAGCACCATGTAAATCATTTACAAGCTTTTTTTGGATAATAATAATTAATAATGGTCCATCATAACCATAATGGCAACTCATTTCTACTCAGGAACCTAGGGAGCGATGCCCTTACATGAAGTGTAAGACAAATCGATAATCTCCAAAAATACCGGTAGATTAACTGGTAGCTTAATTCGTATGAATTGCATCTCGAGTTGTATTGATTCTCGTGAACAGCGAATATCAATAGGCCCCATTGCATTTTCTTGATTACCACCGTAATCGAGGTCACGGGCGTTCAGTTCGACCATTGAAAATGGAACAAGTGCAGACGATCATGCAAGGGACTGGAGACCAATTGTGTTATTCAGTGCAGACTTCCTCTCTTTGCGTGTCACTGTGTCGTCCTCTATATTCGATTATCTTTTTCTTTTGAAGTGGATGGTAGGACTTACAATGCCTTCTACGGAACACTCTATATAAACCAATCTCTGGCGTGGTAATTTATTGTAAATAATTACTTCAAAAGATGGAAGAATGATAGAAATATAAGGTTAAAATCAAAAGTAAATATTCATTATGATTAATTTGCAATTAATTTTTAAATATTGCTAACGTGTTCTAATATTCTGAGGAATGTTGATGGTTTTCTGCAATTTTTTATCGATAGAAAACATCGGAAATATAGTATTGATGAACCAGTAAATATGCATAACGGGTGCATCCAACATTTATGACGAAAAAATAGAATTTTGTAGATTGCGTAATGAAGTCAGCTGATGTACGTACAATCCGAAACAGACAAGATCATCGTGCAAAATTCGAAAACGTTGAGTCCTAGGCCCTTAAACAAGGTTTCCCGAGATTTGATATATTTTGTAGACTTATCTTTTCTTGGTATTGCCATTTAATATTAAGTGCCGTAAGGAACGTGTAGAATTTAGAAGAATGTAAAATTAATTTGTGTATTGGATATTTTGAGTAATTTAAAAGCAAGTGTCTTTGTATTTGCTACTAAGCTTTTAGCAACTTTATAATGTATATTCACGTACAGTACCGTGCCTATAATGCGGTAAAGCACAGTTGAGGAGCTGCTCGTTCCAAGTGAGTTCCATTATGTAATAATTTTCACTTTTACAACAATTGTTTAGAATGTGCACAATGTACGCACGAATTAAACTAGTTTCTTAAAATTTTGGAAATCAGTGGAATGTATAAGAATACTATTTTAGTCATAATACCATTGTCAACATCTGATAATAAACTTCTTTTAAAATATTTGTTATTAAATGCAAAGAATATCAGTTACATCCACATAAATGTATATATGATAGCTTGTCTTTCATACAAGCTAGTGCTCTTTGATTGAGAGAACAGGCAGAACATTTGAATACGTATACACAAAATTAGGTACCGCACTTCGTCGCTAATACGGTGAATATGAATGTCACATCACCGTTCATTTTTATTGAGCTTGTTACTATTTCAGTAAGTCAGTTGATAATCATAAAAAGGACAAAAAAATTCACATGTGTAGTCGAAGAGACCGCTGCAGTTTTAACCTTTAAATAGTGTTCTCGCTGCATATTACCTGACGCGTTCATTTATTTTACATCGCTGCTATGAATGCAGATATGATCCTCCGAGGAACCATAATTTGAATTTTATTGCCTAAATATCTCCCAAAGGATAATGTAAATGAATAATTGTTCTGACAAAGTTAATGAATATGCCAGGTTCTCTTCTATAAAACAACCTCTCGATTATGCATTTTGTTAATAAAATATATCGCTCTATAAAACGTGCTTATGAATAATAAGTTGGGTATTGTTGAAATTAAAGGGCAGAGAGTGATGCAAGCTTCCCAACTTGATAAGTAATATTAGTATCAAGCGATGTAAATATGAATACAAATTGATTTTAAAATATTGAAGAAAAAGCTACTTTTTAACGATTTAGATAGTAATAAATATTCCGATACATTTTGGAACTATTGACTTATTTCATCATTTTATCCGAAAGAAAAATGCTACAGTACATTCATTTTTTTCTGAATCAACTATTAAAAATCGAGGAACTTATGTAAGATGTTTGTAATACGACTTGATTGCATAGATTAGATTATCGTAGAAAATAATGACAGTCATATCTAGGGTAAGGCTTCGTCGATATAAGTGTGATTCGTTTCAGATCTGAAAATTCGTGCAAACATTAGGACTTAAATAATATATAGGAATTTGAACCTTGGTTAACTATCATTAGTAATTATTAAATATTATTATTGTGATTAGATTATGAGTATTTTTGTTCTCTTCATTCAGTTAGACCTGGCTCCTTGAGAACATATTTAGATCAGTACCTATGTTTTCTTCATTAGCATTTTCAACGAGTTTGTGAGATAAATTCTCTGACGCATGTACAGACATTCTCCTTTGGTGTTCTGTTAATTGTTTCAACACGCCTTTTCGAATTGTCATATCGTAAAATAATTTTACGACTCTTTCTTTCGATTTCTTTTCTCTTCCGTTATTAAACTGACAATCTTGGTTTCTATTTTAGAAAAGGAGGAAAGTGTGATCACTCCTGAGATAGGCTTTATGCGTTCACGCCAGCGGCAAAAATGTAACGGGAAATACTAGGGAGGAACTCACAGTCGTTCACGGTTCGTTAGCTGAGGCAGCAGAGATGGAAGTAACTTGGAAAATGTCTCGGAGAGGACTCTGGGGATTGAAGTCATTAGGCAAGTTAACGAGGTATCGGGTGATAAGTTGTCGAGCTCGTGGGGTGTAAAAGGCAATGCACTGTAGAGAAAGTGGGTTCTCAGAGCATTGACTTGTCGGGGGCTATAGGTTATCGGGGACAGTGGGTTGTTGGGGGAAAGAGGCGTGTTGTCAGGGAGGAGCGGGTTGTCTGAGGAGCGGAGTTGTGTAGGAAGCGGAGGTTGAGTGGGGGAACTGGGTTGTATGTGGAGCGGGGGTTGGAGGTGTGTGGGGATTGTGTTAGGAGCGGAAAGTCGTCTGGAGAGCGGCAGGTTGTCGGGAGAGTAGCGAGTCACAGTACGGGTTTAAGAGAAAATCACTGGAAATCAGGGACAATGAGGAAAACGCACGAAGGGAGGGAAAAAGAGAAAGGTAGAGAGAGAAAAAGAGAAAGGGAGAGGGAGCATAAGAGAAAGGGAGAGAAAAGAGAAAAGGAGAGAGTGAAAAAGGGAAAGGAAGAGTGAAAAGAGAAAGGGAGAATGAAAAGAGAAAAGGAGAGTGAAAAGAGAAAGGGAGAGTGAAAAAGAGAAAAGGTTGGAGAGAGACAGAGAGAAAGGGAAAGAGAAAGGCCATGAGAGAAAGAGAGAAAAAGGGAAAGAGAAAGGCCATGAGAGAAAGAGAGAAAAAGGGAAAGAGAAAGGCCATCAGAGAAAGAGAGAGAAAGAAAGGCAGAAAGAGAAAGAAAGAGAGAAAGGAAGACAGAGAGAGACAGAGAGACACAAAGAGAGAGGTAGAGAGGGAGATAGAGAAAAGTAGTGGGAGGCGGCGATTGAAGGTAGCTTGAGCATTGGGGATAGAAATAGGCTCTGTGGCCGAGGAGCTCTACAGGTTGAGCGGCCCGGACCTTTCGAACGGCGAACGTCGATACGCGTGCTGGCTGGGACGTGTTGACCTCCGCAAAAGTCGGGCCGGGTCTCACAATTGCCTCACGATACTCCGAATTATTTCTTAGTGAATCCTTTTATGTGTGTGATAGGTTTGATTTAGTATCTTATAGCAACGAACTATGTTTTGGAAAGTTCTTGTGTGCCATCTTTGAGGATTTCATACAATTTAAACGAAACCTTAATTTCCCGCGCCCTTTTGTGTTTACGTCTGTAGTCTAGTTAATTGCATTGATTTTATATTCAATGTAAGATATCAACTAGTATGAATGCAAGAAATTAATATATTTCTTTTGGCGATACTCCATCATATTGTAGACGATTATGTCGTTAATTTGACGACTGTTGAAAAATCTCTCTTCTGACAACGCTTTGGGGTATCGCAAGTGCTTACATTTATTATTTTTAAAGTGAAATCTGGAGGAAAAACGCAATGAAAGTTAAAGATTGTACTTAAGAAATTTTAAAATAATGTACCATTTCACATTTAGAGATCGAAATGTACTTTGAAAAAACAAAATTCGATTGTTTGGAGATATGCAACAGGCTCCACTATTGGTAAAGGAATATCCAAAGTGTGTATAGCAACAGCAATGCGCTTATTGTTTTTTCAGATTTAAATAAATTCGTCGGCACGAGAGGCCAACAAAATCAGAACGCATATCCTCTCAATATTTTGGTGGACAGTCACGTCCTCTACTCCTTCCGAGGACCCCTTCCGTAGCATTACTGAGGAAGGGGTCCTCCGAGGTCCACTGATAACTACTTTTTATATGTTTCAGTTTTTAGGAAGCTGAAAATATTGATATTATTTACGGTGTGCTTTTTGTGGAAAAATATGATGCAATTTATTACAAGTTATAATGTGTGTTATTGCAGTATTTTCGGCCGTAGTTTGAAAAAACGGGTTATTAACTCTAAAATTGGAACAATCAGAATACATTTCGGAAACATTTGTAGAAGTTTAATCATTAGCTTAATATAATTTAACACATTGCTTTGATATGAAGATACATTGGCTTTTTTCACATACGTTTTTTCATTAAATATATATATTGATGCGAGAAAGTCTATTATTTTTAATTGATAAAACTAGATATTGAATAGTGATCTTTGTTTAAATGAATCCATGAGTAATATTATTAGTTGAATCAATTTATTAATTTGTCCAAATCGTCAAAAACATTAATAAAATAAAAATGTAAGCGGTGGGCTCCGATCGGATGTCTCTCTTGGTAATTCACGGGGCCTTTTAGATGTACTCAGATATTGCTTGCTTGCTTGATTGATTGATTTTTTCGTGCTTCCGGGCGCGTCAACTGCTTTGGTCATTAGTCCCGTTACTGTAGTGCATGTTTTTTCTCGGGAGATGACAGTGATCTTCCCCCGCTGGATGGTGAGATCAGGCGCCGACCTACTGTCGGCTAGTGGGGTTTCCCCCTCACCAGGACTCTCCTACCAGCGGGGCACCGCCCAGTCATCGACTCGACAATGAAGAGAAGAAGAATAGAGGAAGATGCTTGGCGGAATAAAAAAACATTGGCGTGTAGAGTGCGAGAAACGGTCATTAGAAATGTAAAAAACTCGCTTAAAAAAAAACAACTTATAAGAGTGTAAGAAGTTGTATTTTGAGAACTTTAAGTCAAAAGTCTTAAAATTAAATTGTTATTTTTGTTATTGAGAAAGACTGTTATTTCCCAAGAAAGAAGCAATCGGGAAGTCGATTACAATGTAATTATGACGCTCTGATGATTGAGACATTACATCATGGTTAGTGATGGCTTCCTCGTTGCCCTTCTTGTGCTTTCATACAGGATGTCTCTAGTTGTTCTGACCCACAGTATCACCCGAACTTCCGTTAGTATATGGAGTAAGGCCGAAGGAACACTCCCTAGGGAACCTCGAAAGTAATCGGCTTACGCTGGGAAAAGATCTAATAATAAATAATGAACATATGGGGTAATTTAGCCATGATCCTCTATGTGAAGCCCCAACAAATTCTGCCGGGCCCCGTTTCGCCCCGGCCCGGCCAGGCTTCAGGCAGTCTCCCTGCGGCCTGCGGACCTCCTTTTATTTGGCGCGCTATTTCGGCCCGGACCCTGCTCAAGAATTTATGAGCCCGGCGGACAGGTCATCGGCGCCTGCCGACCTCACACTTTCACCCTCTAACCCCCAGCCCTGCCGCTCGCCCGCCCCCGCTGCCAGCTGCCCGCCGTTCTGTGCCATCTGACGGGAGGTCTTTCCCCTAATCTTTTTTCTGTCCTCTCTTCTTCTATCTTGTCTCTTTTGCCTGGCCTCTTCTGCTTCGGTGCTTCTGTATTCCCTCTTCTGTATTTCTTTTTATATATTTTTTCACCTTCCTTCCTCCTCCAACCTACGTTCCTACTTGTCCCTCTCCCCTCCTCTTGACTCTCCCCTATTCAGTCCTACTTACTCATATCTCCTGCCTTCTCTCTTCCTTCCCTGCTCGACTATTATCATTCCTCACTAGTTCACCCCTTATTATTCTTCCTGTTTCATCGCTGTATATTTGCTAATTTCTGTTCTCTCTGCGTTCGTAACTCATCCATCATTCCTCCTTCAGAGTCGTCCCTCCTAACTTTTCTCTCTCTCTTTCTCTCTCTCTCTCTCTCTCTCTCTGTTTCTCTGTCATTCCTTTATCCGTCTTTATTCCACACTCGTTCATTCTTTCTTCTTCCATGCCCTTCGTCTCCCGGTCCTCCTTCCCCTTCCTTCTTATTTCCCTTCCTTCTGGCTTCCAACTTACAGCATCCGTCTATCTCTCCCTCTCCGCCCTCCGCTCATGTCCTCCACCACTCGCCCACCTATCGTCTTCTGTCTGTTTCCCTCTCCCCTCTACAGACTGCTCCCGTTGCCTCTGATCTCGTGCGCTCGGGAGCCGCCGGTCGCTCCGTGGACTGCAGTCGCAAGCACCTTCCGGGTCGATTTATGGCGACGAGGCCCAAACGACAGGCAGCGCGCTACGTGTGGCCCCTCTCGTGTGGCTCCGACTCGCGCGATACGTGTGGCCCCTCTCATGTGGCTTCGACTCGCGCGCTACGTGTGGCCCCTCTCGTGTGGCTCCGACTCGCGCGATACGTGTGGCCCCCCTCGTGTGGCTCCGACTCGCGCGATACGTGTGGCCCCTCTCGTGTGGATCCGACTCGCGCGCTACGTGTGGCCCCTCTCGTGTGGCTTGGACTCGCGCGCTACGTGTGACCCCTCTCGTGTGGCTCCGACTCGCGCGCTACGTGTGGCCCCTCTCATGTGGCTTCCGACTCGCGCGCTACGTGTGGCTCCTCTCGTGTGGCTCCGACGTGTGGCCCCTCTCGTGTGGCTCCGACTCGCGCGCTACGTGTGGCCCCTCTCATGTGGCTTCGACTCGCGCGCTACGTGTGGCTCCTCTTGTGTGGCTCCGACTCGCGCGCTACGTGTGGTCAACGACACGATGTTCCGCGCCCTTGCACACGCTCGGCGCCAACGAATCTTTCACGGCGGCTTATATTTCGAATAAGTTGTGACACGCCACAATTTGAAAGTAAAATACATAACTGAGCGATTGAGAGAATCAGAGAACACTGCTACGAACATGATGAGATTTAGAAGCACCAACATATCCGCATAGGGTACTGTATTACATACTCACAGAGTGGTGTATTATAGAAAGGTGAAAAATACAAAGTGGAGTGACACTAATAATAGCTGATTATGAAAACAGTCTAAGTTATCTGAACCAAAGTTGATGTTAATGATGATGATAATGCATTCATGCATGCATGCATGCATTTCTTTTTCAACTTACAAGCAACTTTTTATTTATTTCGCAATATTATTTAATTATTAAGAACAACAATTCTGTTAGACTGGTCAGTCTAATTATTGGTTGTTTTTGTGCAGAGGATATCCAATAATACGTTGATGATCATTGTCTGATAATAATAATCGTGAAATCTGAAGGTCGTGGAGATGATTAACTGAAGATGTAAAAAAAAATATATGAATTTCTGTAAGGGTTCAGTTAAACAGAAAATCGGAAAGAGCCGTAAAACGAACAAGATTTCTTCAGAGACCTAAAGTTCTGAGAACAAATCTTAAACTGTCTGTACATTACCTTCCATTTGTTGACCATTGCAGTCTTACGAGCTGAAAACACGGGATTTGTCTCCAACCACCTCCACATTCTTTGATTTCTCGCAGTTCCCTTGCGTTCGTGACAAATCGACCGCGCAGTTGCAGACGCTCCTGCTCTTTCCCAGGGGAAATACTTTGTGGTTTACCTCCACTTCTGGTTTCGGGGAATTTCCGAGAGCATTGCACACACTGCAGCGCGAGTCCTCTCACACTTTTTACTTTCTCGCTACCGCTTAGGCAGTAGACGAAAGTTTTGTCTGAAAGTGTTGGCGAGAAAGTACGTGCTGGTTTAGCAGGAATAGTTTTTGCCTGTGAATTGTCGCTTCTTCACACTCGTCGATATTTTGCACCGTACTACAACTGTTCTACTTTATTACTGTTTCTGCTTTGTTCCCAATAAGAAGGTAACACACGTCTTGTGCTTGTATTTATTCTTAAACTAAAAACAAACCCGAAGAATAATTACTTACAAATTGTAGTTTACAAAATTTAGTTCCAGAAAAGGAAGTAGAAAATAATCCAGTAGACGGAAGGAGAAAATAATCCAGGTGTAGGATCTGTCAAAGGGGATGGTGTCGAACATTCGATACCAAGTAGTCGAATGTCCTAAATTCCACCGACTCACAACAGCCACAATACCTCCAAGTACTATTAGATAAAGGTAGTAATAGTCTCTGGAGTTTTAGAGATTAGTTATATTGAGTCGGGGAACGCGTATAGGGCTTTAAGTGATGTAGGGGTGTCCAAATCATAGTCGCTTCTGGATCAGTTCCGCTGTTACCGTGAGTGCCTTTTGTAGTGCTCGCGTCCCGACTCGGACCATCTCGGTATTGCTCATTGAGGCATTGAATCGTGAGTCAACTAGTATATAGAGGCCTGGAGTTAACGGCGGTCTTTGATGAACACTTTTATTTTTCGTTACGAAACACTTTTAATTGTTAAAAGTCAAATCTGAATTATTAGGGCACTTGTTATGAAACTGATCTCAAATTAGTAAACCGACGTAGGTGGCTCAGGGCATCATTTCATTTCACTGCAATGCTCGCAATCGAGAAGTTCTACGGTTCGAGTCCCGACAGTGGGAGGATTTCCACCCTAGCTACGCTCGATCGTATTCAACTGTTGTCTAGAGTAGAATTCTAGTGGCCCGTTTCGCTCTAATCGGTAGTTTTACGTGCTTTCTCCAATAAACAAATGCCGGAACAGTACCCTACCATACGGGCCAGGGTCCGCGCGTGATCTTTCATTCCTCCTCCTTATCCTCTTTACTTACACATACTTGAACTTACTGCACGCACTACACTAGCCCACATGTCGGGAGCTTAGAGATTGTCCCCGCTGGTGGAAGATACCTGGTTGGGAAAACACTGAGGGCGATACGTAGGTCGGTGCCGGACCTCACTATCCAGCGGGGAGATCACCACCACCTCCCGCGATTAAAACATTCACTACACTTACGGGACTTCGGCAATTTAGGCCCCGGAATCGCTAATCAATCAATCAATCCATTTAGTAAAATTTGTCGTGAGAAAACCAACATGGAGAAACAATAATGTTACAATTCCTAAGGGTTCTCCGACCCTTGCACCGGGAGTGGTAGCTCAGTGCATCAACTGATGTCACTGCAGCGCCTCTGACTGGGAGGTCCTAGGTTCGAGTCCTGACGGTGCCAGGATTTTCGACGCTAGGTTATCAGCTAGGTCGAATTCAGTCGCTGTCTGGAGGAGAATTCTAGCGGCTGGCTGCTCTGATTGGTAGTTTTCCGTGGTTTCTACGATCAACACCAGGCGAATGCCGGAGCAGTACCCTATCAAACGGGCCACGGACCGCGCGCGATCTTTCTTTCCTGTTCCTTGACCTATCCTCTCCCCTTACACACACACACACACACACACACACACACGCACTAACATGCACTACACTATCACATATTCCGGGAGACCGGTCGGAAGCTTAGGGCTTGTCCCGGCTGGGGCGGTGCCCCACGTCCTGGTTAGGGGGAAACTCCACTACCCGACGGTAGGTCGGCGCGGGATCTCACCATCCAGCGGAGGGAAATCACCGCCATCTCCCGAGTAAAAATATGCACTACACTAACGGGACTAATGACCAAAGCAGTTGACGCGCCCGGAAACACGAAGAAATCAATCAATCAATCCGACCCTTGCGCTGAAAAACCGCGAGCGGTGCGGGGTGGTGGAGGTTTGGAAGCGAAGGGGGGTGCAGCGTTGTTGACCTGCGCTTCCGGTGCGGTGGGCCGCGTTTTCAGGGCGCGAGGTGCGGTCTCATCCTGCAGGGGCTTCCCACTTTGCACTTTGCACTCTGCGCTGCCGCCGCCGCCATTTGACGTATGGCGCAGATATTTCACGCGAGTCACTTTTTGCTTCCCTTAGAACGAGGCTTCTCGGCGGTGTGATCCGGCCCTGAAGTTCACGGCGAAGGTGAGGCGAACTTCGTTGTTGCTGGCGTTGAAGTCGTTTTGGTTATTAACGTCTTTCGGCAGTTGTTTGAGATACCGGACTTATGTCGTTGAATACTTGTCGTAATACCACCTTCTTATAAGAGATATTTTTGTATAAAAATAAATACATTTTCTTTGAATATGAGTTAATCGTACATTTTCATCTACACTTGATTTGTTTAGATTGTAGTAAACGAATGGAGGACTGTTAAATTCCTGAAAGAACGGCGTAACATTGCATTTTGTTAACTCTTTGGTTTCGTTATGTCGATATAACAACCCAGTATTTTAGAAACGTTCTTACCGTATTGAATGTAGTTGATTTCATCATATTTTCTAGAGATAGTTCATTTCATTACATTACTATTGCGTATGTCATTATTTGAGCATCATCATTATTATTTTCTCATCTATTGATTAATAAATTTTTGGAAGAACGTTCGGTCCAAGATAAATATAGTAAATATTACATGAACATATGTTGCTAGCATTTTGATTTTAATTACTACAATTACTGAAAATATCGTAGATCAATTTCGGGGCAAATGAGTAGAATGTTCTAGTGTAATCGTACTGAATCCGGCGAATTTCATTATTTTTTATTTCTGTTCATCTGTTTTTAAACATTTGAATTTTTGAAATCTACTTTCGTTATTTAATACCGTCTTTTCTCCACTTTTATTCCGAATACTATCTCGGGGATTTAGAAACATAATTTCTCTTGAAAGATGTTGTATAGATGAAGTAAATTCACTTCATGGTATTCACTCAATAGTTGTTAATATTTGTGCGTATAGAAGATATACAATGCTTATTCGCAGTGGCGTAACCAGGATTTTTCTTGAGGGACTGTGGGGAAACTTCATCCGACCCAACGATCTCTTATAAAGAATTTTTCATTTATGTTAAATTTAAAGTTTTTAAATTTATTGTTATTTATAACGTATGTCAGTGAGATAATGAATGCTATTAAATATATTTATTTGAATATATCATTGTAGACATATGTAAAGGACAAAGGTTTTATTCCTTGTCCAAGACAAAATCTCTTGAGTTGAATTTTTGTCGCTCACATGTTCAAATCCCAGGACCCCTGAAATTCATCCTTTACTACCCTCGCTCCCACAACAAAGCTCAAAGATTATTTCGTGGTCACATTTTTACGAATTCCTGATCATACAATTGTTTTCATTTTCAATTATTTATAATTAGTTGATAAAAAGCTTTGTAATATTTATTATTATTATTATTATTATTATTATTATTATCATTATAGTTTTAACACAATAAATTACTTTTAGTGCCTTGACAGAACTTGCAACTTGTCGCTGCTTTCCAGTTCTCCTACTTTTGACGGATATCATCTGAATAACTGAATGGGATGGGGCGAACACGGCTGATCGGTCCATCGCTCGGCCTCATGGATGGAAATTAGTACTGGTTATGGAAAGAAGGATTGTGCAGTGTCCGTGACTCGTTTTCTAGAGCACGGACAGGGAACACGGACAGTTTTCTTTCTTCTTCGGCATTCGCTGGGAGGAAATCAGAGCAACCACGGAAACCATTGATCAGAGCAGTCTAACAGCGATCTCGACTACGACAGGCACGACAAAGCCACTGACATTAAACATATCAATTTATTTTCCGGTACCGTGCCGGTATCGAATGCGCGACTTTCGAGTCACTGTTATGCTCTAACCAAAAGGCAGTGTATTCGTGCTTGCTGCTATCGGTGATGGTATTGAAATTTGATACATTTTTAAACATTTGAAATGATTTTTATAATTCAAGGAAGCTTGAAACATTAGAGAAGGGAGCTGCGACCCCTAACCTTCCCACAAGTTACGCCTCCTTGCAACAGAAAAATCACTTCTTGCAGCAGGCGCAAACATGTCGCTTCCCAGGATACGTACTCAACAATGGACCGCCCTGAAAAACTGGAGCACATTCGTGCGCAATCTTTCGTCCCTCGTATGTCACGCTTTAGAGAATGAGCACTGCCGCTTCAACGACGTGCCACGGAATATCACTGCTTGCAACAGTACGTATCGCTTTGGAGGCGCGCGAATGCATGTGCTCTCACGGCGTGGCACCCACCGCCCGCGAGCCCCGCCCCGGGCGACGGCGCCCTCGCGCGCGAGCGACGCGCGTATCCTTCGCCCGCGAGGGCGTCTGCCGCCCGGCGGGCGACGGCGGGGGGTGCCCCGGGCGACGGCGGTGGGCGTGGCGGGCGACCGCGGCGGGCGTCGCGGCGACGGTGGCGGGCGACGGCGGCGGGCGACGGCGGCGGGCAACGGCGGCGGGCGGCGGCGGCGGGCGGCGGCGGCGGGCGGCGGCGGCGGGCGTCGCGGGCGACGGCGGGCGGGCGTTGCGGGCGATGGCGGGGGGCGACGGCGGGCAGGCGTTGCGGGCGACGGCGGGCAGGCGTTGCGGGTGACGGCGGCGGGCGACGGCGGGCGGGCGTCGCGGGCGACGGCGGCGGGCGACGGCGGCGGGCGTCGCGGGCGGCGACATGAGTTATGGAAGCGGCGCTGCGTATTGCCATGCTGCCCGCGGCGCGCGGGGCGATGTCTGCGTCGCCCGGGGCGGTCGTCGAGGAGCATGGGGAGGGGGCGGGGCTGGTGGGCGGGCGCGCGGGCAGATTGCCGCGCTGACAAACCGCCGGATCGTGCGCGGGCCGCCGCCCCGGCGTCGCTCACGTGCTAATCCGGCCGAGCGCGGAGCAGAGGAGCTGAGCGGAGCGGAGCGGGGTGGAGTAGCGAGGTGGTGCTCGGCTGGCGCGCGCCCAACTGGACGAGGAATAGTAAGAAGAAGAAGAAGAGGAGCAGCAAGAGGAGGAGAATGAAGGGGGTGAGGATGAATGGTTGTGGAGAAAGAGAATAGGAGGGGCAGTAAGAGAAAGGGAAGAAAGGATAGTGGTGGGATATGTTGGAGAAATGGGTGCAGAAAAAGGGAAGAAGGAGGTGAAGGTGGAGGAGGTTAAAGAAGGTGCGGATGTCCAGGAGGAGAGGGTGTAAAGGGAGGAGTAGCAAGGAGAAGAGGTGAATGTGAATGAAAGAGGTTGAGGAAAGGTTGTGAGAGAGAAGAGGTGGGGGAGGAGGAGAGGAAAAACAGTGTGAGTGTGTGTGTATGTGTGTGTGTGTGTGTGTGTGTGTGTGTGTGTGTGTGTGTATAGGGGGGTAATATGTGTATGTGTGTAGGGGGGAAGACGGTAAAGCACTGAAACTACAACTTTGTTTCGTTAGGTTTATAGAACGCTTATCTAAGCAAATACTTTCCATCCGAATGAATATATCGGAACATCCTCAATTTAGACTTGTTTGTAACTAAGAAACGATCAAATATTGTTCATATCTTTTTAACCGCAATTCCTACGTGCGTTTCTTTGATAACAATATATCGAAGGGGAAAATTCCATCAAGCGGGAGCAGAAGCTACCTTTGAAGCGACGCTTGACGCATTCGGCGGTACATTTATTACCGTGCGTGCCGTTCACAGTGGCATAGCTGACAATACGTTTATCGATTCGAACGGAAGTGGGCGCATTTGAGTGAAAGCGATTGCACAATTAGACCCTGAAACCACGACTAACACTTACTCGCTCTTTAGATTGCACAAAACTTTTCACAAATGATACCGCGGCTGCATTCTCGATGTAGCGTGGTTGAATAAATACTAAATCATTGTTCTTTCTTAATTTTCGTTAAGGAATGGTTAAGGAATTGTGGCGAAATAAGAAATTGCCCCTCAATGATCGCTAAAGTTGGGAACGATGACTTTCGTCCATCATTCTGTGCGTTAGCTACCTGCTCACGCCCGCATCTCTTTCCGTTTCTGTTTTGAGTCAATCGGTTCGCTGAATACTTCCAGGGATATCGTCTCTGGCCATAGTAATGAAGTTACCTATCGTTATTTGTTACATCCTGGCATTGCCTCTTTCAGCTTTTTCTCCTATTACTGTGCTCATATTCTTCAAGATCAGTGTACTGATCGTTTTGCCACTATTATAATTTCATGATAAATCTGATTCGAAACTAAGATTTCATCTGTCCCCACACCTAGTTGATTTTCTTCTTTCTCTATTTTCAGTCCATTGCAGTAATGCATGGTCGATTCTCTCGTACTTTCCTCATCCAAACTTCTTCCGACATCTCAGACCATTTCTTTCCTTCCCCACGTCATCAATTTATCTCGTTTATACCTCTATCTTTCCCGCGTTATCGCCTCATACTCCACCTCATATCATGCCTCGCACTCTTTCCTCCTCCGGCGCCCAACTCTCTCCGCTCCATTTCGGCCCGGGGCCAAGGGCTGGCCGTTTCCGGTGATGCAGGGCGCGGTGAAGCTGTCATAGGCTGGCAGCCGCTTTTTTCGGAGCTCCTTTTCTTTCGACGACGACCTTTTCCGCCGACCTACCCCAACGGACGAGAGAGTGCGGGTGCGAGGAGACTCTCTTACGTCTCAAATACACCGGGTTCACCCATGCTTTGTAAAGTTTATAAGTACTATGATTGGCTGGGGGCGAATTTTAATGATATGTCATCCCCCTCATTCGCTTTAGAAAAATGCCTTTAAGTATAGTTAAAAATTTTATGTTATGACAAAATGAAATTACCCATTTTGTTGTGACTTTTTTTTTCATTTTTCTTCAATTTCGACTAAGTCATTTTTTACCTTTTTCTCGTTATTTTTAAAACATTTTTCGCGGATTTCATAGATTTTAATATCATTTTAATGGTACTTGGTTTACATAATATGTACGAGATGCAACAAATGATCTCTACAAAATTACTGAGTAGCCTGAATGATTCCTTCGCTCAGAAATTGTAATTGTGAGTATGTAATATAAGGTGCCAGTGACACCTTTCAGCTCCTTTGTCGGTTCGGCGGATTCTGAGATAAATCTAACTGAGATTGCCTAGTCGAGTCCAAACCGAAGGTTTCCAAGCTGAGTTCACTTGAACGAAAGGAAGAAGCTCGATTACATGAATAACGTATCCAACAGCTTGAGTTGCTCATCTACACTGATTTTGTTCACATTTCATATATTTGCTGGTTTTCATCAATTTTCACAAATATCATTTTATTGATAATTTTTGTTGATGTTTTAGATCATAAAAATCCACCCCCTAGTGATTGAATATAGTTCTAATTCTAATATTTCCCAGCGCTAAAATTCAAGTTGCTGAATAGCTGTTTATATCGTTAAAATGAATGATAATACAATTCTTTCCTAAATAAATTGAAGTTGAGATTTTTTTTCAAAAGTACTTATATTTGTTTCTAAAGTAAAAGTATTGACACAGTTCGCAGTTCAACTCCATTTAACGTGCAGGTAATAGAAAAAGAAAACTAACCCAGTTTTCTAAAAGTACATTGTACTATATTACCTATATAATTTGAAACAAGCATCCAAAATAACATATTTTTTTATTATTTAGATGATCTTCATTTGAGTTTACATATTTCTTTGAAATTGATGATAATTAACCTTCTTGTTTTGTTTCAAATGAGAGAAATCCGAGTTGTAGAATTGTCATTCATTTTATTTTAACTATACACTTATCGTTCGTATCGAAATATTCATGGTATTTTTCTGAAGGCAATTTGTGAATAGGCAACTGCGTAAAACCATGTACTTAGATATCCTCGATTAGAAAGTGTTAATGGGGAACATATTGATCACTTAGTACACTACTTTTCAATAATATTGAGTTCCTTTACGTACGAAAGTGAAGGGAATTGATTTGCTTCACCAGATTAACTCAACAGTGCCTACTAAACAAGGCAAATGGTTCTGCTTTGTAACTGTTCGAACACAGAAAGAGACAAATGGCGGAATTTCCATCACTCGAGTAATGCGGATCGCCGACGGTAGGACGACAAAACAATTAATTTCACAGACAGTAAATTAGAACATAGAATACGACAAGGAGTAATGGCCAATTTACTTAATGGGGATCGGGTTGAATTTGGGTAGTGAAGGGATGAGCTGAATCGGAGAGACTGAGTGATTTCGGCACAATTCAGGATTTAAAACCTTTTGTAAAACGATTGATTTGGTATCGACGAAATTTATTATATCAGAATTAGATGACAAAGAACACGTTATGCAAAAATTGCTGTTCTTGTTCATTTACTATCTTCGTATTTGATGAACACATAAAATTGGTAAAAGACTTTACTTTAAGTTACTTCATTTTCACGAAAAACTCCGTTCACTATTTATAAGATCTGAGATTATCGTTTAGAAACAATTTCAACACAGGAAAATTTTTCCAAAGTTCTACAAGAATATTTTAGATAATTAAAGTGTGGCAAGAAGGAAATATTACCCATTTAATTAAAAGGGGAAAGGATTTTTGAGAGAGATGGCAGAACTACAGTTCAAATAAGGGAGTGAAAAGAAATTGAGATTTTTTGTCTTTTGAAATAATACTTCTCTCCCGAAAACCCAAACAAATATTTCATCTTTTCGTTGTAAAAAGACTTTCATGTCAACAAACGCCATTCAAACTTTCTTAAGCAGTTGTGTGAGGAAGGAGATGGCGTCAAATGCACCAGATTCCTCTTAGCCCCTTACAATAGACTAGAGTGATTCTACGATAATATTCCAGATGCCATTTTTTGTTTTTTAGAAAATAAAGTCTGAGAAATGTTAAATTTTGTGTAAAGAGAAAAGATAAGTTTCATATTGGAGAAAATAGAAATGTTTTCCCTCAGCTATTGCAATTGTTTCTAATAGTGCCAGGAGGTGAAGTGCGTCGTTTGTTAATAAATAAGTAATATGTACTAATACAATGAGTTTTTTAAATATTAACGAGTACTCGCATTTAGTCAGATCAAGATTAAACCCAAAGTCCTCTCATCTCGGAGTGCTAAAACACTTTCATTACCGATGTAAGCTTGTGAGGCAATGTAATCTCAGGGGAGAAGTTGCGAGGAAGCGGATAGAAACTCTTGTTGTACCAAGTTCCGCGTAGTGTTTATCTAAAGCTTTTAGGAAAGATGATCGCTCGCATTATCACCCAGCCACGAAAGCCTCTCAGGGGATGGGAATTTCAGCTCCGCTCGCGTGCTCTCCGCTCCCAGCTCCAAGATTGACAGAAACATTAATCAAACCGTAAGTTTGATTGCTGTTTAAAGGCGTATCGCAAGGATGCCTACAGGGCACAACTCATTCCAGGCCACGTTCCTTGTCGGGGCTGGGAATCGATATATTCAAATTGCGGCGCTATGCTTCGTGGTTAGAATGGTATTTCTTCCAGGCAGTGGCCGGCGTGAGGTAGGGGCTGGGCGCTGAAAAGGAGGGACGGTGGAAATAAAACCTGGTGCAGTGATGTAGGGAGGTGAAGAAACGAGGACGGGGTGCAATATGAATGTAAAGCACATCCGGCATGGGTGATGGAGAAAGAACGGGTGCAGGACGAGGGCACAAAATTCGTCAGAAAATTAGTCAAGAAAATGGTGGTGGTGTGTGAACTGGCAAGTCATTTGAGGACGATTGGAAAGTATGAATACAGAGCGAGCACGGGATGCAAAGTGTGAGAAAGTAAGCGTTTAAGACCCGTTGATGTGAGAATATGGAAGAAATGGTGGAGGGTGAATTGGAAATAGTTTGGTAGTTTCGTCAGGACGTTCTACATGATGGATACAAGTTAAGTCGTAGTTCAGATGGCGTAGGGCATGTGATCGGAACATATATGTAACAGAGCAGTAGATGAGATTCGCAGAAGTAAGCCGGCACCAAATGTGAGTTCTTGTATTTGGTGGTAGAAGGTCGACTTTTCAGGTAGAAATGAAGAAATCGCTTGACAGTGAAAGTGCGTTCATTAATGAGGCGATGAACCACCATTACTTTGGTCTAAACGATCGGAAATTGTAGATTGCATTGTGCCAATTGTCGAGTTTCCTTCCCTTCTTCCAACTCCAACCGTGAGTGGAATATTAAACTTCGTCTCAAAGGAAATGAAATGAATTCAATAGATAAAGTTTTATATGAGGAGAGGAAAATAATTTACAAATTCCTCGTGAATTGTAATGGTAAAAGGTTATGTTATTATCTTGAGTAAGCAATTTACATACTCATATTGTAACTTGGTTATTTTCGAAAACCAATGTAAAGCGAATTTGCTAGTAAGACCGAAGCGAAATTTTAACGGTACCTTTATGATAGTTCTCAGATAAAAATATTTATTCCAATTGTTAATTAAGGATTATTTCACTTGCCACATGATGAAACAGACGCAATTGAAACACTATTTACCCTGACATACAAGTGCAACAATTACTCTCAGTTGTGAAACTCGTACATCAAAATATCTGATAGTCTTTCTAATGACGCCAACGCACTTTTGCCCAGAATAATTGATGTCCCTATTTGGAGTATACATTTGTGTACTGCAAGAAAATTGGTTCAAATTGGCTTAGAACGAAATCAAACAACTTCATTAACTCTAGGGCATAACCCCATAAGGAGAGGAAACAAACTTGCTGCAGCATCACTCCTAACATCCGCGTACTACTCATAAACATTAGTCATTGCAAAGAAACGCAACGTAACGCTAAGAAAATTTCCCATTTAAGAGTTGGAGCAACACTGGAGGTGCTCACGACATGTCATATTTGCCCTCCCCCCTTTCTTTGTAAAGAAGCAGAAATACCGCCAAAACAGTGGCTCTGCAGACACAGACACAAAAATGTTGTCGGCCCTGACTTGACACATGTTTCTCTATGTACGTTGACGCGCTGAATCTGAAGCCAGAATTGTGCCACCACCCTCCATACTTTTCAAACCACGAACAACCCTCGTGAAATTGTATTTTTTTGTTTTCGGGGGTGTTGTCAAACCCAAAAACTTGACACATGTTTCTCTATGTATGTCGACGCGCCGAATACAAATGTGAAGCCAAAACTGCGCTATCACCCTCCAGATTTTTTAAAATCGCGATACAAAAAAAGGATTAAACCTTTCATGGAGGATTTTCGCGATTAAATCAAAACAAAACTCGAAGGTGGGGGCGAAATTCTGGCTTCGGAATCGAATTCAGTGCACGGACATATAAAGAAAATAATGTGTCAAAGTCATTAATTAGATCGTTGGTGATATAGATACCGAATAGATCGAAAAGATATGAAGTGAAAATATACATAGTATTGATACCAGACAACATCTTTTATTTTCATTTATGTGTCGAGTCTTTGGGCCTGACAACTTATTTCATTTTGTGTGCGTGTGTTTGTAATCAAATGAATTGAAATGATTGAAGGCGTTGTCATTGTCAACAATAGTATTTATTTTAAAAATAGCAGCTTTCGATGGCTTAGCCATCATCATCAGTTTTCTGCTGTCTGGGAGCCACAAACACGACTAGTCGTGTAGTAGTAAACACGAGTAGTCGTGTTTGTGGCTCCCAGACAGCAGAAAACTGATGATGCCATCGAAAGCTGCTATTTTTAAAATAAATACTATTGTTGACAATGACAACGCCTTCAATCATTTCAATTATGTCAATGTCAAGTACAACTCACCACTGAATCAATAATCAAATGAACCCTAACCTAGCTGCAAGGGAAGCTCCCAGGCACTGGTGAGCTCTACGTAAAAGCGCGTGCCCTACCACGCCAGCCCTCGCCTTCCGCGCCGAAGCGTAAAACGCGGCTCGGGGTCACCGCGGTCGCCGCCTCACTGGGCCAGTGTGTCCCCGCGCACTCGCGCGAAGCGGCCCGGCGGCCGCAGCAGCTGCATTGCGGGCTGCTGACTTATTCACGCAGGGGGCGGCGGCGGGGGCGGGGTCCGGGCCCTGCGCCCCGCGCCCCGCCGAGGCACGTCGCGCCCGGATTCCCGCGCCGCCCCCCCCCCACCCACCCGCCTGCCCGTCTCGCGTGCCGACCCGCCCGCCCACCCCCGCGCCGTGCGCCCCGCCCCACGCCCCCCGGCGTGATTTGCGGGCGCGCGCACGCACGTCCCACCGCAGCGAGCGAGCTTGGAGCCGGAGCCGGCGCCGGTCGCCGCGTTGCATTCGATGCCTCTCACTCGCCCGTTATTTTTGCTCGATGTTCGTGCCGCTCGATTGATTATTTCGTGATTACAGGCGCGACAACTACTAAGATTATGAGTCGTGAAAGTGTGCTGCGTGTTTCTTCCTCGAGACGTGGTAGTGATCTTCCACTACTGGGTTGTGAGATCCGGGGCCAACATAAACGTCGGATAGCGGAGTTTTACCCAACCATGTATCTACCGTCAGCGGGGCACCACCCCAGCTAAGGCAAGCTCTAGGCTCACGACAGGTCATCTAATATGTACAATAGTGTAGTGGATGTTAAGTGAGTATGAGTAAATAAGGAATGAGGTTAGAACAAGAAAAGGAAATCGCACGCAATGCGTGGCCCGTTTGTTAGGGTACTACTACGCCATTTGCCTGATGTTGATCGGAGAACATAAGGTAAATTACCGAACAGAAATGCTGCTCTAGCCGCACGGGTCTTGATGCTTTTAAAGAAGCAACGATAATTGAATTTCAATTACTCATTTTCGATTTCTGGAACTTACAGATCATTAATTTTTATTGATATCGGTAATCACATCTAGTTACACAGCTAGAACGAATTCACTCCTGCAGGAGTGGAATTCTAGCGGAAGGCTACTCTGATAGGTAGTTTTTTGTGGTTTCTCTTGTCGACACCAGGCGAATGCCGGAGCAATACCCTTGGAAACGGACCACAGACTGCGCGCGTTCTTTACTTCCTCTTCCTTCTTTTAGCCTCTCTCATTAATTCCCACACACACACTTTCATCCATTTCACTACCACACACGTGCGGAGTCAATTGCGGAGCTTAGAGCATGTCCCGCTTGGAGAGGTAAGCGGTTGAGTGAGATAGATCGGGAAAAATATCAGCCGCACGTCAACGTGTAGATCAGCGCTGGTATCAGTGTATTAACATTTGTGTTAAATGTTTTTGCTAGATTTTCTTTTTTAGAGTGGAGAAACTATCATATTACGCAATTGCCGTTGTACCCAGTGTCATTTATTTGTGTTATTTGTCCGTAATTGCCTCCTCGCTCTGTTCACAGCAATGTTTCTTGAATGTCGGCATTTATATTTTTAAGTATAACCGAATAAATAATAGTGCAGTAATATAACAGTAAAATTAATATCTGAAATTAAATGTTGACGCCTCGTCATTTTTGCTGTCTCTGCCAACAATTTCCTGTGTGACCTGTTGTGTGTGACATTTTCTGCCACAGCTTTACCGTATCCCTCGTCATAGCAGTACAGTTCCTTTCACGAAATACACAAAGATATTCCTCGAACCCTAGGTAGTGATTTCCAGTCCACACGTTCAAATGCCAACCCACGTAATCACGTTCAAATGCCAACCCACCTAATCACGTTCAAATGCAAACCCACGTAATCACATTCAAATGCCAACCCACCTAATCACGTTCAAAAGCCAACCTACCTAATCACAATCAAATGCCAACCCACCTAATCACGTTCAAATGCAAACCCACGTAATCACATTCAAATGCCAACCCACCTAATCACGTTCAAAAGCCAACCTACCTAATCACGATCAAATGTCAACCCACCTAATCACGTTCAAATGTCAACCCACCTAATTAATACACATCGGATGTTTAGGGAAATGCCTATTTTTTCCTAGCGAACTTATTTAAAGGCTGATAATATATGTGCACGAATCATGACAAATGATGACATATGACAAAATTTTATAATGCTTATTTTTGCTTTTTTGGCATAAATGCCTTTTTTTGTTTAAATGCCTTTTTAGGACTTTTTTTGGATGGACTTAAATGCCTTTTGGACTTTTTTGCTTTTTATATATTATTTTTATACACAACGCTGTGTCAGAAAATAGGTCATGGTTCAATGTGACGAATGAATACGAAACCTTCAGTTCACGTCTTTATATTTTAAAGTAAGAGAGAATTCCTAAAAGTATACCAATAGATTTTTCTCCATTTCCCTATTTCCTAAATACCAGCTATGATCTGAGAACGTGGTCGATTGACTTTAGGAAGCATAGCATGTAATACGAGGCAGTGAGAATGCTGACCTGTTTCCTCAAGAGAAAGAGAATTTGTCACCAGTGGGCGGCCTATATCTCGACCGTGGACAGCTCATCCTCCACGGCCCTTCTCCCTTCTTGGGCTAGCGAGAATGACTCACATCTCCTGCGAAAAATGAGAGAGAGAACGCTGATTTGACCGACAGAATGCTGACTGATCGCTTCCGAGAAAAAACGATAGAGCGTCTTTCGTTTCGCTTGTGTGGTTATTTGATGAAGATTCCGTTCAGTAGCAGTTGCACTGTAGCAAGAGTTGGTTGTGTGTACGATAGTTTAGGTATTTTTAAAACTACAATGCCGAAACAGAAGCAAAGTAAAGCTTCACTACTTCGTCAGTGGGTGACGGAATATTCTTGCTACACCACCGATGGTAGCATTATAATATGCCGTATTTGTGATAAAACGGTAAGTTTTGAATTTTAATTTATATTATTTTTCCTTTAAATTTTTCAAAGAAGGAAAATGTTTATCTTTACACGATAAAACTATTCGTTTTACAATTATTGGTATTATCCATGAATTAGTTGCAAGATGTTTATTTCTAGATATCTTCAGAAAAGAAATACCACCTTTCGCAGCATGAAAAGACCAACATTCATCAAGCTAACATCAAAATACAACAGAAGAGCTGTCGACAGACGTTTCTGACTGAATCTTCCACATCGAGCAAACAAAGTCAGTTTTTCTACGACATGTGTCAGGCTTTGGTGAGTGCCAACATCCCATGGAACGCCATTGAAAACCCAGTATTTAAATCTTTCTTGGAAAAGTATTGTAAACAGGCGATACCGTCAGAATCAACTCTGCGAAAAAATTATTTGGATTCTGTGTATCAAGCTGCACTAACAGATATTCGTACCGACATAGGTGACCATTGCATTTGGCTCTCGGTTGATGAAACGACGGACCCGTTAGGGCGATACGTTGCTCACTTGATTGTCGGGAAACTGAGCGGGCATGACGCGGGTGCTCCCCATCTCTTGTGCTCGAAGTCACTGGAGAAAACAAATTCTGAAACAATTGCTTATTTTGTAAATACAGGGTTAAAACTCTTATATCCCAATGGCATTGAAGATCAGAAGGTACTTATACTTCTCACAGACGCAGCGCCTTATATGATTTGCGCCGGGAAGCTTTTGAAACCCTTCTATCCTAATCTAACCCATTTGACATGTCTTGTTCATGGTCTGCACCGTGTCGCAGAAGAGGTTAGGAAAATGTTTCCTTCAGTAAATAAACTGATTTCGTCAGTCAAAAAAATTTTCTTAAAATCTCCCACAAGAATTATTTTTTTTCGACAGAAGTTGCCAGAAACACCTCTGCCGCCCGAACCTATAGTAACTCGATGGGGGACTTGGTTGAGGGCAGTGGAATATTACAGTAAATATTTTGAACAAATTGCAGAAGCTGTGAACGAACTCTCTGATGATGATACACAGTCTATACAAGACGCCAAATTTGTGCTCGAGAATAGAGATCTTAAAGGTAATCTTGCATATGTAAGTTCAAACTTTGTATTCCTTGCGGATGTAATTGAAAAACTAGAAACTAGAGATTTGACTTTATGTAATTCCATGTCAATATTTGTGTCAGCAGTAGAGCAGTTAAAAAAAGTTCCAAGTGATCAAGGAAAACGAATAAGCGAAAAAGTTAAAAATGTTTTGAAAAAAAATCCTGGATATGCCAACATAAAGTCAGTAAGCGAAATTTTAAGTGGAAATAAATGTAAACTACCAGAAGGTTTCAGTGTTGCTAATGTTTCAGTTCTAAAATATATGCCAGTCACATCAGTAGATGTTGAGAGATCCTTCTCTGCATTTAAACTGCTTTTATCTCCCAAACGTCACAAATTTGAATTTGAGAACCTTGAAAAATTACTAGTGATATATTGTAATGCAAACTATAGTAAGAAAATGTAAATATGTAAATCTTGTTTTATATGAAAATGAATGTACTTGTTTTGTGTATTTAAGTTTACAGAATAATATAGAAAAAATATAAACAATTATTCATTTTATTGTGTAACATATGATAGTGCTTTTTTTCTCCTTATTTTTGACATTTTCAGTGCCTTTTTAGGCGCCTAAAAGACGTTTTTTTAGTGCCTAAACA
>BLKR01000092.1:0-247500 GCA_011170035.1 Teleogryllus occipitalis | reverse complement strand
GCCGTGGATTTGTAAGGGCGAAAAAATCCTTCGTACGCCTTCCTTCGGAGGGGAAGTAAAGCTGGCTGTCCCATGTTAGTAGATTTACTGCATATAAAAGATCCTGAAGTGTAAATGACGCCTCTGAGCTAAATTCAAATCGCCTGTTTCGTCGCCCAAGTAATACCTTCTTTCTCCCATGGTTGGTGAAAGGAGCGTAGCGGAATTAGCGTGGTCAGGCGGAAGGGCAGGCCTCATGGCCTGAGTCTCGCCACGTAAAATAAGGCAAATTCAATTCAATTCAAAGATTTCAAAGAACATGAAGAAGATCCGAAGAATTCAGAGGCTTATTAATATAAAAATTTCGAAAGCATACAGGACGGTCTCATACGATGCCTCTTGTGTAGCTTCTGGTATGCAACCTATAGAAATAACTATTTCAACAAAAATCAAATTGTACAAAGCAACACATGGAGGAATAGAATTGTATGAAAAGTCACTGGAACCCAAACAATGGAGACATCCGGCAGAAATGTTCTCTATTAGAGAAGTAACAAGACAGCATGACTTATGGAATACAAATATATACAACTGGAAGTAAAGCAGAAGATAAGGTGGGAGCAGCAGCAGTCATATTTCAAGAAAACAAGCAAAACATGGAATTAAAATACAGACTAAAAAAAATTGTTCAAATAATCATGCAGAAGCAATTGCAATATTAAAATCTCTACAAATGATTAGAAAAATCCCAAGCAATAACAAAACAGTTGCAATAAATACAGACAGTAAAGTCACATTGGCACTTTTAGCAAATAATTATCAACATAAGCAAATAATAGAATCAATATTAAATGAAATAACAATCCGGGAAAAGAATGAATGGAAAATATATTTTGAATGGATAAAAGCACATGTGGGAATTAGAGGAAATGTACTAGCAGACAGGCTAGCGAAACATGCTGCAGCTGATACACAATTGCCAATAGAATATGACAAAATTTCGAAAACTACATTAGTAAATAAATTTAAAAATGAAACATTTCAAATCGGGCAGAACAAATGGAACGAAACAACAAAAGGCGCTATCACAAAATCATTTTTTCCTAACATCAAAGACAGATTGAGGCAAAAATTACCTGGAACAGCAATATATATTTATTTATTTATTTAGTCAAAAACTGTATGTGACGTATAGGGGAGAAATCATCTGCGCACGCTTTCTTGAGTTTCAGAATCCCTTCCCAACAATTTAACTATTAATAGTTGGAAGATTATTAATAATAATAATAATAATAATAATAATAATAATAATAATAATAATAATAATAATAATAATAATAATAATAATAATAATAAATTTAAAAAAACGAGAGATTAACATTTCAAAAACTAGATATTTTCGTTGCCAAATTATAGAAAACTTATTTTTAACGGTAAAGAAACGAACAGACTTGATTTTTCTGTATTGTTAAGAAAATAGAAACTCACCCTAAGCTCTACTACCACTACAAGCAAAGGAAAGTTCAACAAAACGTGCGCATAGTGAAGCTACATTTACGTCCAGAAGCAAATCAAGGGGCCATCTCAACATTTGCTCAATGGATCAGGGAAACTGGACAAAAACCTGATCGAGATGGGGGTCATTGACCCGGAAGTACATTATTTGTTACACGCATATTGAGTCTTTTTTAAAAATTATACAATGCAAATGTAAACTAATTCATTATACTATATCTTGTTTTTGTTAAAGTAAACATTATGTTTCTTTTTGGCGATCAGTATAGTCTCTAATTGTATAGAAACAGTTTTGCAGCGGGAAAGATTTTACTTTTAATTTAAATTTGTATACCAATTTCAATTGTTTAATTTCATCTGGCAATGCATTGTATGGTAGCGTACATGTATTGTATGTGGATTTCTTGTAGTGAGCTGTTGATACTGACACTTGATGAACATGATTTCTACGTCGAGTATTGTACCTATAAATATCAGTACTACATGAAAATAGGTTCCCACCGTTAAGTAAGTCAGTTTTGACAAATACTACAGACTCGTAAATAAATAGACAAGGCAATGGTAAGATTCCAAGCTCGATGAAAAGAGGCTTGCACGGATCACGTGGATGGCATTTTTTCATTATTCGAATAATTTTCTTTTGCAATCTAAATGTCTGGGAACTAAAGGATGAGCTTCCCCAGAATATTATGCCATATCTCAGGCGGGAATGTACATTTGCAAAATACACGCAACGAGCTGCATGAAGGCTGACAGAATTAGAAAGAATTCTGAATGCATAACATAATGAGCTTAATTTAGTGTTTAATTCTGTTATATGTACATTCCATTTGAGGTTTGATTGAATTGAGAGACCTAGAAATTTTGTTACCTTAACATCAGCTAATTGCATATTGTTCATTTTCATTGGAGCATACGATTGCCGAATTAAAATGCAAAATTGCATTGAGACCGTTTTTCCTTCGTTAACTATTAATATGTTATTACAAAACCAATTTGAAATTTCTGAAATTGTACTATTTATTGTTTCTTTTTTGCAAAGAACATTCGTGTCATTGGCTAACAGAACTGTTCTTCCGTTTTTAATAGATGAGGGCATATTGTTTACGTACGACAGAAAGAGGATAGGACCTAAGATCGAACCCTGTGGGACCCCGTGTTCAATTGGCAAAGAATTGGAGAGATAAGCAAATAATGTCCTTTCGTGCCAGTACGGTATTTCTACTCTTTGAGATCGATTTTTAAGGTACGAGGTTATCCAATCTAGGGCAATACCACGAATTCCATAAGAAGGTACTTTTGAGAGCAAGATGTTATGGTTAATAACGCCAAAAGCCTTCGAAAGATCTAAAAATATCCCAATGGGTTCTTCATTTTGATCCATTGATGAAGCAACATCTTTAAGGAAAGAAAAAATGGCAGTTTCCGTAGATTTTGATTTCCTGAAACCGTGTTGTGAGTCTGAAAACGCTTCGTTTTTCCTGAGAAAAGTTTCCATTCGCGTATAGAAAAGCCTCTTTAATATTTTTGAGAAAACTGACAAAAGATAAATTGGCCGGTAATTTTGAATTTCATTTTTGTTCCCTTTTTTATAAAGTGGCTTAATATTTGCTGTTTTGAAAATATCTGGAAATATTCCTGTGCACAAGGAAGCATTGAAAATGTGAGTTAATGGGTGTATAATGGCAGGTGTACACGTTTTTAATAAACAATCCGGAAATTCATCTAAACCTGATGAATATTTATTTTTTAATTTACTGACTATTCTGAGGATTTCGTTAGAAGAAGTTTCGTAAATAAACATCGTGCCGAAATTTTTTTGGGAAGCATATGATGTTGAATTTTGTGGTTTTAGTCCCTTCGTGAGATCAACCGCAATTCTAGAAAAGTGTTGGTTGAAGAGATTCGCAACTTTTTCTGGATTTCTCGTTTCTCTTTCATTATCCTTTAAAACAACATTCTCTACGAAATGTCGTGATGACGTGGTCGAATTTTTAACGATGTTCCACATTGCTTTAGTTTTGTTTCTAGCGTTCAAAATATCCTCATTATTTTTCATTATTTTTGCATGAACTATTATTTTCCTTAAAATTCTTTGATATTCTCGGAAGTAGACGTGGAAACCGGGTGATACGTTATGATGTTTAGAAATAAAGTAGAGAGTACGTTTATTTTTACACGATGTTCTAATTCCTTGTGTGATCCAAGTATTACTTTTTCGTGAAATGTTTAATTTTCTCTTTTTAATAGGAAAGCATGCGTTAAAGAGAAATGAAAGCTTTGAGAAAAATACATTATATTTTTCATTTGTGTCAATAGCGTTATAAACTGCCTCCCATGATTCTTTCAGCAAGTAATCCGTAAATAATTTAATGTTAACATTAGTAAATGCTCTGCACATGCGTGTTTTATTTATTGTGTCAGTAATCATGTTATTAGTAATTGTAAGAATTTGTGCATCGTGGTCACTGTAACCTAGATTATTCGTTTATACTTCATATCTAGTTGTGGTTTTGTTAATTATAATTTGATCTATTGCTGTTTGTGATTTAAGAGTATTCCGTGTAGGTACGTTCACTGTAATATCTAAATTAAAAGAATGAATTAAATTGAGAAACTGCTCTTTTTCGTGGGATTCGCTCAGAAAATCAATATTGAAATCTCCACATACAACAATGGATTTAAAAGAGAGATTACTAATTTTGTTCAGAGTTATCTCCAGATTTTCTAAGAAATTGAAATAATCTAAAGCTCGCTTTGTTGGAGGTCTGTAGATGCAAAGTAAGATAATTTTGAGCGTAGTAAGATGCACGACTGTTATTTCAAAAACTTTTTCAACTGCATATAAATTGAATTCTGACAAGAAGGTAGAATCAATATTATTTCTTACATAAATACACGAACCTCCGTAAGCAGGGCCTTTATTTGATTCTCTTACTCTACAATAAGATCCTGCAAGGTAAAAACTAGGAATTTGGAGTGTGTTTAGATCATTATGAGATAACCAATGTTCTGTAAAGCAAAGAACATCTATTTGACTGAGATCACACTCTAATGCTGCCTCGATAAATTCAATTTTATTTGAAAGAGATTGTACATTATGATGCATTATTTGAATATTTTGCATGTACCTACACGGATGCTTTTCTGTTGCATCTGACTGTAGTTGCTATTTATTTATCTCATTTTTACCTCGAGTGCGTGGTCGAAGGAAGTATCGTGTCCCAGCAGTGTTAAGAGGTGAGGGAGGGGTTACAGATGTAGGGGAATGAATAATGGGAGAGGTAGTACAAGGATTAGGTTCAGGGGATAAGGTACTTGAGTCCAAAGGGGTTCCGGAGGATGGAAGAGAACTAGGAGATGTAGGTGGGGATGAGTCTTGGGTAGGATACTGCTGAGGTGTAAGGACGTGTTTTGCAAGTTCGCTACCGAGTGCATGTTTTCCGACAAGGTTCAAGTGAAGACCATGCCGGGTGAAGTGTTTTTCTGAGAGAAAGTTAAGCTCAAATAATTTAACATGTGTGCCTCTCAGATTCAGTTTTAATTTGTTGTTTACGTGTCTAATTTCTTTGCACAGTGTTGGTTTGTTGTACCAGAAGGGCAGAGTCGAGATTACAATGTTTGTGTTTTGGGCGGCACGTTGTAGTTTGTCAACAGGTGTAAAGTGACCACCCAAATTGATGTCATTCTGCCCTCCTATGATGATGACTGTATCCCGTTTGGTGAGAGTTTTTGTGTGGGTGTCCAATTCACTGATCACGTCGGCAAACCTCCCGTTAGGTTTAAACACACACATGACAGAGAAATTGGATGGGAGTTTCCCACTGAGCAGGGAGGAGATTTGTCGCCCATGGCTATCTGCTAAAATTAATACCTTTTTGGTGGGCTCAGTGGGAATGTCCTTGTTTACTTGTGGGCCAGGTTGCGCAACTCTACGTGTCTTTGTTTCTTTGCGCTTGCTAGCCTGTTTGCGTCGGTTTGTGGGTGGACGTGTCGATGATGGGAGGGGGTAGTGAGGATTGGGAAGGCAAGGAAAATCATTGTCATAATCTAACACAGCAAATCTGTTTTGAGTCATGATTGGTTGTGATGATTTTTTTTTTTTTTTTTTTTTGCTTTCGCGGATGGACGGTTGAAAGTTTCTGCGGTGTTGCCAATTGTCCAACCGTTTGAGTTTTGAACGACCTCTTCGAGCCTTCGGATATGTTCATCTAAATTATTGTTTACGTGTGTGAAGGCTTTCAGAAGGTCGGCCTTGAGAGTGTACAGAGTAGAAAGTGTATAGCCATGTCACGAATGCGTGTCAAAATGCGTGGCAAAAATGAGAAAAAATAAATAGATGAGAAATCAGATTATAATGTGTAAAAATGTTTCCTGAATTATCTTTTTAATTTACGTGTATTACATTATTTAATTTAAGTTACGTATTTATTTAAAAATAAAAGAAATGTGATTCTAATTAGTGTTTAAATGTTATTGGTTAATTGCGAATAGAGTTGAGTGTGTTTACGTTAATAGATCTAAGCTGCAAACTAATAAATACAATTAGATTACTATACTTTACCTCTTTAAAGGCCACAAAATTCACCACTTCGATATTCGTGAATTTGAAAACACAAGGTTCAGGTTTTTCCGTTACTGTTATAGACGAAACTTTGAATTTTGATATTTTTCACAATTATCACAACACTTTCACTAGTTGTTTAACCCTTTACGCAAATCTAAATTTATTTGTACAGCATATATGTATTAGAAGTCTTTGAACACGTTTAAATGCACGTTTGTCTGTTACGCTGTCTTTTAAACCAATAACTATTTACTTCTTTTCCACTGCTTCGGACAATATAAATCTCTTTCAGCGTTTCTGTAACAAGTAAACAAGTAAGGAAAACAATTTAAAAACAAAAGGTACCTGAAAGATGTAAGAAAGTAGTCAAAAATTAGTAAAATATTGGAGCACAGCCCGAGCACGTCAGTCACGCAAGGAAGCAGGCAACCAATTCCATACGTCCATAATAACAGGCCACGGAAACACTAAATCACATCTACACAGATTCTTTATTCTAAGCAATCCAGCATGTGAATGTGGCAGGAGAGACCAAACAGTATACCACATCATTTACGAATGTTCCCTACTAGTAGAAGAAAGGAAGAAACTAATACAAAAGATAAAAATGAAGTTAGGAACTTGGCCCCCCACACCTGAGAAATTAGTGAAACAACACTTACGTGCATTTAACATCTTTATTGAGAACATTAAACAAATAGTGTTTACATAAAGTTATGAGTTATATGGATTTCAATTTCAAGCTCAACGATTTCATGTTGATATAATTTCAAGTTGATGTATTTCAATTTTTCAATTTTCTTGTTCATGTATTTTCATTTTATGTATTTTATAGATGTAATTTTATTTTGAAATATTGTTAATTCTAAGTTACATATGCATTTAAAAGCATGTAGAGTTACATGTAACGGAGCATGCTGTGACATAAAGTTATAAAAAATATAAAAAAAAAGACAGACAAATACAGACAGACGCAGACAGATATACACAGACAGACATACACACATACAGACACATGCAGACAGACACATGCAGACAGACACATGCAGACAGACACATGCAGACAGACACATGCAGACAGACACATGCAGACAGACACATGCAGACAGACACATGCAGACAGACACATGCAGACAGACACATGCAGACAGACACATGCAGACAGACACATGCACACACACACATGCACACACACACATGCACACACACACATGCACACACAGATGCACACACAGATGCACACACAGATGCACACACACATGCACACACACATGCACACACACATGCACACACACATGCACACACGCATGCACACACGCATGCACACACACATGCACACACACATGCACACACACATGTACACACACATGTACACACACACGCATGCACACACACATGCACACACACATGCACACACATACATGCACACACACATGCACACACACATGCACACACATGCACACACACATGCACACACATGCACACACACATGAACACACACATGCACACACACATGCACACACACATGCACACACACATGCACACACATGCACACACACATATAGACAGACAGTCCGTCCGTTAGTCAGACGGAGAAACTCTCTGACAGAGAAACGGATGAACAGACGGACAGACGGACGTTTTGGCGGCAATTGACTTTTCGGTTTCAAGGACCCACGAGAGAAGGATTCTGGCTACACCAGGTGCTAGAGGATTTTTGTTGTTAATTTAGCAACTGGATTTATCCGCTTCTTCTTTATCAGGGCCCGGTAATGATTTTTTTCTGCCGAAAATCTGCCGTTTTTTTGCACATTATTACATCACTTTCTCTACACTACGTATATTACTCTGTATATGCGTTACGTTTACGTAAACGTAAATATTATAGTTCTGTTTAAATTAGTTACGATCGAGTAAACGCGATGGCAATCAAGAAAAATTGTCATTCAGTTGTTTAAAACTAGTTGTGCAACAGAATGGCGCAGACTTTCTCGTACTAGTTAGTTTTCTGATTTCTTGCCAACTGCCATCTGTCGCAGCTCGAAGTCATTTTTTTTATTTGTCAATTTTTTGGTTTCCTAATGATAGAAATGAAATATTACATACATGGGAATATTAGAGAAGAGTAAACCTCGTTTTATATGAAAATTTTCGTTGAAAAATTTGGAACCGTTTTTAAGAAAACTTATTTTAAGCGTTACTGTAAATGTGAAATTTGAAGCTCTTTTACACAGAAAACTTTTGAGTTTTCAAACATACTCATCGGAAGTCGTTTGAAACACTTCCACTCACAAATGAAACAATGTATGCAAATCGCTGAAAATGTGCACATTAACGGCGAGAGAGATTTTTTCAAACAAATTATATTTGTGTAATTTTGGGAAAAAGAAACAAAGTTACATCAATATGATTTTTTATGTCATCTTAAACAGTCCATTTAGCACTAAAAACAATTTCAAGAAAAACTTTGGAGCCGTTTTGAAAAATGGCGTTAGAGCGTTTCAAGAAATGCGGAAATTTGAGCTCATTTTCATTCATTGAGAAAACTTTTGAGTTTCCTTGAAACATTATTAAACATCATTTGAAGCACATGTACTCATAAACCCAATAACGTGAGCGAGTCGCAGCGAATGTAAATATTAACGAGGACTAAGTGAAATAAATTATATTTGTGGACTTTTGGAGAAAAAACAAAAGAATGGTGAAAATGGCGTTTGTATTACATTATAGAGCACATTTAGCAGTATCCCTACCAAAAGTTTAAAGAAAATATTTGGAACAGTTTTGAGAAAGTCTGGTTTTTCATATTTTCAATATTTCACTATTTCACGCACCCAATATTGCACGAAAACTACTTAAATTTTCAAAAAATGTTCGTGATCTTAATGAAAGACCTAACTATGTAGAACGAATTTCATTTGAAGGAAGAATCTCTATTTTCAATTTTGTAGTTGTAGGAAGACGTAAAAATTTTGAGTTTTTGCAATTTTCGAAAATTCAGAGTAAACAGTAAAAATCGGACCTCTGCTATCATTGTGTGTTTCATTCTATTCTTACAAGTGAAAAAAAATTCGGAGCCATTTTTGAGAAGTTTTGCTTCATGTGAAGTGTCTCCGAAAATGAATGAATATTTTTCAAAATCGCAGAGGCTTGAAGTAAGGCCAGGGCAGGGGTTTATTCAGTTAGGAAAAATTCCTACGAATTGGCGCTAGTGCTGTCCTAGTACCCTGTGCTAGTCCTAGGCACTAGTGTTGTTCAGAGACGACGGACGGACGGACGAACTCACAATTTCTGAAAGCTGAATATGTAATGTGTTAGATGAAGTAATTTACTACATTTTAGATCATGATTTATCTATTTTTACTGTATCAGGGCCTCACAATACGAGTTTTTGTGTCGTAAAATCGCTGGGTTTTTTTCGCAGTCATAAATAACTTTCTCTATTCTACGTATGTTACACACGACACGACTTTTCTTAAAATTTGCTTAATTTTTGTCTTAATTCTGGAAATAAAAAAGAGACACGTATTTATTTTATTTGCGTGAAAATTGATTATTCGGGTAGTTATGCCTATATTAAATTTGGAATTTACGTGTACTTTGGAAAATACGATAAATTGTTGCTCCGAATGTACTTAATATAAAAATTTCTATTTTGTTTCATTTTATATTTAGAAATGTGTATTTTTTTCTCTGTAAATAAATGTTTCAAAAAATGAATATTCCATTAAAAATTGTAATATATATTTTAATGAAAATATCTATATGAACTCCATCAGCTAAAACCGGGAGCGGTACCTCAGTGCATCAAACTGATGTTACTGCAGCGTCTCTGACCGGGAGGTCCTAGGTTCATGTCACGGCGGCAGGATTTTCGACACTAGCTTTTCAGATAGGTCGAACTCAGTCTTTGTCTGAAGGAGAATTCTAGCGGCCGGCTGCTCTGATCGGTAGTTTTCCGTGGTTTCTCCAATCAACACCTGGCGAATTCCGGAGCAGTACCCTAACAAACGGGCCACGGACCGCGCGCGATCTTTCCTTCCTCTTCCTTGTCCTATCCTATTCCCTTACACACACACACACACACTTACACTAACATGCACTACACTACCACATATTCCGAGAGACTGGTCGGGAGCTTAGAGCTTGTTCCGGCTGGGGCGGTGCCCCTTTGGTGGGAGTCCTGGTTAGGGGGAAACCCCGGTGGCCGACGGTAGGTCGGTGCCGGATCTCGCCATACAGCGGGGGAAGATCACCGCCATCTCCCGAGGAAAAATGCACTACACTTACGGGACTAATGACCTAAGCTGATGACGTGTCTGGAATCACCAACCAACCAACCATCAGCTAAAAATTTTAAAAAAATATATAGGCGTATTTCTTCTTTAATTTTCTATAAAATAGAATAAAGAAGCGCTGCACACATACATTTCTAAAAAAAAATTAATTGCAAGTATGAGGGCGCGCTGTCCCTGCCCATACGAACTAACGAGCACTATGAATTATGTTCGGTCAGTCATTGATCTGAGTGCTGAAGAACTATAAAAAGAATGACTGTCCGCGTGATTAGGGTTTCAAGTGTTATAAGTATCTCACGTGTTCACTCTTCTCCCAGCAGGGATGTGTGACTGCGAAACGAATTTTGTTGCTGAGTCCCTTTGCGTCCTATGGATGGGGCGCCATCCTGACCTTGCTCGTAAAATACAACATGCCACTTGGGTGAAGGGACACGAGTAAAATTTTCTGAACATCAGTCGCAATACGCATCTTGTAAAATGAAGAGTGCTAAATTTGTCCTGTGAATTGTGTGTACACTTTTGCAACATGATTGGCGGTCACTGTGCGAAATAGATGTTTCAGTCAATTTAACCTTTTTGATTGTGATTTTAAGAAGAGAAATCTTTTGGACGTGAACCGCGATTTACTCGTAAAACTTGATTTAGAGGAGTCATTATATTTGCGAATTTGTGATTCATGTCGAAATATTGTTTTCTTGTCCCATGGTTGAAGTGCACAATAATTTAAAAAGATATTTGCTTGCAAAAAGAAGGTTTGAGCGCGAAGTCAGTTTTGTCATGAATGAATGTCATGAAGGTGTCTGTGCAGAATGGCATTTTTTGCGGCGTCGCGAGAGAAAAAAAACAACAAAAAACGATGCAACCGCATTGGAGGAACTGTTATGAGACTTGCCACTCGAGTGACCATAGTTTTGAGAACATAAAACCGGGACATTTCAGTTTTTGTCACAACGATAAAAGGAGCAAAACAGGACATTAAACGCTATTTTATCGCAAATATTTAGTTTTGAAAATTAAGATTGAAAACATGAATATATAAATAAATACGTATAACTTTTTTGATATAGTAGCATTCAATTCATGCCAACCAATGAATCACTTAGAAAGGAACATTTTCAAAAAAAATTATGCATTTGTTTCATTTGCGTTTTATTTATTACGAAGGAGGTCAGAATTTCTCAGTGAAGATTGCGTACTAGGTCGCAAAGACACTCTCCAAAAGCAGAAGGATCGGATTATTGAATTTTTCAGTAACGATATCGATAGCAATGAAGCATATTTAGGATGGAATGTCGCTATGAATTTTCACTTTCTTGGAACCACGATTATCTCTCTAAACACACTTGTTATGCAGACATGACTATGCACGATCCAAAGCATAGGCTTAAGCAAAACAAACCCAACTAGGAGGTTCACAGTGTGGTGTTATTGTGTGTTTGTATCGCGTATATCGTGTATGTATCGCGAGTGAAGTTTTGTGAACTGAGCATTTACGTTACGAAGAATTTCAGCAGATACGTGAGTACAACTATTCTATTAACTGGAACAGCCGCATTACGGCTGACCTGCAACCACAATGACTGCAACTACCAATGTCAACGCAAACATAACTCAACTTACACAAGAACAATCTACAGTACCACAAGAAAAGAAATCTTACGCAAGTGCAACTGTTAGCGATGTATTCCCATCAAAAGAACGAGCAGTGATAATTGAAGCCCATGAAGGTATTACCATTAAAGACTACGTCAATAAACTAGCCACCTTAGTGAATTCTAACGATATTAGATTCGTGTCACGTATCTCGAACAATAGAATATGTATTTTCCTCAGCAGCAAAATAATAGCAGAAAATCTTACTATAAATACCAAACGTTAAATATCAACAATCTCGAACTGAGCATCAGGCCATTAGTTAACAAATTTAAGAGAGTGATCATATCCATTGTATGCCCTATAATTCCTCATAATATAATCCAAAAAGAATTTTCAAACAAATATCCAAGTCACTTCAAACATATCATTCATTCGGGCAGGAATCTCTGAACCTGGTTTTGCACACATAATGAGTTTTAGAAGACAAACATTTATTGCACCTGAAGATATAAAAAAACTTCCAGAATCTACCACAATTATTTATGATTGAATAGTTTACAGAATTTATTTCTCAACTGATGACACGACTTGTTTTGTATGTAAACAAACTGGACACCTCGCCAACCAGTGTTTTAGTAATCCCACACAGAATACAGAAAGGATGGAAAGTAAGGAAACACAAGATCAACAGGAAATGGAAATAACTGAAACACACCTAGAAGTGGTAGATGAGCAAACCGAAATTGAAACGCTTAGAGTAGATAATACTAACTTCCCAACTATACAAAAAAAGAGCCCTCCCATCATATTCATCATCAATAATAGAACCAGACAAAAATAAAGTAGAAAATCCTAATACTGAAGCAGGAAAACAACCAAAAAAGAAAAAGAAAAAGTCACAGGAAATATATGAAGAAAATGGTACCCAAGAAAAGTCTAATAATAAATCATTAGAAGACCTTCTTACTCCTATAAAAGGAAACATCGAAAGTAATACACAAACATATCCTCTCACTTATAATCAACTGAAAAACTTAATAGACAAGGCAACTGGTTCAAGCAACCCAACTTTAATAACAAAAGATTTCACTAATGGTATACAATCTATTATTCATATGATGTCGGACACTTACTCAAATCTTACAGAAAAATCAATAAAAAGCAGATTCATAAGAATTATGAACAAGTTAAAAGAATCACTTCAAAAGAATGAGGAAACTGATTCTGGTCTCTCAGAATAAACCTCAATGAAAATCATTCAATGGAACTGTAATGGGTTCTACGCCAGATTACCTTATCTGAAATTACTAGTAAATGACAACAAACCACAAATATTATGCTTGCAGGAAACAAACTTCAAAGGAAATAATTCTGGAAAACTTCCAGGATACAAGTCATCTGTTCACAATAGAATTAATACCCAAAATGCTAGTGGAGGAGTAGCTATCTTAGTCAAGAATGAAAGTTTTATACAAACTATACCTCTCCAAACCACCCTAGAAGCCATAGCAGTGAAAGTTAAAATCAAGTCACACATAAGTATTTGTAATATCTATATTCCTAATAGCAAACATTTTGACATCCATGATCTAGATTATATTACTACACAATTACCTAAACCATTTATAATTTTGGGTGACTTCAACAGCCACAATAACTTGTGGGGTTCTACCAAAACAGATAAAAGAGGTAAAATAATTGAAGAATGGTTAGACAACCACAGTGATCTGATCCTGTTGAATACTGGACTAGCTACCTACTTTAATATAAGCAGTGGTACAGAGAGTGCATTTGATCTGAGCATTGCATCTAATGACATAGCTACAAACACAGTATGGTCCACTTATCCCAGCCTATATGATAGTGACCATTAGATAGATAGATAGATAGATAGATAGATAGATAGATAGATAGATTTATTATTCTGCAGGTAGGTATATACAACCTGGTGGCAGAACTCTACAATTTACATATTACTAATATTAACTTAAAATTATTTAACAATGTAACTTTAAATTATTTAAAGACATAATAATAATAATAATAATAATAATAATAATAATAATAATAATAATAATAATAATAATAATAATAATAATGCTAACAATAATAGCCTTAACTACATTCTATGGTTGACCTGCACAGTTATTTGAAACTATTAAATACAAGATTACACGACTTTTTAATTACACTTCACTTCACTTTCACTTCACTTCTTCACTTCACTTCACTTCACATTTGAAATTCACTTCTCTTTTACTTCTATACTGCACTACACTGCACAACTCTTCACCACACTTCAATACAATACTACTTTGAATATAATTATATATTTAGAACAGGAACGCATTTAATAGTAATTAACACAATAATAATAGCAATAAAAATATCAATAATAATCAAATAATAACTGATATAATAATCCAACTTACTAAATTAATAAAGTTTACAAATACCATTAGTTAATTTATTTTTAAATCTTTGAACACCTAGAGGAAAGGGTTCCAAGGCTGTCGCAGGTAACTTATTCCAGTCCGTTATTGTTCTATTTGTAAATGAAAATTTTCCAACATCTGTTCTCTGTGGCCTAAACTGAATTTTGTGCTTGTGATCCCCCTACTAAAGTACGAAGGTCTACCCAATCGGATGTAGATATCTTTCCAAGCTGGATAACCGGCATACGCTTTGTACAGGGCACAGAGTCTTGCCTTAACTCTCCTAATTTCTAGGGACTCCCATTCAACATTATTCCTATTTCCTTGGAAAGCAAGTGTATACGCTCTTCTCTGTACTCTATTCAAATATTCCTTTTGGGAATTTCTATAAGGGTCCCAACAAACAGCCCCGTATTCCATTAATGGACGAACTAGAGATAAATAAGCTAATTCTTTCGCTTTCGCAGTACTCTTTTTTAGTATTCGCATAGTAAAATGCAAGGACCTCCAGGCTTTCCCTACGACACAGTTTACCGGATTTTCCCAACTCAATTTGCTATCAAAAATTATCCCCAGGTACTTACAAGACACGACTCTTGGAATGTTTTCGTTGCCTAAACGGTATTGAGTTTCATTGTATTTGCGGCCCCTACCAAACGTGATGGTTTTGCTTTTCGAACTATTTATTATCATGTCATTTTTTTCGCCCAAAAATGTAATCTGTCTAGATCACCCTGCAAAATGTCCTCGTCTACATTTGATTGAATAACTCGATATATTATACAGTCATCTGCAAATAGCCTAACTTTTGAATATACCGTACCTTTGAATATATTACATACTATAAACATACATTTTCCAGATCCACATCCAACCCCAGACATTAAATGCTATTCTCAATGGATTATAGAGCAAGCAAAATGGAAACAGTTTCAACAAGATCTTAAGATAAATATTGAAAAATTAAAAAAAACTGATAACTTAAACCCACAAAATATCAATAGTTTAACCAATGACTTTATCAAGATAATCATTTCAGCTGCTGAAAAGTCAGTCCCACAAACTACAGGAAAAATTAAAAAACATCAAGTTCCATGGTGGAATATAGAGTGTACAGAAGCCATAAAAAACAAAAAGAGAGCTTTCAGGGAATTTAAGAAAAACAAAACTACGGAAAATGGCATTGCTTACAGAAAGGCCAGAGCCCAAGCTAGACTAACCTTGAAGTCTACAATGATCCAATCTTGGCAGAAGTACACATCTTCCATCACAAACCAAACTTCAACAACAGAACTCTGACACGAAGTAAAGGCCATTAGTGGAATAAGAACACCTTATCTTCCCAGATATCTTATTGACAAGAATGGTGTAAATTATTCTAGCCCACAAGCTATTAGTAACTTTCTTGCTGATACGTTTGCAAATAATTCAAGCAACAACTATGACCCAAATTTCTTATCTTCAATCCCCAAAAAATTTAGCAAAGACCAAGATCACATCAAGACTATTAAAACAAAATGAAGAACACAACCAACCATTCACTATGAGTGAACTTTTATTTGTGTTAAATAATTGTAAACATTCAGCACCTGGACCAGATAATTTACCAAATAGCTTTCTAAAAAACCTCCCTGAAGTCGGCCTTGAATACCTACTTCAATTATATAATAATATTTGGACCACTCAATCCTTCCCTAACCAGTGGAGAGAAGCAACAGTCATACCAATACCAAAACCAAATAAGGATCACACACAACCAACAAATTTTTGTCCAATATCCTTAACATGCAATATATGTAAACTACTAGAGAAAATGGTCTGTCAACGGCTGAAATGGAGCCTAGAAAAACAAAATTGGATCTCACCACATCAAAGTGCCTTTAGATCATTTTGATCAGACACGGAAATCTGTGACGCATTAGCAACCACCATGTGATTGCAGTCTCACTGGACATTGAGAAAGCTTATGAAATGATTTATAAAGACAGGTTAGTATCAATTCTTACAGATTTGAAGGTAAAAGGAAATATCTTAGCTTTCCTTATTAACTTTCTAAAAATGAGATATCTCAAAGTCAGAATCCAAGACAAATTATCACAGGCAACTGAGATGACTAACGGTCTCCCACAAGGATCGGTCGTAAGTGTAATACTCTTCCTCATTGCAATAAATGAAGTGAGCCTTATAGTGAAAGAGCCTGTGAAAATATTCCTTTTTGCAGACGACATCACCTTACTATGTAGTGGCAAAAATCGTCAATTTACCTCAAACATTATTCAAGAAACCCTAAATAATATCAGTAATTGGGCAACTAATTCAGGCTTCTCCATTTCGAAAACAAAGTCTGAATTTATAGTGTTTTCAAAAAGTCGCTCTATTAGGGATGAAGTTACACTAAGAATTGGAGGATATCTACTTAAAAGGACATACACATGTAAAATCCTTGGAATGATCTTCGATTCCAAATACTCATGGAGACGTCACGTATCTGCCCTAAAGGTGGATTGTATTAGGAGACTAAATGTTATTAAAACGTTGTCCTCTATTAAATGGGGCACACAGTCTGAATGCTTAATCAAATCATATAGGGCACTAATTCCATCCAAACCGATCAGCTCCTGGAAACATATTGAAAACACTGAACCCAATAATCAACAGTGCTTGTCGATTAAGTCTTGCTGCTTTTAGATTTAGCCCCTGCAACAGCCTATTAGTGGAATCAAGACAAATACCACTAGCACTAAGACGCAAGCTACAATGTCTGAATTATGCATATTCAACGTTTATTATCCCACCCAATCCCACACACTCAACCATTTTCCAAAATCCCAAAACAACCATGTATGAAACACATCCAAAATCCCCTCTACCTCTGAGAGAAAGACTCCTTAAATACATGAATGACTTTAATATTGTTAAACCACTTTACCTAGACGTTTAAATCCCATCCCACCCTGGCAAGACCATAAGATTACCATAAGCACCCAATTAGTAAATACTCCTTGCCCTTCCTCTGAATCTAAAACAAATGTACAATATGTGATAAAAGAAACGCTCCAAAAATATGATAACTTTTACGAAGTTTACACTGACGGATCAAAACGAGAAGGAAAAGCTGGTTGTGCTATAATTCTAACAAATGATAATGAAGTCAATTCATATCGTCTCCCGGACTACTTTTCCATTTTCACACGTGAAGCATGGGCAGTGCTTAATGCCATTGAAAACAGCATCAGATCTGCTAACAACATGCCTATTGTCATCTTTTCAGATTCAATGTCAACACTTAAAGCCATTGAAAACAGAAACACCAGCAATCCAATAATCCAAACTATCCAAGAATTTATATTTACCCAAAACACAAAAGGAGTCAAAATAGAACTAGTTTGGATTCCTTCTCATAAGAAAATTACTGGAAGTGAGAAGGCAGACATTACTGCAAATGTGGCAACATCATTACCAAATGCTGAACTGCAAATCCATGGCACCCAGAAAAATATAAGAAACCTTTTCAAGGACTCCTGTTTAAAGTATTAGAATTCACAATGGAAGATGGAGCCTACAAAGCTACACCGGGTAAGAAACTCCATTCAGGAACCAGGTCAACCGAAATCAAACTTCAAAAGAAGAGAAGTCGTCATTACAAGATTAAGGATCGGTCACTTTAACCTAAATTACTGTCATCTGTTCAAAAAATCCAAACCTGAACCCGTGACTGAACTCGTGGCTCATTGCTAGCCTTTCACCACTGAGATCCAGGTTCGATTCCCGTCGAATCTCATGTGAAATTTGTTCCAACAAAACTAGTTTGGCTGCTTCACAAGGGCTAGTCCAACCCCTGTGAAGTGTCCTAAACTTATTCCTTCCTAATTCTGGCCGCTGGGTAGTGACGCAGGAGCGCGCGGTAGGAGGCGGAGATGCTACCTGGCGGTCCTCTTGACAACCGACTGCGACGGGACGCGACAGACATAATATTAACGGAAGATTACTCCAAAAAAGCGCTGTTAGTAATGGAGGATTACTCCGAAAAGCGCAAAGTGCTCAACACCCCCCAAGGGGCTTGGAGATGCATTGCGTCAAAGTAGACGCAACAAATTTTTTTAAAAAAAAACCCTGTCCTAAATGTGGCGCTACCGTGTCTACTCCTCATTTTATTCTTGACTGTCAAGGTTTTGTTAATATTAGGAAATCATTAAACATAGAAGGCAGCTTATATTCACTGTTCAAATCAGAAGGTTGTAAAAAAATTTTGAAACTACTAGAAATAAGTAAATTACTGAATGTAATATAATAATGATGCAATTTTTGTTATGATATATTGATATAATGTTTATGGTGTAATGATTCAGCTATTTGTAACCTTGAAATGTAATGTACTGAAGTAAACACAATGGGGTTGCTGATGACCTGAGCTGTTATAAAGCGACCATAAATGAACAAATTTTAAAAAAACGCGTTATGTTACGCATGAGCGCAATATCTTGTCGGTCTTAATTTTTTAAAACTAATGCAAAGCAATTCTTTACGTTATGATTGTCTTATTATTAAATAAAAGTATGTAAATATATATTATATACATTAAATTATATAGGACCATATTTACATAAATATAATGCAACTCATTCGAAATATACTCGTATTATGATAAAATGTGTAAGATATAATGAATATTGTTGACGGCATTTTATGCCGATAAGTAATGTCACAGAAATGGGATATTTTGGTGATCCGTTTTCCTGTCAATCAAAACGGGGTAGGGACTAAAAATATGGGACTGTCACGGCTAAAACGAGACGTCTGGTCACATTACCCTCGAGCCAGTCTACAACCAGGTCAAGATCCAATTATAACGCTGAAGGAACTATTTGATTGGACCGAAAGAAGTATTTGTATTATTTCGTTTACTATTTGTTTTTTGGATACACGCAGTTATTACAGTGAACATTTAAAGTCTAGGTATCAAAATTAAAAAAGCCAATAACTGGAACTTTAAATATACATTATTTCACTCATTTGCCGCTTTGCTACAGACTGTAAGTGAGTATTTTTGAAGTGACTTTAAAGAAGTAAATTTCAAAAGTGAGTCAAAACTTGAGTCAAGAATCCGTCATTGGATAAGCAATTATAATCGTGAAGTGCACCTCCTCTATAAGTACTTAAATTGCTGCATCATGCAAATGAATTGCTGGCCAGTAACGCAAGAAGCGTGTCTGTTGCAGCAATCTACTACACACTGGTTCGTAAACAACTCATTTTTTTTAAGTTACTGAGATACCACTATGATTTTTTTCTGGAGTTGTCAATTATACTCTAATAATTTTATAAATATTTTCTAAAATTGTTTGCTCAATTTACATAAGTAATGAATTTTCAAATTTTATTTTAAAAAATGAAATTTCAAAAAAAGAAATATTTTGCCAAATTAAAAATAAACCGTGTCTTTATGTATAGATTGGAATTTCAACGGAGTTTGTATAATTAGTGTATTGAAATATGTGATACTTTAAAGGTAGTTATGCGCGTTATTTTTAGGAAATTTCAACATGCAATATTTCCAAAAATAATAAAGTTAGAAAAAAATAAAAATAAAATTATTAACATATTTGATCCATATAATAAATAGAAAAAATTAAAAATATGAAGTTCAAATTTTGGTCTTTACGTACGTAAAAATACACGTACGTTCACACGAAAGTAAAAAATGAAAACGCTGGATTTCTGCGGAACTGATTTTTTAAACACCTTTTCATTCAATCGATTAAATCCTACCTAAAAATCGGTGGAATTGTTTTGGAAAATATCGATGGAATATTTCAGTTATGGAGGAAATGCTTTCATTTTACCAATATGTCGAAACGTGTCCCTTAAAAAAAATTGTCAACGAAAATGTATGAATTTTTAATTTGTGTATTAAAATATCATTACTGACAGATTTGAAGCCCAATTAATTACTTCCAGCGACAAAGTTTTGGCAAAAATATGCAATTTTTAACATCATCTGAAGGTGTTCGATACGTTACTTTTCAGTCGTTTGTTTTAAAGTTGAGCCGCGCGCGATGTGAGACGTGGGGGTCGATGGGATATGTCGAGAAGGTAAGGCACAGATTCGGGTTATAGTGACATGTTAGGGTGAAAGCAAGTGATAGTTAATTTGACGTTATCAGCGGAAGGGATAAGCCAAAACAATGCTCGAATGATCTCGAGAAACCTTTTCATGAACAGTGTCGGCTCGTGCTTAGGATGTACGGGTGCACAACCCCCAGATAATCGAAAAAGATCTTATAACATCTTATTAATATACATTTTCCGTTTTATGACTTTCAATATTCAAAATATTGCAGCAGTATCGATGTATACGAAACCATTTTTGAACCGAAGAGCGCCCAACTAGCGCTCTCTCCGGCGTCTGGTGCTTACCCAGGTTTTGCATCATGTCACGCTATTACTGGCTTAAATGATTTTACTCTTTGGCTCTATGCTTCAACAGGCGGCTTTCCGTTGCATAACCAGTGGGTAGGGTTCTTGCCGTCGAGCGGTGCGCGGCGCTGCTGAGGGGAATACCAATTTTCTGTCTTCGTCTGACTCTAGTTGCAATTTAATGTTATGAATTCCGTATGTTATTGAAAATAGCACACAGGGCGAGTCAATTATTCACGGTTTTGAGTGAATTATTTATGATGATCGGAGAATTTATTTTCATTTGACGTTAGGTTTTTGATTTAAAATAAACATTTGATTATGAGTTCTTTGTGTCAAGTTGGCCTTTCTAGGAGGAACACCCTTTCTGCCTCTCACGGTGGCTGCGTATTTCCGTCTGCAGTTACAGCTGAGTTACAGTCTGCGAGCGGTGTTGTGAACACGAGAGTGTGTTTGTGTGAGTGTGTATGGAAGAGCCTTTCATTATGACAAGATACACCAGGGTAGTGAAATTTTTTAAATAAAATAATTTTGTGTGACACGTGTCCAAACAATAGGGCTTGTTCCAAGATGCTGGAGTGCGATCACCGTATTTTCGAAACCAATTTTTTGTATGAATCTGATTACTTTCAATTGTCTCAATTCATAACTAATACAAACTTATGATGCTAAAACAGCACATACTTTCACGCAAAATTACGCGAAAAGTATTCAAATTTTCGAAAAATTGTACATGACAAATTTCAAAATCTACCTTTAAGCAACAGATTTCATTAAGGGAAAAATCTTTATCTTCATAATTGTAGTTGAAGGAAGAGGCCGAAAAAAATTGAATTTTTGTAATTTTCGAAAAATCAGTTTTCAACAAAAATGAGACCCATTCTCTTAAACGTTCTTCACACCATCCAACCACATTATTTTATTAAACACGATGGATCCATTTTTTTGAAAATTTGGAAAATGTCCCAGGGGTACCCCCCAAAATTAAAACATCGGTTTCAAATTCAAGGGATCGCGATGTCAGCCAGATCGATTGGGGATATAAATTTGGAGAAAATCGGCTGAACGGTTTAGCCGCTAGCGTTGTTCACAGACGGACGGACAATCGGACGGATGGAAGGACAGACTGACGTTTTGTCGTCATTCGATTGTTCGGTATCAAGGATCCACAATACAAGGGTTTCGGCTGCTCCACATATTAGAGGATTTTTTCTAAATTTAACAACTGGATTTGTCTAGTTTTGCGTTACTAGGGCCCTGTAATAAAAGTTTCTCTGACGAAAATTCGCCGTTTTTACGCGCAGCATTATATAACGTACTCTCTACTGCGTAAGCGTTAGCGAAAAAGTACAACTTGAGTGCCCACTGCAGCAACAAAGCCAGAACCGAGGAGCCAAAGCCAGCACGAGGAGTGAATATACCTGTCATGGACACTGTGCATGAAATTATGAAAGTAATGTTTCAATATCGGCTTTTATTAACGTAGTTTTAATTAATTGAACAGAATTGCATACATTTTATTATATATTAGTGTTATGAATTTTGGAAATTACATTTTCGTCATTCCGGCACCAGCCGCCACTGTTCGTGAATCTCCTGGGTATTCTGAGTATTCTGTTCAGGTGATTTTTGCTGGTGAATGCAAGTGAAGATAGTGAATGTGCAATGGTATAGAAAAATAGGTTCGTAATTTAGTCGATGATTAATCGTAAAGTTTATTTATATTAAGAGATTGAAATGGATCTCAGGGAAAAGAGAATTTTTATTAAATTTTATTTTACATTGACAACGTTCAGCCACGAGGCTCTACAGTTGATTGATCGAGTAGTTTGTATCAGCGAAATGTGAAGGGGGTAACTTCTCGTCACTTCCCTGATAGTGATTTCATTAGTTGATTTCACTTCATCCAAGGTTATTGCGATCAAAATTCTTGAAACATTCGTTAGAGGGCAATGGCAGGGTTTAGTAAGGAATACGATGGGTGAGACAGGTAAATGCAAGAAATGTAACCTTATCTAATGTCGGAGAGATATTGAAGAAAAACGTGAAATGGGAGTCTATTTCTGAGGCAGGAAAGTGGGGGTTGATCAGTTCCTATTTCGTAAGTGACTGCTCTTTGTAATTATTTAAATTATTTTAGAAATTAAATGCCAGTTTCTTAATAAAGGAAGTGGTCGGTTCTATTGCAAGATCGTTGTGGAGTACCTTATTTCGGACAAAGCAGGGGGTATTTACTGTTGTTCTTAAACATTTTTGGGAATGATTTGTAATTTATTTAATGTGTTTGGGACAGCTTAAATTAACTGCAAATAACAAAAAACAGTTAATAGCAAAAAAATCAAAATTACTCATGAAAATGCTTATCTAGCATATGACAATATGTATATCATTGAATTCGTCTTTTTACGCTCGTCATGATAGAATAGAAAAATATTTATAGTCCCATTTGAAATAACAAAGTTACCTCAATATCTCGCAAAATGCGAATTATAAAATAGAAATGATTACATGTCTATTTTATGAGCCCTATTCCCTCGTGCATTTTCGTGAAAATTGCATTGCAATAACTTGAACCGTCCAGAAACTGCCGGTGGTGCTAAAGTTACGTGACTCGCCTTGTATATTTAATTATTATATTTAATACACCATACTTGGATTATAATTAATTCTATTAGGTTAATAATTTCGTTATTAATTACGATTATTATAATTCATCATTTGAATGCATTTTAGGTACTTTCAGTATTTTTATAAGTCGTTCAGATATTATGTCTATTGTATTTGTATATACATGTTGCGCTAATGTTAAAGATGGATGCAAGGCTTCTTACTCAGTACTGAGTGTTAATACACTCAGTACTAAAATGAACTACAAATAATTTTGTAGTTCATTTTAAACTTTGGAATGGAAATGGATTGGGACTGGGATGACAGTGTGAAACACCCACATTTCCAAAGTAAAACTCCTCAGATATGAAAAAGAATTGTGAAATACTAATGCTCCTTTAGTGAAGAGAAATTTAAGGAAGTCGTTACACTGAAACCTCGAAAAACCAGGACACAGCAAGGCACCAGTTTGCTAATCCCACAAACAGCTGGTGGTTTTCGAAAAATTGAGAATAAAAAGATGCAGGGCATTAAGTCTCTGTACAAATACTTCTACGTAGTAGATTGACAATTCTGGAACACTGTGTTGCAGTAATAAGACAAAATGTTCTTGTATGACTTAACATTAGAGACAGTTAACTAAGGATTTTCTAATTTCAACTGGCCATGGAACAGTTTATTTTTTATAATTATTTTGTCCCATGACTTCTTATTTTAAGTAATAATTAAATTTTTTTAATATTTTTATCAATTTACAATGCCAAAGTATCCTTTAAATATATGCCACCAAATATTATGGTTGAATGCTAATTTATTTCCCAAACCAAAATCTTAAAATGTCTCTCCTGAAAATTTATTTAAACGGACATGGAACACTATGGTTCTCAGCCATCGATATATTACCAATTATCCGATTTATAAACTAATCATACCGCAATAATTAAAGAGGTCTTTTGTATTTCCAACACTTGTTTCAATAACCGTTAGGCAAGGAGACTGCCGCGGAATCTCCAGAGGCAGCAAAATGATGGCACACTGAGAGAAATGTTGTAGTGCAATGTACTGAACTGAACACATGTAGTAAGCAATCGTATAGTAAATCAAATTATTCGGTTAGTAAGATTCACAAAACATAATTTACTTTCATTGATTAAATCGGACCTTTTCCGAAGAAATATCTTACCCTAATTATAGATCTAAGATTACATTACTTCCTCAAAGAAACAAAATTCTCCCTAAAGTAGCAGTATCACTTCTAGGATGTCGGTGCGAGCTACTCTGATCACACATTCTCTATCGGGTCGGCTTTTCCTTTCGGCCAGTGGCTTGTGCTTTCTGTTCTTGAACTACCACTGGTCTTTAATTTTAACATTTTATTTCATCCAATCAGCGAATTTTGAAGAAATGTATGTATTTTATTTTAGTCTTTAAGATGAAAACAAAAATTATGCTTGCATTACATTACTCATAACTTGAAGATCTCTCGGCGATAAGGATCGTTAATTAATTGTGGTGAAACTTTGTACAGTATCAAACTGAGCAAGAAACACGAAACATAGCGGTGTTGCCCAATGAATAACCAAAGTAAAAAATAGCGATTATCCTTTTCCACGTACACTGCACTTGTACTTACACATTTTACTGCATTGAACACAGTTTCTTACTTGCACAGTTCACATTCTTTGTATTCAGACACATGTGTCAGATTTCTTGATATATATCCATTACTTGTATACTGTCAAATGTATTATTTGTAAGGCACAATTTTTTTTCAGAGTGCTCTATGGAAACAAAATAAAGGACTTACCAGCTGGAGTTTTTTATGGATTAACATCTTTGCAGTTGCTGTACGTATTTCTTCCGTAAGGATTTTTTGTGGTATTTGTGAGTTAATCTTAATTGAATCTTATGGTAGAATGTTTAAAATTTTAGTTAGCGATAAGCTAGCGATTTCATCAACTCTCGTGTTAAAAAGGTGCTTTTTCTTCTGACTGGTTCTGCACATGAATGGGATACATGTCTTTATAAGTCCCTGTACTTCCAAAAGTTGAGAAAAATAAACCACCAGAATCCGCTGGGCTAGAAGTTTGATACAGGAAACTTTTTTCATTATCTACATAAAATTTCGAATAATGGATGTCATTACATATCACGTGCATTATTACAGAGGCAGCGCTACTGGAAAGATTGTGACTGAATCCTTCGTTTTTTTAACACAGCTAGAAATGAAGATATAAAATGAAGATATGAGTTGTTGTTTCAATTTTATTCATTCTCTTATTTTTTTGTATTGTCCCACGATAGCTTTCTAAGATGTACAGTGTAACAAACCATGATTTGGAAAGCTCGCAACTAGAACCATGGCTCCTATCCGATTATTTCCGACTAATCGCAAACGATAGAAACCGCGGTCCCGGGAAAATTGCTTGGTTGCTCTCGTCTTATTTTCTCCCCGTAGCCTCAAGAGGAAAGCCTGACCCGTAGATTCAAATGAAAGAAGATTGTGACAGTCATGTTCGACCATGATGAGTATTTGCAGAAGTATTGTAGTGGTGTTGTGTTGAGTGTTTAATACATTAAGGTAAGGAAGCTAATCTTGTTAATCTCTTGTTACTAACAATATAATTTTTAGCCCTAAGTAATTTCAAAATTGTCAATTGTAAAACGATGCACGTTTCAGGCAAATATCCAGTTTTTTACGTCCAAACAGTACAGATTTTTTGTTAGAAAAGAAGGAGGCAAATGGAATAATTGTGGAGGAGTTACATTTCTCCATTCAAGGAAAACATGACGCTCTCAATTACAAGGTTTGTGGAATAAGGGAATTTCTTGTGGAATAAGAGCAGCGACAGTAAGTAATGCATGGAAAAATTTTTACTTTTCGACCCTACTTCCTTAGAAGAGAAAGTATTATAATAGTGCGCCCGAAAACGAAGAATATTCGACAAAAAATTCTTTAAATCGGGCCCATAATCGAAAAAGTAGATAAATCATGTTGCTATATATACTAAATTTCTTTCTCTAACACGTTGTTCAGCCAGAAACTGTGTTTTGTGTGTCTTTGAAATCGAAAATTCGATTGACGGCAACCCCCCCTCTCTCTCTGTCTCTCTATCTGTGTGTGTGTGTGTGTGTGTGTGTGTGTGTGTCTGTGTGTGTATGTGTGTCTCTGTCTGTGTGTGTGTGTGTCTGTCTATGTGTGTGTGTCTGTCTCTTTCTCTCTGTCAGGTCAAGATAATATTATTAATTCAAAACTAAAGCATTTTAACAGCCCCCAAAATTGCGTACATAACAAACATACAATTCATCCTTCAGAATAAATTATATTCCATTCACCTTGAAGCATGCTATCATTCTTCCCGTTCCCATTACGTGCAATAGAAGCCGAGAAAAAATATAACATGAAAAACAGGTTTCTCGCATTTCTGCAACATTGCCCTAGGAGGCTGATTTTTGGGGAATCTACGCTATTTTTTATTCTCTTTCATATGAGCATCGCGATTATCGATTAGGTTTGGGGCAGTTTTAACCCCGTTATTTGGCTATACCCTGTAAGTTGAAAGTAAAATATTTTCTGCAGCATAACCGTGTATATAAAATTAGACTATACTGATCATCAAAACAATGTTTACTTTAATAGTAATATATAATGGATTAGTTTACATTTCTATTACATAATTTTAAAATAGGAAATAATATACCTGTAACAAGTAATGTACTTCAGCATCTGAGTTAATGTTGCTCCCATCTCGATTAGGTTTTTGTCCAGCTTCCCTGATCCATTGTGCAAATGCTGAGATGGCCCCTTGTATTGCTTCTGGACATAAATATAACTTCACCATACGTACGTTTTGTTGAACTCTCCTTTTGCTTGTAGTGGTTGGTGTAGAGCCGGGAGTGTGATTTTATTTTGCTTGAAATGCAAACAAAATCGTATCTGCAGTTTGTTTACCGATGCAAATAAGTTTTTTGTATCTCGGGAACGAAACTGTCTAATTTTTACATATTTTTCGATTTCTTCGTTCCAAATCTTTAACCCCATTCTCTTCGTAAATTTCTTTTTTAGTCCAACACCTTCATTTCCTGCTTGTTTGACTATACTTTTGATGTTCTGCCATTCTGTCTCTATGTCTTCACTTGTGGTGTATTCTTGCAGGTGGAAGTTCACTATGTTTTGGTATTAACTTCTTACGCTTTCATTTTCTAGTTGTATTTTGTACACTTCTTCAATGTTATTCAAATTTGTATTGTTCTTACCTCTCGCCCATCTTGAAAGTAAAGTAGCGCAAGACACTTCTAAGAAGTGATCTGAATTTATATCGCAGCCTCTCTTAACTGTTGTATCTTTTATTTGTTTAAAAGTTATTTTATTTCCAATAACGTAATAAATTTTAGAACTACTTCTTCGAGCTGCCCATGTATATTTATGTATATCTTTTTTCTTCTTGAGAAAATTGGATATGGGGATTGGAGTTTGTTGAAAGCGGCAAATTCTCTTAGTTTTTCTCCATTTGATTTTTTTTTCTTTTCTCCATCTGTTCATACAATATTGGGGATGTCTTGATTCCCAACTCTTGCATTATAATCGCCAACCAGTAGGACTTCATACTGTGAATTGTATTTATCTAATAGGTTCTGGAGGGTTTCATAGAACTCTTTCGTCCTTCTTCCCTTTTCGCGGAACATAAATCCCGATGGCAATAAGATACCCTCTGTCATGTTTTAGTTTCATCATGATAATCCTCTCATTGATATACTGAACCTCTTTTATTCTTGATTCCCACTTTCTGTCAATGAATATTGAGACTCCCTTTGCGGCTCTTTCGCTCTGATCTACTCCACTGTAGAACATGGCGTAGTTTTCTATGTATTTCGATCCTTTTAATTTATTTTTTGTTTCAGTTATAACCGCTAGATTTATGTTCATTTTTTTCGAAGATCTTTGTCAGTTGTATTTCCTTCTGTGTAATTCTTCGTACATTCCAGGTAGCAATTTTCAATTTGTCGATATCCGTTTGCGTGTTCCTAGTTTCCTTGCATTGGTCGTCATTAGTTTGGATTCCGAGGCTACTTTGGGCACTAAAAGTAATTGACATCTTTTACGTGGGTGGTTTACCAGCCCTCTCCGCACAACCCCCTAATCTGGAGGACCAAGATTTTCTTTCGGGGTTTTCTCCCCAGGGAAGTAGACTTCACCAAGTCTATAGAGCTTCCCCTGCCTTTTGTTGAGAGGAAAATAAAGACGAAAATCAAATAGAGGAAGAGACGTTGATGAGGAAAATACTACTAGAAAATGGAAAAGAAGAATGTGAACGACTCCCTAGTCCTCGAGATCTAATAGCGTCGGGGTCAGAAAATACAAGGGACCAAGTGAGACCTTATGGGACAGATAAAAGAGGTGCGGCACAAGTAAGTGGAAGCAATGTCGCACCACAGAAGGAGACCATCCACCGGTAGATCCGTTGGTGGGGGGAAGAAAAGGATATTGGAAATGGTCGAGGTGGATTAGGAGAAAAGTTTCGGGAATGGGACAGATATGTTGCAAGGCACTCTTCGTCTGGCTTCTCCGCTGAGGCCTTTATAGCTTGGGATATCCCACCAGTAGCCGCGTAAATAAGTTCTACAACTCATCAACAATGCTACTCCTATCAGCTTCATTGAAGCGCTTAAAACCTCTCGCCTGCACGGACAGTGCTACTTTAAGGCAGTGTCTTTCGAGAGAGAAAAGTACTCCCAAAAATCAAAATATCCATTTCAAACGTGCGGGGTCTAGAGCTCGTTTAGGTCAAACCGGGAATGTCAATTTTGAAGCAAGTTTGTGTGAATGGTTTTACTGTTGACTTCAAACGGACAGACTGGGGTTTCGTCGTCAATCAATTTTTCTCTGTCAAGAACCTACAAAACATGGATTCTGACTGTACAACACGTTAGAGGAAGTAATTTACAACATAATTATAGATTTATCCACTTTTTCGTTACCAGGGACTGGCACTATGAAAATGTCTGACGAAAAATCGCCAATTTTCTGCGCAAGATTACAATACTTACTCTTCTTAGGAAGTTAGTGAAGAAATTAAAAATCAGAATTGTTTATTTGTAAAAATGTTGGATTTAATTACTATTTACATTTGGTAAAATAAAGATTGTGTGTTTCAATTTTTTGGTGTGAAGATTTTTTTACCTCTTTTCTTTGAAGGATCATGCGCAATTCAAATGTTCGTATAACTCGATTTTGTTGCTTGAGTCCTGTGAAATCGAATTCCCTATGATTCACTGTTGGTAAAACGTGTCTAATCGTGTGTACTCTGAGACATATATTTTTCTGCAATTTGTTGGGTTTGGCACCTTACTAATATATAATGACGAGGAAATAACTCTTTTGCCACACCATTTTAATCAATTATATGCGGATTTTCCCCTCCCCTAAACTCTGTTTCTCAAATAGCCCGTCGGGATTAAGTTAGAAATTTTAACAAAAGGTTCGGTATTCTTATTTAAGAAAAACACCTCAAATGTCCCTATAATGTTTCTGCTTCTTTCGTAACAGAATTGTTTTTGTAAATTGTATATTCGAATTGAAAATATAATTATTCTTAATAATGTCAATGATATAGTTGTGTGCGTCTTATGATTCACTTCATACTTACATGACAAAATAAATTGAATTTTTGGCAGAACTACATGTCTGACCGCTCCAAATGAAATTTGTCATTACTGAATATCGTATGGCTATTGAATGTTTATTAGTATAAATTAAATAGTTTTGTATTTTATTAATATCAAAACTAGTAAAATTTTGTATATGATGTTTTCAGGTGATAGTGGTTACATTTGGGATCAAAATGTAAGGCAAGGGACCCACACCGTATTTACTGTATATCAAGTAGAACTAGATGAAAAGCTATGGAATTGTATAAAAAAAAGACTCCGAAGAACCTTACAATACATTTCTGATGGTTTAAGCTGAGATATTATGGAATCCCGTAAGGTAAATGTCTGGGGAATAAATCATCTGCAATGTAAAAACAGGTTTTTCTTTTCATAATAAGAACACACCAAATATTACAATACGTGTACTGTAATATTGTTTGTTTTATGTTTAGTAGTTTTTACAATTTATTAACTTTGATTTATCAGTCTATTAATTTTGTTACGTTGTGATTTATAATTCTGTAGACTTCCTTTCCAATTGTATACTACCGCGTAGTATGGGGAAAATTATGCAATGCTGCAGGTTAAAGTTCTTGGTTACCTGAAACTGAAAAAGATATTTCATGCCCATGAACATGATGTACAAAGTTTTTATATATTAGTATATATATATATATATATATATATATATATATATATATATATATATATATATATATATTAGTATATTTAAAATCCATGTTCTGGGAATCCTTGATACTAAAACTGAGTTTTTCCCTTAAACGTCTGTCAGACGGTCACACTATCTGAAGTCCGGCAGAGACTCCGTCTGACCTCCGGTAGTCACTCCGTCTGCCATCCGTGTGTCCGTCCGTCTGTCCGACGTTTTCTCCGCCCCGCCGTCCGTTTGTCCATTATTCCGGCACTCCTGTTTAGGCGTCCGGCACTTCGGTTCAGTCATAGTCGCAGTCCGTCACTATGGTTTAGTCGGTTTTGTCACTACGACAAAATATACACAGTGTACCTAAACTTAATATTATAGGACAAAATATATAGTGTACCGAAACTAAATATGGTAGGCCAAAATATCTCATAATTAAGTGACTTGAACCTCTTGTATTACTCTAGTTATCCATTTGAAACAACCGATGTACATTTCAAATACGTAGATCATATTGTAATTCTATAATATTCAGACCAGGTTTTAATTCAATAATTCCTAAACTATATTTTAATTCAATAATATCTAAAGAAACATCCTAATTAACAATTAAAATAGGCACAGTTTCTTGTTTATTGTCAATGAATAAATCAAAATTGTTTACAAATTGTCTTAAAAACGAGTTATTTCCCTTTTCTGGGAGTCATTGTGTATGGGCTTGATCATTGAGCCTTAAATTAGTCAATTCCATAAACCATGAACAGATCTTAAGGATTGTTAGACAGATGCTTAGTTTAAATGATTATCCTAATAATTTTGTAAGTAAATATGTACAAAAATGTATGTCATGTATCAAACACATGATGTGCCCAGAGAGCAACAGATGCTATCCAGTATAATCTTACTGTAGGTTCTGATGCAACTAAACAATTGTAGAAATGCTACGAATCAAATAGATATCAGTATTGTGCATAAACTCACTAATATATGGTATTAATTAGGAATGCTAAAAGTAGCATTGTTATGACAGAACAAGAAAATAATTATTTTAAATATTAATTAAATTATATTTATAAAATAAATTGGTTACATAGATATTTAAACCACACGAAACAGATTATTAATTCATGATAGCAGAGGTATCAACCTCATAGTAGTTTATTACAGTATAAATTTTAATAAACAGAAAAGACACCAATACATGTGTTTTGGGGCATCATCTCATCATCAGTGGCTCTACAATAATGAAAATGAATGAACAAATACATTTAGCATATGAACAAACAAAGAATTAGAAATGAATCTTATAAAATTTGTATAAATAGAGTTCATTCCCAAGTAACACGGATTAAAAACGTTAGTAGGACTTTTAAGTTGGCGCCGTCTTGTATGTCATACGAAGTACTGAGACAAACTGAGAGAAGTTGAGGGAGGAAATAAAAGAATGGTAAAAGCTAGTCAATAAATAAATTTATAACGTGTCTGGAGTTTACTGCAACTGTTCATTAAGACATATTAAGTTATAGATTTTGAATAATTTTAAAATTTCCAAATTTTCCAAGGTAACATCTAAGGTGTTCATTGAGTCTACAAGAAAACTTCCTACCTGTTTGTCCTACATAAACATAATTACAATTGTTACATTTTAAGGTAAAGTTCTTGCTTCAGAGAGAGATCTTGGAGACTGAAACTAGAAAATTCCACATTTGCCAACCACCTAATTCATGATAATCACTTTTTCGACCATGATACACACTTCAAAATTCTTCTCTTAGTAAATAAAAGCAACAGAATGAACATTTTGGAAAATTTAGAAATTTTAAAATTATTCAGGAACCCTAACATAATGTGTCTCAATCAACTGTCTCAAGTCAAATCCATTATAAATTTATTGACTAGCTTCTACCTTTCTTCTATTACCTCCCTCAACTTCCCTCAGTTTGTCTCAGTACTTCAGTATGAGATGCAAGTTGTCGCCGACTTAAGACCTACTAAAATGTTTAATCCATGTTTTTGGGCATGAACCCTATTTTTATAAATCTTTTAATGTTGATTTGTATTTCTTTCTTTATTCATGTGCTAAATATATTTCTTTGTTCGCTTTTAATTTTTGTAGAGCCACTGATGATGGGATGATGTCCCAAACACATGTATGGATGTTTTTTTTCTGTTTATAAAAATTTGTTGTAATAAAGTACTTTGTGGTTGATACCTCTGCTATCATGAACTAATAATCGTGGATTACCAGAATATCTCTGCTGCCACCACGGAATTTACATGGGACTGACGGAAAGAAAATTAATGCTTTGCATTAAGGAGCAGAGAAATTACATTTGTCATCATTCACAAAGACAAAATTGCCTCACTAAACACCCGATTGAGTAGAAACATAAAATTAATGTTCATGATGTAGAAATAATATATCGGAATCTTAGAAAATATTTAAGAATTATGTCTGAAACCCTCAATGTGCAAATAAGAGAAACCCTGATTTGATTGAATGTAATCTATTTAACGTAATATATGACATCCTTCTACACAAAATAAAAATAAATTACATGTAAATTGCCAATATTATTAAATTTCTTCACTTATCTTTCCTTCTCTGTCCTTCGTTCCCTACGTGACCCCGTAGGTTCCTTTTTCCAAACCTGGGCAAGTTTAAAACATTTGATTACTCACAGTACTCGTGCACAATACAGCACTACCATCCACCTGTGTGGTCATGTGAGTATAATTATTATTCATAGTGATATCTGCCAAAATTCTGGAGTACCTACTATAAAATCCATGTATTCTACTAGAGGTGAGAGCAACTTTGCACCTGATTCTCTACTCACTTTTTTATGTCTGTTTAGAGATTATTGTAATTTAAGTGTTTCTTATTGTGTACTAATTTATATTTTTTTAAAATATAAAACCCTGATGTTTGAATCAAAAGTGGATCTGGAACATAAATCTGAGAAGAAAAAATTAGACAATAAATTATAATTAAAATCGATTTTGATTTACTGGAATATTACACCTTTAGTTATGGAGAGTCAGATACTAGTAGAACTACAACTGCATGTCCTTTCTTGTGTTAGTAACGGTTACGTAAAATTATAATACCGCAATTTCTGTCCATATTCTCATATCTTAGCAATCACTTGTAACAATCATTACCAGTTGTAGTGCATTCAGGACAGAAATGTAATTCATTTAAGGTAATACATAATCACTAATTCGACTATCCAAAACTCCGTACCATTTATCCAGAAACAACGTCTAACAATGAGAGAGAATTCTGAGATTTTGAAACTGACATGTCAGTCTTCCTATTGTTGTACTGTGACCTGGTAACTTTATTCAGCGTTATTTACTACATACGAGGGGAAAAATTAAAATAAAAATTTGTAGCTGTTTTTGAGAAAGTGTTTTATTTATAATTTGTATTAACTTCAGCCAGAAATTATGCGAGTACTACTCTTCTTTTTTTTTTACAAAAATGTACATGGTATTTATTTATCTAATTTTTAGAACATATACAATGTAAAACAAAAAATATCTTCAATATTGTACTTTTGTAACTTTCATTTTTGTGCAGTATTCGAATACACGGAGAAGTCGCTGAAAATTGGACCAAAACCATTTTATAAAGATACATACAAGGAGAAATTTAAAGGAATAAAATTGGAGCCATTTTCGAGAAAATAATAGTTTAAAAATTGCCTCTATTTTACACAAAAGTACGAGAAAATTACTCATTTTCAAAAAATTGTACATCCTCTTATTTCAAGATGTCTTTGAATAACAAATTTAACAAAAAACTATTTTGAATATTGTAGTTGTAGGAAGTTGTCGAAAAAATTTTGAACTTTTCCAATTTTCGTATTCAATGAAAATGAGACCCGCGCCATTTTTAGAGAGTATACTATCCGAGATCGAAATTTAATAAAATAATTCGAGCCATTTTTCAGAAAATTTTGAAAATGTTTTTGAGTCTTCATGTAAAGCCTTCCCCATCAAATTATCCGTTTCTACCTCGCAGGGCGTCGTGTTTTTCAGATTGATCAGGGGACTACCGATTTTTGGAAAAAATCGTCTGAACGATTTAGGCGCTAACGTTGACCACAAACAAACTTTTGCCGTCAATCAATTTTTCGGTATCAAAGACCCGCAAAACATGGATTCTGACTGTACCATGTAATAGTAATTCTCTAATTTTAGGAACAAGATTTATCCACTTCTTCATTACGAGAGCCCGGCAATGCTAGTTTTTGTTGAAAAATCGCCTTTTCCCCGCAACATTACAATATTTTCTCTATACTTCGTAATCTGCATGCGAGGAAGTAACTAGTGGTGCTTTAAAAGGACATACTTTCTCGCATTATTTGTCTTTTCAATTTTCGAAAATTCAGTATGTTCAACAAAAAAATGATACGTGCGTCATTCTTTTAAGTGTCTCTCGTTAAATAACGATAGAAAAAAGTTAAAGAAAAAATGTCAAGCAATTTTTGATAATTTTTTTAATTTGCATTAAGTTGAAGGAGAAATTACGCGAATACGACTAGTTTTTTTTAAAATAATTGTAGGTTACCGTTTTAAAATCTGCTTTTTCTTCCTCGCCTACAGCTTACGCAATTTAGAGAAAATACTGTACTGCCTCTTCGAAAAAAAAAACCCTCCGATTTTTCAACAGAAATACTCTTATTGCCAGGTTCTAGTAACGAAAAAGCTGTTAAATCGTGTCACTGTATGATGTAAATTACAGTGGCTGTCAGTAAAATAGAGCCACCATGCGATGATAAGGAAATTAATGGATTTGTTTTGCAAATAACCTTGATTTATAAGTAAATAGCGTATATTTTATTTTGTGCTCAATATGGAAACACATTTACAAACCTTTACATGGCATTGGCACCCAAATTATTTTAAAAATAACAAAAACGTAACAAAATATCTCTCTCTAAAAAGTAAAAAAAAATAGAGCCATCTGATATAACTCGACGCAACTAGCAAAAAAAGATAAATAAATAAATAAAAAGACAAAAAAATCTCTCTTTTGAATTTGTTAGTACTTGGTAGGATATCCCTTATATTTTAGTACAGACTGACATCTTCCCAATGAGCTCACATAATATCTGTATTCCTCTTCTGGAGTTGAATACCATAGCTTTTGCATTTTTCCCAGTTTGTCTAAATTAGTTGCTGTGGATCGATCAATCCTTCTATCAACACTCCCACAAATGCGAAGAAATAAACGAGGTCATTTTCGTCAACATAATTTGTTAGTAGTATATACTATGTTCACGAAGATGACCTCTTTTATTTCTTCGCATAAGAACGTCAACACCGAATCAAAATTCCCACAACTCCCACAAATGTTCAATTGGAATTAAATCGCTCGTGGCACGTAGCGAAGTCGCTAGCCTTTCACCACTAAGGTCCGGGTTCGATTCCCATCGAATCTCTTGTAAAATTTGTTCCAACAAAACGAGTTTGGCTGCTTCACAAGGGCTAGTCAAACCCCTGTGAAGTGTCCTAAACCGTATTCCTTTCCTAATTCCTTCCCAATTCTGGCCGCTGGTTAGTGACGCAGGAGCGTGTAGTAGGAGGCGCGTACGCGGAGATTCTACCTGGCGGTCCTCTTGACAACCGACATACGAGACCAGACATACGTAAAATACGCTACGTTAATGGAGGATTACTCCGCGCTCAACGCTCGACAAGGGGCGAAGAGACGCGTTGCGTCGGAAATGATAAAATTAAGGACGCAACAATTTTTTTTTTAATCTGGAGACTTGTGTTGGCCAATCCAATATTGTCACTTTTTCCTTCTCAAGAAAAGACTTCACTAACTTTGCAGTATGTTTTGGATCGTTGTCTTGCATAACCTTCCAAACGGTAGGCATTTCCTCATGAGCATAAGGAAGCCTATATTTCTTTGTATATCTCCGCATTTATAATTCCTTTTACGTATAAAAGGAATTATAAATGCGTATGGTTTGGGTTCATTGTTCCGTAGAACAATGAACCCAAACCATACCATGAGAAACATCCCCACACCATTACACTACCACCTCCATGTTTCACGGTTTTTAAAGTGTACTTGCGATTGTTTTCCTGGTGTGGAGGGCATTGCACGTCCACCTTCCCATCAGAAGACAACCTATTCTATTTGGATTCGTCCGGCCAGAGTACGTTTTACCACCAGGAATCCGCCTTTTCCTTGTGTCGTTTCGCAATATTTCGTTTTGACATATGTGGTTTTCTTTTTGCAATGCGTCCATTGAGTTGTGAAGCTCGTAATCTTCTCTGAACGTTAAAGTAGATAATCCAACACCTTAAACCTGAAGATTTTTTTTGTTTCAAGCAAGGTGCTGACAAGGATAGGATCCTTCAGAATTTCTAAGCAGAATCATGGATCCATTCGTGGAGATGTTCTTCACGGTCTGCCTCGATTTTCAGGAAAACACTTCGTTTGTTTAAATTTGTGAATTGCATACTGGACTCGCTTTCGCAAAACACGCAGCTCTTCTACAATTTTGTTCATTGAATCACCTTTTTTCCACTTGCTAAAAATCACGTATCGTTCAGTCTCAGTGTTTTTTTGTTTTTTTTGCACGACCTATCTAGAATGTTTAAGAACATACCCAATGTAAGAAAACCACGTGTACATCATGCGATCACAAACAATTCAAATAGAATCGAAATAAGTCGTAAATCTATTGTATTAAAAATGTTTAGTAGCTCTTTTATTATGATTGATGAAATTCCTACCTTTGAACCTTGATTCTACTCTGCCTAACCGTAAACGTGGTTCACTGAATACTGACTTGTGCTGATAGTTTAGATTAAAGTTGCTGATTATAAACACGGGCCGAGACATTCGCGCGGAAAAACTACTATGGTTTATCTTTGTTAACATACGAGGCGCTAGGGGTGGCTCTGTTTTACTGACCGCCACTGTACTTTAACACGTTGTGCAGTCAGAATTCACGTTTTGTGGGTACTTAACATCGAAAAATCGATTGAGAGCAATACGTCCTGTGCATACGTCTTGTCTGTAGGTTCGTCTGCCCATGTGCGCGTCCGCCCGTCCGCGCGTCCAACCGTCCGTCCGTCTTTGGACAACGCTAGCACCCGAAACGTTCAGCCGATTGTGTCTGAAATTGACATAACGTGATCGATCGAAACAAACTCAAGGCACTTCCAGTTTGAAACGGATATTTAGAGGTTTTTGGGCATTCGACGTGAAAACTTAACATTTTCAAAATTTTCTAAAAAGTGATTTGAAATTTTTTCTTGATCTTTCCCCTCTGATAGAACAAAAGACACGATAGGTCTCATTTGTGTTGAAGACCCCGAATTTGCGAAAATTGCAAAAATTTCAATTTTTTCGGCTCTTCCTACAACTATAGTAGAGAAGATATGTTTTCCTAAATGGAATTTCTTCATCTAACATCTTCAAAAATGTCATATTCAATTTTTCGAAAATATGAATCGTTTCTGAATAATTTTGCGTGAACAAGCCATTTTTAAACAATTCAATCAATCTAAAAAATGGCACTTTTTTTCTTTGAATTTTTCCTCGTATGTTGGAAAGAACCGAAATGAAATTGTGCTGGTCCCACTTTCGTGTAACACACTGTATTTTCGAAAATTACAAAAGTTCAAAATTTTTACTGCGTTTTCCTACAACTACAATATTGAAGGTATTTATTGTAATGAAATATGTTCGTCAAAAATATGTGAAGTAAGTCCATGTTTAATTTTTCGAAAATATGAGTAATTTTGTTTGAAACAATTTTGTAATTTTGCTTTAAACAATGTTGTTGTTGATGTGGGTAGCCTCTTTTTTCCCACAATTTCCCATAAAGTAGAGCGTTTCAATTTATCAAAAGCTTTTTCATAATCGATGGAAGCTAAATGGGTCTTTAGATTAAATTGCGTAGGTTTTTCGTTGTCGGATGGTAAAAATATTATCTGTCTTTTCTAAAACCATTTTGTTCTTCTATTATTAAAATAACAAGAGAGATATTAACAAGCCGGTTATTAAAAATTTTTGCATATATTTTATAGCATGTGGATAATAAACTAATACCTCTATAGTTGCCACAGTCGCTTCTTTTCCCTTTTTTAAGTAAGGAAATCACTTTTGCCATTCTTCAGGGACACTGCATTACTTCCAACATAAATTTAACAGGTGGAGAAGTCTCAGTTTTACCAGCAAACCTCCATATTTAATTATTTCAGCATTTATTTCGTCAAGTCCCGGAGCTTTTCAATTTTTTAGTCCTGTTATTTCTGTTTCTAATTCTTCTAAATCTATCTCAGCTACCGAGGCGTGTGTAGGCATAGGACATATCAGGGTTATACCATAAAGTTTGATAATGTTCAACCCACTAACATTATTTTATACCTTTCAAATTATCTGAGTCTTTTAATTCACTATTGATATGCCTAAAGACTTAATATGCCAGCTTTTGTCTGCCATGAATGTCATTTTCTAATTCGCTTATAAATCTTTCCCATGCTGATTGGTGAGCTTTTCTATTTCTTTGGCGATATTTCTTTTAACTTTATATAGTATCCATGTTTCATCGGTCTTCATTTGTAGATGCTTCATATAAGCTACTTTTTGTGTTTGTTCTATCTCTTCATTTCATATTTTATGACCTTTCCGTTTCATAAATTTTCTTGATTTCCCTAAGGCTTCTGAAGTCGCGTCTTTAATTATGGTTTTGATATTTACCCATCCTACTTCTTGATTATCGCTAGTGATGGTATGTTCAATCTTCTGTGTTATTCTGGTTGGATATAAATATTTTACACTCTCTGGTCACAGGAGATGGACCTTGAAGACTTCTGCCTTAAAGATTTCTACATCTGATTTCAACAAGTAATGATCTGAATTTATGGCACTTCCTCTATCTATTCATGTATCTCCTACTTGCTAATTTCTTATTCACAAATTATGTAATCTATTATTGACCTCAGACCTCTTGCTGTCCATGTATACTTATGAATATCTTTCTTACGAAAGAATATATTCCTTATCTTTAAGCTGTTGAAGGTTGCAAATTCTCTAAGCTCTCGCTCATTTCTATTCAAGTGATTCTCTCCAAAATATCCAACTATTTGAGGGATAGGTATGTTACCTACTCTGGGAAGTCCCCTGCCAAAATTATATGGTCATTTTTATTGACTATGGTAATTTTGAAGAATTTCATAGAATTCTTCAGTTAGTCCTGTCCTGCCTTCTTCAGGAGCATATACGCCAAATATAGTAAGATATCCTCTTTCTATTTTTAATCATACTATCAATATTCCTATCGATAACAAAAATATAACTGTCCACTTTGTTTTTCCATCATTTATCTATAAGAATTGCGACTCCGCTTACTGCTTTTCTTCTTCTTCTTCTTCTTCTTCTTCTTCTTCTTCTTCTTGTTCTTCTTCTTTTTAATATAATTTATTTATAAAGGTCGCATAAACAACTAGGTCTTGAGCGACCACAAGGTTGTAATACAGTCAGATATATTTACAAAGTATTTCTGTATGTTGAGTCTTTTACAAAGTATGTTTCAATAAGTTACAATATGACAAATACAGTAGGTTATTTTACATAATATTATACATTATTGTGGATAGTTCAGACACTTGACCTGGAGGAAGGCATCAAATAGATATTATTTTATTGGTATGAAAGTAGTTAAGTCTTTGAACATACATGGACACTTGTGTTAGTTTACAGATTTTTGTGGAGGTTGAGTTCCACAAGAGAAATCAAAAATTTTTTTTAATGGTGGTTTTTGGTTGATTTTATTATTTGTTTCTTGTAAGCATATCATATCAGGGTTGTACTTGTTAATTAGCAGTAGCAAATTCTCTTTTTTGGATTAAAGCCATTTTTATTCCATTGGAGAATTGTATATGCCATTTCAAGAGCAAAATTTGGAGAGAGTGTTAGTTTGAATCTTCATCACTAGTTTCACTTAAGTTTGCCAGTTCTCTGCTTATGTCAATTGTTTTTAATTTCTTTTTTAAATTTTTGAAACGTCATTTTATGTTTTTATCCGTAAGGAGGGGTTAGGTATCTTCTAACATTTGTAGTAACAGTTTGATATCTGGAGTGAATTCCAGAACAGCTTCCTCAACGTTTATGCAATTTTTTGTTTTTTCAAAAAGACTTTTTAGTTGTAACCAATTTAAAACGTATTTGTTACTTGGTTTAGATAATGTTTCTTTGAGTGGGGCAAGTTGATTTTCTAGTCTATCAGATTCCTCTGCAAGAGAAATTTCAAGTTTTGACTTTTTATTGTTTTTTGGGTTTGATTTAATCACTGAAGAATTTTTGGATTGGTGGACTTAATCCATTATCTCCGGTGTAATCGGTTGTATGTTGTTAGTATCTGAGGCACTTTCTTTAAGAAAGGTTAGGTTTTCTTCACCTACAACTGAATGTAACGTTTCTGATGTCTCAGATTTAGAAGATAGACTAGATAAGGGACGTTTGGCATTTTTTGATATCTGTTGTCAATAGCAGGATGAGCAGTGGATGAGGGTTTAAGAGTTGGGAAGGAGGAGGGGGACAGCTAATTTTTTTCATTGGGATTAACTTCACAGTACCCAGAGGGGTTATCTTTTTGTTCGTTCATTGGGCAGTTGTTAGCAAAATAATCGTGATCCTTGCATAGAAAACATGATAGAATCTGATGATGGATATATCCAGAAAACTGTGTCATCATAAATAATGTTCATGGTTTCTGGTACTTTGTCCATATCATCTGGATGAATATAAATTTGTCTCCGGAAACTCAAAATGTGACTAAACCCTGGTTCGTCCATGCCGGCTCTCAGGAAGGTCATTGTAGAGCCGATTCGAATTTTGAGTTTCGTTAGCTCGTCAATAACTACTGAGTGTGGGATAATAGGACACACATTAGAAAGAATGAGTCTTATATTCTGCGTAATTAGTGGTCTAATGGATAACGTTGAGTTATTAATTGAAATGGTTGATTTATTGTCAACTAGTTTTTTTACAGATTCCTTAGAATCCAGATAGACACATATACGGTTTTTTGAAATCCTTGAGGTATATCCTTGAGGCGGCCAACGCAAGCACTCTAGGTGTAAGGTCTCTCGCCCACCTTCCTGAACCCATTTGAGGAAGTTGTGACTCCATAAGATGACCCTGGGCGATAGTTTTCAGGCTTAGTTTCGCTGTTATTCTTTTTACTTTCTTTTGCCGTTTTGTCTAAATCGTAATTATAAATTAACAATCACGGCCACTGTCAAAAATTATCTTCCGCGCGAACTTGATCGATGTTTCTAAACCAGGTTTTTTAAAGATGTTTTAATTTTGAACATTGATATTTGCATTTGTATTACTTGAGCATCATTCCTTCGCTTTTCTTGCTATCCGAAACTGGGAGGGGACGCGCCGATAATTCAGCGAGTTCTTCCCTAATAATGGCAGAATGTACGCATGAAAGACTGCGGGTATCAAACACACTGTTCAGTGCGATGATGTCTATTTGTCGGCTCCAGTCCCGGTCAAGCAGCGGCTGTGAGCATCTCTCCTTTCATCTGCAGGTCCCAATTCTTCGCGGGGTCTGAACGCGCAGAGAAATAGTACTAGAACATAGATCGCAAGCCATCCCTTGTTAGACCTATCTGGATATACACAGCAATAGGATGCTAGCAATTTGTTCATTGCTCACTCGGACTCGAACTGCCTTTTTCATGTTTGTGATATTGTGTATTAGTTATTCAATTGTGCCACTTACACCCTTTTCTTCCGCTTCATTCTATCATTCCAAGCATAATATCCATTTCTAGAGATTTTTTTCGACTCATAGTATGTCCAAAATATTTTATTTTCCATTTTTTGGCTTTGGCTTTTAGAGAAAGTTCTGTTTTCTTTTCAAAATTTCGGCATTTATCTTTTTGCCCTCACATTGTACGTTTAATATTTTCTTCCGTGACCATACTTCAAAAGCATCTTCCTTTTTTCGGCCTATCTCAATGTTCAGCTTTTACACCCACACAACAGGATTAGAAATACCATTTTCTCGATTATTTGGATTTTGGTCTTACGCAAGGCTTGATTTCTGACGGAACACGACGGAACGGCGTTCCTGTATCTCGCTGATAATTATTACATTATATTATAAATATATAATTATTTCTATTAAATTAATAAATCATTTTGAGCGAGTTCCGGGACCTAAAATTTTAGAAATCAATCGCTTGACATGCCTGCATATTTTATGAATTTGTGTAATTTTCTTTCCGCTGCTTTTTCTAAAATTATTCCTCTCTTTAGTTTTTCTGTACAGTATCCAGAATTTGTTATTGTAATTCATAAGTATTTAACTTCGCCTGTCATGTATATCACTTCTCCGTTGATGTTCAGGCTTCCTTTTTTACCAGTTGACATAAATGTTGTTTTCTTTAAATGTAAGTTCATAGAATATTTAAATTTTATATTAATAATATATTTAGCTATCATTATTACATAATTCAGAATTAAGTACAATGCGGAGAAGAGCACCGAGTAAGCCAGCCAATCAGTGAACTTGGAGTGAGCATTCGCAACGATATCCGAGAACCACTGTCCCAGTGCCATATCGGATTTGGAAATCCCAGAACCCCTCCCCCACGGCCACTTTAGCCTAGCCCTTCGCGGCGGGCGCTGAAAGAACGCCCGCCCGGTGCCTAGAGATTCTCACAGAGTAACAAACTGCTCCATGGTTTCACAATGGGCAAACTGAATCAGACCTGTAGAGATATTTCAAGATTTTCACCGTGAAATATAAAGATGGAGTCTCACAATTGTTATAAATCTTGGAAACTCAGTCATCGAAGTGAAGATTCGAAGGATTATATAGTACGAGTATATACACTTTACCTTCGATTCCTCTCCATTCGCGTGATTGTGATTATTATTATTATTATTATTATTATTATTATTATTATTAAAGTCCTAATGTTTCGTTCTTTTCAAATATTATATTTCTCTGCTAAGAAAGCAAAGGATAAAAGTCAGAGCACTCAGCAGGGTATTCCAGCGTAGACCAAGACAAGATAAAGAAAGGTTTCTTCAAGAAATATAGCACGTCATACGCAGTTTGACGTTAAATAAATAAATAAAAAAAGAAAAATGCAAAGAAGTGGAAGAACATAACAACAAAAGGAGACCTAAAGAAATGTTCCGGGTCATTCGAAATATGACCAGGGAGTGTAAACTGGCAATGAGGAATAGGCAGGGACCGAAAAGCTATTAGATACCGGTAAAATACCGGTGTTTTACATACCTTTTTCAAATACCTATGTTTTTTATACCGGTAAAATACCTCTATAGGACGTCTATAACGGTATGGACGTCCATAAAGGTTATAAGGGTATTATACCTGTATTTTCAATGAAAAACAATAGCTTACCATCCATAAATGTCGACTAAATAAGTTATTTTAGTAAATAATATCTCACAAAATGTTTATTAAACTAATGTACTTTTATAATTGTTATTTATTGTTTGAATTATTATTTTGTTCATATATAATACTCGGTTACTAATAATTAACGAAACGCGAATGATTCCACTAATTCTTGTGTAGTAAATATAATGTCCACTTCCTCACTGCACAATGTTCTCGCCCACTGAAAACTGCTCACCGCCCTCTTCCTACGCTTGGGCATATCGAATTGCCATAGTGTAGCACGCAGCCCGCCGAAGAGCGCGGCGAGATGTCTGCAGAGGTCAGAAAAGTCACCCTATCAAAGCAGCAGTGTGCCAGAGGTGCGACCCTGCTTCCAGCTCAGTAGGGTGACTACACTTGAGCGCGTGCCTTGGCGGCGCTGGGCTTGGTTAGAAAGGAGCGCGAAATGAATGTGATTGTTAATTTATAATTACGATTTGGACAAGACGGCAAAAGAAAGTAAAAAGAATAACAGCGAAACTAATCCTGAAAACTATCGCCCAGGGTCATCTTATGGAGTCACAACTTCCTCAAATGGGTTCAGGAAGGTGGGCGAGAGATCTTACACCTAGAGTGCTTGCGTTGGCCGCCTCTCTGCGTACGGTAGGACATACGTAGGAAATGCCAGAAAAATGGAGTCATTTCTTGGGCTGAAGATAGTCTACTGGATGAGGATGTTACAATCACCGTTCGCTTTATTCGAACACATGTATTGACAGTGGTATAATGCAATATTATTTCATATTTTAACTTTTTTATAAAATTGTGATTATCGGTTCTTTTTATTCACAACAACTCATCAAGCACATCGATAATAAACATCAGGTTTCATAAATGTTTCATTTTTTTACGAAATATGTTCATGTGTCTATACAAAATCTGTTTTGAAAAAATCAACATCAATGTTGCATCCCTATTCTCGACACCTAGATGAGGATCGCCGATTTAATACGTTTGCATTCTGATTCCCTAATATGAGGTTTATCAGTGACTGGTATGCTACGTTTTTCTAGTAGTATATATATCTTATAAATTGAATTGCTACCCGATTAAATGTTACTGATAAGCGTGTACGATGTTTAGAAAAATAGTATCTTAATGTAGAAATGTAAAAGTTGCCGAACTGTATAACAAAACATAATTCATCCCCCTCATAGACGGATATTCCACTTCTAGTGTGGTGTTCCTGTCTAAGGGTTAAAGTTGTATTGCTTTCATGACAATTTAATGCATTAAAAAATACATATATATATATATATATATATATATATATATATATATATATATATATATGTAACAATACAATGATTTACACTACATCCTTTTATATTATCATTTACGTAGTTTGTATCAAAATGACGCGCCGGGAATTACTTATTCCAATCTTCAAGTTTATACAAATATAACAGAATCATTTTATATCAATATAACTTACTAAGTAAGCTGGGACATGTCACGATTCTTAATATTAGATTTTAATGTTTGTTACAGTGTTGGATTCAGGATGCATCTCGCCTGCGCGCTATTTTACCACTTCTTCAATTTTGTCCGAAAGTACGAAAACAGTTTTAAAATTTTACTTAGGAAAACCGATTCATCAGGTGAAGTCTATCAAGGAGACAAACGCCGTTTTGAGATCAAAAATCGAGTCGCAGGATAAAAGAGCTCGTGCGTAATTTCGGCTCATTCTTTCTGGTAGTGGAATGATAACGGAAGATCTTAGAAGTAAAATGTATGTGAAATAAGATGTTAGGACATGGAATATTGGTGATATCTACACAATTAGTTCAATTTTCTTTTTGAAATCAGTTTCCAAATCGGAATTGATATTCTGAGTAGTGCCTCAAATAACTTTTATGTGGTATGAAGACGGAAATATGTGAACAAGATATACAGTTTTATACGACTATTACAGATGATATGAGACCGTTTGGTTGTGTTACAGCATCACTAGTTTGATAAGTGGAGAAAAATATATTGAGATTGAAAGGGACGAAAAAGGACGAACCGACTGCCCGGCTTGCCTGTCTGAGAGCACGGCCTCCTCCCGAGTCGCAGGCCGCCGGGTTTGGCCGTTCGGCCGCGTCGAGGTTCGGGTGACGCAACTGGGGGGGGGGGGTCAGGTATTGTTTCCGAAATTTCACTTTACGCCGCTCCTATTCATCCGATTTGCATGATTGACACGGCGTTGGATTCAGGAAGCACGTCGTCATCGCGCTATAAGCCCACATTTTTTAATTTCTTCCCGGAACTATGAGAAATCATTTTAAATTTTTTCTGGAAATATTTTTTTGAAAAAACGGCATTGTAGCGTGAATTCTATTTTAAAAAGGAGTCCAAAGCCGTTTACAGATCGAAAATCGGACAATTTGTTCAGACGTTATCGGTCTAGTAAATTTTGCTTATTTTGGTGCTGCCACGTGGTGGCGACAAATGGAACTAGTGTCGGTACATTTAGCCTTAAGTGCATGGTGTTGCAGTTCTGCAACGCTTTTCATTTCTGTCTTGTGATGGCATCTGGCGGTCACCAAGGCAACTAAAATGCGTTGCAGCGCTGCAACAGCAAGCAGTGCACGTGATCAGAAAAATTTCCGCGTCTTGCTCAAGTGTTTCTCGATTTTGTGAGGTTATGTTTAGCGAGTGGTGTGCGTTTTTGTGATGCGGTGCTTTTGAGTTTTTTTCTTGATTGTGTATCTAATAATAATCGAATAACGGCATTATAAAATATTATTGGATAGATAGGTATGTTATCTTTGTAGTGTTCATATAAATTACTTGTAAATTAATTTCGTATCATGATAATTCATTGAAAATTCCATGTTGGATTTCTGCAACATCATGCACTAATGTCAACTTTGTAAGGAATATTCAAGGGAGTTTTTCTTTTTTTTTTTTTTCTAGATTATGGATAGAGTAACATTCATTGACAGTGATGGGAACAGAAGTGTGTTGGAGCATGAACAACTTATAAATTTGCTGATTATGCCATATGACAGTGAAGATGGAGATAGTGAAAGTGAGGAGTTGGAATTGGAATCTCGCCATGATATTTGATCAGTGGAACACTCGGATGTACCGGTGTCACCTACAGAAAACATTCAAGAAACATTGCCTTCCAGTTCTACAACAGAAATTGTTAATAACAATACGGAACGATTGACAGAAAAAGAGAAATTCAAGAACATGTCTGGGAAGAAAGGAAATTTATGTATTAGTGATTTGGAAACAATTTTTTAGGGAAAAATGCACTTCCTGAAACAGTTATAAATTTAGAAACTCTGTTTGAATATTTTTCGTACTTTTTTACTGAAGATCTAATTCAATTAATATGTAAAGAAAGTGCCATATACTCTACACAAAAGAATCCAAATAAGCACATAAATATCACAAAATCTAAACTTCACAAATATCTTGGGATATTGATTATGTTCTCAGTTTGCAATGTTTCTAGGTGTAGGGATATGTGGCACCCAACTGTAGGTAATGACTTGGTAATAAATACCATGTCAGTGAATAAATTTGAGTCTATTAGAAGCATACTGCACTTTTCTAATAATGAAAATGCTCCTGATAAAAAAGCAATTATGATAAACTGTACAAAATTCGACTTGTAATAACAATTGTCAATCAAAATTTTGCGTCAATGCCTAAGAAAGTGCCTAAGTGTTGATGAACAGATCTTTGCTACAAAAACAAGGCACAGCATTAAGCAGTATAATCCCAAGAAGCCAAAGAAGTGGGGTTACAAACTCTTTGTTGTTTGTGATACCAATGGCTACGCTTACAGCTTTGAAGTGTACTCAGGAAAGGAAAATATAATCTTAGTAAATGAGCCCAACCTGGGAGCAAGTTCTAAAGTGGTTGTTCGGTTGACAAGAGATGTAATAAATAATGTGAACCACAAAATATATTTTGATAGTTATTTTTGTTCTATACCACTTCTTGCCTACTTGAAGGGAAAAGGTATATTTTCGCTGGGAACGGTGAAGAGAAACAGAATTCCAAACTGGAAACTTCCTAGGGATGAACTAATGAACAAGAAGGAGAAAGGATCTTGTGAAGAATATATCTCCAAAGTTGAAAATTTCAATATTTCCTCAATAATTTGGAAGGACAATAAGTGTGTGACATTGGTATCAACTCTATGTGGGAAAGAACCAATGAGCACAGCAAAAAGATTCAACAGGAAAATCAAAAATTATGAAGTAGTGTCATGTCCTAATATTGTGAAATTTTATAATTTGTGTATGGGTGGAGTAGATCTAATGGACAGTAATCTGGCTCGTTACCCAATTAAAATGAAGTGTAAAAAGTGGTATTTTCATTTGTTTCACCATATATTGGACATGATTGTTGTAAATAGTTGGGTCCTTTACAGAAGGAAAACTGAAGAAACTCAAACTGAAGCCAAATGTATGACACAAAGAGAATTTCGAATTTGGTTAGGGGAAACATTGTACAAAATGGGAACATCTTTAACACCTAAGAGAGGACGCCCTTCCTCTGCTGATGCAAAACTCGAGCAGAAAGCAAAAAAGAAGAGCTGTGTGCCAATGCCTGGGAAGGAAGTAAGAACTGATAAAACAGATCATTGGCCAAAAATGGAGGAGAAGAGAACCAGGTGCAAAATGGTAGGCTGCTCTGGATATACATATGTAACATGTACAAAATGCAAAATTCATCTGTATCTCAATCACCACAACAACTGTTTTTACAATTTTCACAATTAAATATATGTATATTTATTGTTTTTAACATTTGAAACATAAAAGTAATATTTGTTGTAAAACATTCAATATTTCATGTGTAAATACTTTTACTATTTGAAAATATAACTAGTTTATAGAAAAGGAATATTCAGCCAGAAATTTACCTTAAGGTGCAATGAGTGAAAAGTATCCCACTGCATGATGTTGCATGTATGCAACAGACACAAATTATTCAATTTTTTGTATAAATAGTGTAAAATATTTTTTCAATATTTTTCCCGTGATATAGAACCAAATTAAAAATAAAAAATAATTTGTAAATCAAAATTTAAAGAATCATGCTGTTAAGGGTTAAACCTTTTCATCCTTTTTCACGAAAATTTTCACGTTTACCGATGTCTATGCGTTGAGCGACGTAAATTCCGAATCAAATTATGATATACTAACTTCGAAACCTCTTTTCGCGGTCATGTTTGATTATTTCTTTTTTCCGGGCGCGTCAACTACTGTGATCTTGTCCCATAAGTGTAGCGCATGTTTTATCGCGGGAGGTGGCGATCTTCCCCCAGCTGGAGGGCGAGATCCGGCGCCGTCTTGCACGTTGACTTTTGTTGTTTTCTTAATCGAGGTATCTCCCACCAGCGTGGCACCACCCCACCGGGGCAAACTCGGAGCAAACTCGGAGCTCCCGACTGGTCTCCTGGCAAGTGTAGTGTAGTGTATGTGTGTGTTAGGAGTGAGGATAGGACAAGGAAGAAGGAAAGATGGCACTGCAATAACATCGATTGATGCTTGGAGCCATCTTAGTTGGTACAATTATGACATGTTTTATATTTTTTACAAATATTCCCCATTTTTTCACGAATTTTTTTTAAAATTTTTATCCATTGTTTCAAGTGTTGAGAAACATTAGTCCTGGTTAAAGCCCTCTTCATGTCATATTTTACAATTTTTTCCAGAAAATTCTCATTGAGCACCCGAGTTTTAATCTCAAGCATTGACCCAACATCTCAATGTTTTGTTACACTGTGTTATGAGTTTAGAGATAAAAGAATTACTGAAGTACTTTATATACTCTATCATTATTTCATCAACAATTTGATAAGACATTATTGGTATGTGTAAAAATATTATGTAATAATAATAATACATTTTTAGGCTGAATGTGGTTGAAAAACAATAGCCATTTGAAATATTAGAATGTCATTTAAATAGAAGGTCCAAATGCATTTAGCATTGAAATATGAACTTCACTGTGTTGTTTGCTTTTGCTTGCTTCTAAACGAGATGTCAGATAGTTATGAAGTGTTAGGAATACAAAAATACCAATATTGTTGAAGGTACTTGTATTTTTCCAAAGGATACTGACTCCTCTTTATAGTTATTTCTCTGTGCCATCTGAAAAGATGCTAGATTAATGAAATGGTTAAATGGATCAGTGTCTGAAACGAATTAATCGATCTCTCTGTGGACATGAAAGACATAGCTCATGCCTGATACAGAGAATTCTTTTGCCAAAAGTATTAAAAAATGTTATGATGACTAGACAGAAAGATTATCAAAAAATTAAAAATATTTGGGAATGATGACGATAAGGTGAAGTATCTCAAGAATGCAGATGTACTGTAGGTCAAGATAATGCTAGATGGAGATTTTTGTGACCAAGTTGTACAGGATAACCTTACAATTTTGTAACTCAAACCACTTTTGAAGCTCAGAATATACTATTTATTCATGTGAAATGGGATTCAGTAAATCTTTGGCAACATCCGTTTTCTTCCATTTAAATAATGCAACATTTCCCCTAGTTGAAACTGATATATTAAGCTTTTCTTGCCATACATAATCACATAGGCAACTGTATTCACTGGAATAGAGTTATTAATTGCGCAATAAGATTTGTTTTGTAAATTCGTAGTGGGATTCCATGATTAACTGAGAAATTCTTCTACTATTTTGGATATATATATATATATATATATATATATATATATATATATATATATATATATATATATATATATATATATATATATATATATATATATATAAAGTAAAATTATCAGGCAAACAAGTGTAAACAAAACTTTAAAAATTAGTATTATCTTCTTCCATTGTGATTGATTGATTAATTTTTTCGTGTTTCCGGGCACGTCAACTGCTTGATCATTAGTTCCGGTAGTTTGGTGCATGTTTTTTCTCGGGAAATGATCTCTCTCTGATCTCGGGAGATGATCAGAGCAGCCGGCCGCTGGAATTCTCCTCCAGACAGCGACTGAATTCGACCTAGCTGAAAAGTTAGTGTCGAAAATCCTGCCGCCCCATCTGGACTTGAACCTAGGACCTTCCGGTCAGAGGCGTTGCAGTGACATCAGTTGATGCACTGAGCTACTGCTCCCGGTTTCTTCTTCCATTGTGGATTTTTAGGATCTAGTGGCTGTGGAAAAATGTCTTTATTAATCAGTAATGAGTATTATGAGTCCTAGATGGCTAAATTGGAATAAAATTAATCGTGTTTGTGACTATTCTAGGTTCATATTTTGAACAACAAAAATATGAGCAATTTATGAAGTGTCAAAAGTTGGAAGATCTTATGATTCCCTTTATCCATCCCATAGATGTAATTTTACCACTAGATGTCTGTGTAGAAATCAAGATATTGTAAGAGATTCTTTTACATGGAGAAGGCGTAAAAGTAGCGATTGTTAGTATTTAACACAAACCTTCTCAAAGATTCATAAACTGTTGTTAGAGATGATTTAAATTTGTCATAAAATTTAAGCAGGATCTCAATTTCAATCTCGTTTAGATTTGTCAGAAATTTTTTGATGGAAATATGAAATTTGAAGAATATAAAAACCTATCATGCACATATTAGGAAGATCAGTTTGGATTTATAACAGTTGATATGATCGAACAAAGGTAAATATAGAAATAAAATACATTTTTTTTATTGCCCATTGAAGCCTAATCTAATTTTATTTTGGCATACATTGTACCCCCTACTGCTGTAGAATGAATATTCTTTTAAATTTGCATCCGTAGTGAAAATTCTCTTTGTAGCTCTTGTAATATCTTATTAGCTTGTCTAGATTACAAATCTTTATGATCTCAATAGGCTATATCATGAGCTTCATCGAGCAGGTTCATATCTTTATCACCTCGAGCTACTCTTTTTTCAAGATGTGTGCCAGGACCAAATTCACTATGACCAGGAAGGTGTAATTCGCATGGTGAATGATTAATAGCCCAATTTATAATACCAGCTCCATGTTTTTCAGATATCCAAAATGTGTGGTGAATACTGTGTAAAAATCAAATAAGATAGGTATACCCTTTGGGTTATGTGTTTTAGGAACTTGACATTTTCCTGTAAACATTTGTATTATACCTACTTTCTCATTATAAAATGTATCATGACCTACCATTTCTTCCCCATAAATCACGTATAATCAGTCAGTGAATCCTGTACTTTGTTCAGCCCCACATATTCAACGCGTTTTTCTGTATATATTTTAATTACATCCCTAGCTGTCTCTGTTATGGATACAGGTTTTGTTCTATGTTGTTTGTTTTGTTCCACCCCTAGCTCAATATTTTATTCCTTTTGTCTCCGTTATTGGAGCATACGTGATTTATATGTGGACTCTAATATTTAAATAGGAGATGTGTATTGGTGGCTATTTTATTATAATGATCTAAATCTCCTGGTGTTTAATCAATACCAGATACTGTTTTCATTGTTAATAAACTTACTAATCCATTGGTTCCTTGTATATTTGTCATTGAATAATAATAACATCCTTATCGAAATCAATGTAGCTATCACCTATATATTTCTGTCTCCTAATAAGTCTTAAAATGTATGCATGATCACTTGTTTTATTCAGATACTCTGTTAATTGAGGTCCAATATGTGTATTATTGTTCATTTTTTTCCTCTTCAACTGCTGTCAGCTTTACTTCTAATTCTAGTTATTTTTGTGTGTCTGGGGTTGAAGAAGAATGTTTTGCAAATAAGATTCTGATGATGTTGAAGACATTGGAAATAAATTTACAAAATCTATTTACACCGGCACCAATTGTTTTCATTTTCATAGTCACCAATTGCTTTTTCATTTTCACTATCTGTCATTTGAATCACCTGTTCACTGATTTTTTTAAATAAGGCTATCTAATTTATCGATAACTGGTTGATCTTTTTTCTTTCATTTTTCATATTGACTATAATTATGTTGCTTCCACCCTCTCATTTTCTCTCTTGTCTCTTATAGTCTTCAGTTTATGATTTGTAAACATGTATTAGAAAAAATAGCTCACCAGATTCAACAGCGGTCTGTTTTACAGACAGTGGTTGCATTATTAAACAGACAGCTATGTAGCTGTCTGTATAATTTTCTCAATTTTATTACATTTTCATGAAAATTGTGGCTGTAACCAAGAAGCTATAATAAGAATGAGATCTTCTGTAACATACTGAACAGCTATAATGTTAATTTCATAAATAATTGAAGTGTCCACATCTGAGCACCTCAATTATTTATTTTAGAGAAATTATAACATGAATGTGGTGAAACCATGATGAAATTTATTTGTCATGACAAAAGCAATAGAAGAAAATTCATCAACGAAAATGAAGTCAATTTAAAAATTGTTCAACGTGTAAAGAAGAGAATGTGTTTGATTCATTTCATAACAATCAGAATACAAGCAACGGGTTATAAATGTAAAGAGTGCATGAAAAATTATTTGATAAAGAAATTAAAATGTACTTATGGATTGGAAGTCAATGGAGCTTATTTAAAAAGTCATATGAAAAGAGATGCACATAGAAAAAGCCTTGAGATGTGGAGATTCTAAATTATTTCCCATTCATTTTTTATTTTCAATAACTTTTCTTTAGTACTATTTTTTCCTCAATACTATTTTCATCAATGTACTGTTTTTGTCTCTATTATATTACTTTCCTTTAGAAATTATTTTTGAATTAGTTTTAATAAAAAATCTTAGTCAAAATCTAAACAAATTGTTTGATGTGATCTGAAGTTAGGAGAATGTATAAGGCACTCAAATTCTAGATCACTTAATTTTTGTACTATCTCTATTTATAGGGAAATAATAATCAACTTGTAAAGAAATATTCTTAATAACTTCTCTCGTAATAAATGTAGTCATTTAAAAACCGGTTCTACGAATACTGTAAGCTTCACAATATATCAGGAAGTTTGAGAATGAAGAAGGATGAACTTTTCGTTCAAACAAACTAGAAAATTATTTACAGTATTTAAATTTGATAAAGAGTTATTTCGTTCCTCAAAAGATGTGTGTTTAGAATGAAAAGTACTTAGGAAAACAGAATTGTGGATTGGAGATTTGGTTTTTCAACTACACATAACAATCTAGAGATGTACTTAGATGAAATAACACACCAAGTGATCACTAAAAGGGCTTTGAACTAAAACAATACAGTCGTCAAAATATCTTCACTCGCTCGTGTGCAATATATAGAATTAGATCTAAAGGGACAAATCAAAGATAAATTTGAACATTATTTTCATTCTGAAATGCATGGGATTCAATCCCCCAATATATTGAAACCATGATACATGAAATTGCAGCGAAATTTAATGATTATAATGTAAAAAATACAAAAATTAGATTTCATAAAGTATTGATTAACATTCTGATAAACATAGCCCATAATAAGTAATAAGTAAACCCAGACTGTTTTACATAAAAAATATTTATTTGCAGTAAAAATAGAAGAACGAGTAACTTTAAATATAAACACAAAGATTTCAGATGTTTTGAAAATGGATTAGAATGTATACTCCAACCAGTCATTAAACATTCTGAATGGCTTAATCAATATAATATAACAAAAAAATAACATTTATCATGCATTATCGAATGGGTATAGCACAAGAGAATATAAAATATATGAACAACTTTTTAAATGTATCAATTATTGTCTGCAGAATTGAAAAAACTGCTGCTATAGAATTACATACAATGAAAACTATAAAACATTAAAAATCCATGTGAATATATTGATGGTTGAAGTCCATTGTGTAAGAATAAAAAAATGTGAGTGTGTTATTAATAGGACAATTTCAACACACAAAAATTGCATTATTATTGCTTAAAATGTAGTAAAAAAATTCAAAGGAAGATAAATTAAACAAACATATTGATCAATGTGTACCTCAAAAACTTTATCTTGAAATGCCTCAACAACTCACAAGAGAATGTAAATCAAGAAGGGCTGAGCAATTTCACCCATTTGACCAATATAAAAGTAACTCGATACAATTGTAGAAAAAATTGAATAGTACATTCATGAACGTCAGTCTTAATAGTTTTTGTTTTACCCCTGATAGCATGACATTATAAAGAATATATAATGTGTATCTTCATAATGAAATCTGATGAGTACATGAGAATGGGACAATATTATTCTAAAAACATTTTAAATAAAAGGTAAAGTTTCAATGGACTTCAAAAATGTGTGATAATTGTAATATTGCAACTACTTGTAATATCTGTATTAAGAATTTTCAGAATATCAATAAAAAAAATGTGGTTGACCATGATATCATTGGTGAAGAAAGAGGTGTTGCATGTAATATTTGTAATTTGACATTACATCTTCCAAAATGTATTCCTATCCTCTTTTATAATTTAAAATATGATTCCGTATTATTTTTATGATGGCTTTTAAAATTAAGTGCAGATTATTCAGACACTCAATATTGCTGAGAAATATCTTTCATTCTCAAAACGACTGATTGCAGGCCAAACTTCCTCACCACACACGATATCTGTATGTACCTATGGAGAATGTAGAAATGATATTACCATCAAATAATTGAGGAGTGTTGCGATACTAAAACAACAATTATACTACAATATTACATTTTCCCAAACCTCTCGCATACCTTTATTATTTTATACCGCTAAAATACCTTTATAGGACGTCCATACTGGTATGGACGTCCGTAAAGGTTATACCGGTATTTTCAATGGAAAATATGGCCGCTCACACCATCCACACACAGAAAATAGCTTCATATCGTTAATCATTGTGAGAAATTACTATTAATAAATACAAAAATCATTTACTCACGCCCACACTATCGCGCACGCCCGCCCGCGCGCGCCCACTCTGTCTGTCTGTCTCTCTCTCTCTCCCTCCTCTCCCCTCTCTCTATTTATTTATTTATTTTACGTCAAAAAACAGTTAAAACTGCAGATGACGTGTTATGGGGAAAGTGAATTGTGTGTCTCTCCTCTCTCTCTCTCTCTCTCTCTCTCTCTCTCTCTCTCTCTCTCTATCTCTCTCTCTATCTCTGTCTCTCTCTGTCTCTCTCTCTCTCTCTCTGTCTCTCTCTCTGCAGAATATTTCCTGTGGCCAACTGTCAAACATCCGTACCCGAACTATAGACGCTCGTGAGTCGAAACGACTTTAAAAAAAACGGTCTATGCCACGGCTTTAAAAAAACGGCCTATGCCACGGCGCTGCCTTATACTGCGGTTTTTATTAAGCTGCGTTTGAAGTAAATCAGTTGTTTCCGTGTCTTCCAATTGGAACCTTCATTGAATCCTTGACTGGATCAATTCTAGAGCTAATATTTTCGTTATTAAAATATTTTCGGCATTATACAAATTGAATTCAACAGTCCTCACGATTGAATCTATTTCCTTTTTTCGCAAGCTTTTTAAAATCACCTTTCGGTTTTGTCATTTAAGTAGTTGATATTTCTTTCACACACCAAGCTATCACACCTCTCATCTTAAGAGAGAGAAAATAACTCTTAACTTTAAAAACAGAGCAAACAACACTCTCGCCAAGTTGCACAGATATACAAGATAACCGAATATGGAACTGCGAAAACCACAACCTATTTTAAGATTTAAAAAATCGATATTTTTCGCATTTTTGGGGGGGGTGGAATCTCACCTTAAAACATCTTTGACATTTGCTATTAATATGTTTGCATACATTTTACATGATTGTAAAAATGTAATCAAGGTAGAAAAATTGAAGAACTCGCCCACTATTTTACACCCCTAACAATATCTAAACACACATATTTGTACTATTTCCGCCCAATAATACTGAACCACCGTAGGTAATAAGCCATAGAGTTATTAGGACAACATACAAAATTCACATACTCAAAGTTTTGAGTCCTTTGGAGTATTAGAAAGATAGATTTAGAGGCGTTTTTGCATCATGACCTCCGCGCCTCCCGCAGCGGGCAAGTCATCGCTTCGGAAGCGCCAGGAACGGTACGCGACATTTATCAACTGGTGTCAGAATCCTTGCGTGTTCATTCTTTCACAATTTCACATGACAAACGCCATATCCGTTGGTATATTTTTTGTGTGAAGTGCAGTGACAAGCGTTCTTAACAATGCTACCGAAGACAGTTGTAAGGATGTAAACTAATGCTTTTTTTTAAAGAAAACTGAAAGAGAAATTTCATACGGTGTGCTTGATGAAATTCTTAATTAATTCTATGTTTTGACACTATTGGACCTCATTATTGTGATAATTTTGTTTTTGAAATTTAATTCTATATTGGGACTATTTGTTAAAAACAAATTATGAAAAAATAATCGATATGAAAATAAAAAGCAATTCATTTTATTTTTATTTCACTATTTTACGTTTAAAACAGAAACTGTGTGTGATGTGATAAGGAGTGTATTCTGTGCACATTTTCTTAATCCTGGGATCCCTACCCTAAGCCATTTACACGTTGAATTCTGAATATAGAAAGAAAATAACGTTTTTCAGCAATAATTGTTAACAAAATATTCTCTTCGATGTGATAAAATGTATTTTCAAGGGCAAATCAGCTATAGATTTGCACTGTTGTCCTTCATCATGTCCTTCGTGAAGGAATATACTTCCTGCTGCGACAACATGCAGAACGCTAATTTGAATCACTATATTTTTCCACTGAACTCTAGAAGGCGTGCTCAAAATATAATACACTAGTTATATGTTTCTAAAATGCAAAAGTGAATGGTATATATGTTCGTATGTATATATATGTGTGTAGGGGTATGTATTTACCCTATATCGAGACATTTTCAGGGACCAATCTTTTTTCTACAACTGTATTTAGATAATTGATAAATAGTATGTTGGATCTTCTCGGATTTCTGAACCTTCCATGTAAACACCCGTTTTTGATACCCTGCATGCCCTCTGAAGCAATGGACACCTTGCCGACTGATAGGCTGATAGCGGCGCGCCGCGGCGGAGCGGTGTAAGAGGCGCGCAGCAAGTTCCGCATTTCCATTGGCGGCAGGTCGTGAAAGGCGCAGGTAGCAATACTAGTTGCAATCCTTCAGAGCCTTTAAAAATTATATCTATCAGTTGTGAAAGGTGCTAAAGGAGTTGGTAAAATGTCATGTCAATCCGAGTATCCAATACGGTGAGTGTTGCATGTTCGAGGTAGACTGACTGATCTGGCAAGCAGAGCAAATCATTGTAAAATTAGGAAAACATTACATAAGATATCCAGATGTACAAATATTAGGAAAATCATAGTTAATCGATTGGTTGATTTCCCGACGCGTTAACTATGATTAGTCCGTAAGTGTAGTGTTTATTGATTTTCAAGAGGTGTGCTGAGTTCGCTCAGAGCCAGTAATTGCGCTGTCTCTGATGTGACTGTGACCGGGAAGTTGTAGGGTTTGAATTCCAACGGTGGTATAATTTTTGACACTAGTTTAATTTAGCCAGGTCGAATTAAGCCTATCTGGAGGAGAATTCTAGCGGCCGAGTGCTCTAATCGGTAGTTTTTCGTGATTTCTCCGATCAATTCCAGGCCAATGTAGTACCCTATCAAAATATTTATGAGCCGCACGCGATCTTTCCTAGGAACCAGTCGAGAACTGAAAAGTTTGTTCCGGGTGGGGCAGATTCTTGGAGGAGGAAATCCCTTGCAAGCCGACATGTAGCGCAGCGCCGGATCTCACAATCTAGCGTGAGAGGAGCACATCCACCTCCAGGGATAACACATGCACTACAAAAGGGTCAGACAGTTGACGTGGAAACTGTCGGAAACATCAGTAAATAAATCAATCAATTAACCTGTAGAAGCCGGTAGTTGCCCCTCTCCCGCTAGTACGTGAAATGCAGCGTCGAATTATACGTCGTCTTCAGAAGCGTTCCCCCTCCAAATGTATCCCGATCAGTCTGGACAAATTTTAGGCTCCGATTGGTCTCCCGAGATGTCTGGTAGTGTAGTTCGTGAAAGAATGTGTATATTTAATGCGAAAGGATGAAGAAAAGATAATACGTGATCAGTGGCCCGTTTGTTAAAGTACTACTCCGGCATTCACTTGGTACTGATCGGAGAAACCATGGACAACTACCGTTCAGAAAATCCGACCACTAGAATTCGACCTAGCTGGAATACGAGTAGTATCGAAAATCCGCCACCGTCGAGACTAGAAACTTAGCACCACTCGGTCAGAAATTGTACAGCGTCAATAATTGTTGCTCTGAGCCATTTCAGCGGTAAAATTACAATGATTTCCCCCAAAAATACCGGTATGATTGTATTGAAATACCGGTATAATACCTTTAAATAGAGGTATTTTACTGGTATATACGTCGGATAAAGGTAAAATACCTCGAAAAATACCGGTATTTGACGTCATATACCAGTATTTTTAAAGGAATTCAATAAAGGTATAGTATTTAGGTTAGTAAATAGGTATTTATGACACCATTATAAATATCTTTACCGTTATAATTTCGGTATTGGGTCCCTGCTTGAGAGGGCGAAAAACTGCTAGAACCAGGGGTTGGCATAGGTGCATTGCGTTGGTAGGAAGGTGCACAAAGCTAATATGATTCTCTACGCAGGAGTGAATGACATTGATGCAGTTGACGTGATAAATGATCACTAATAACTTCACGTCCATCCTTTCTCTTTGCGTAAGGAAGGAGAATCTGATGAAACCAATCACTGAACATATGTAAATGAAACCAGCTTCTTGAATTGCGATTGTACCCTGATCCCTGCACCCCACCCTCACACCATCCAGGGTACAAGTGTTTGGCGTTATACTCGTACACCTGCGCAGTTCCATCTCCAGGTACATCAATCATGGCTTCGAGCAAGTCCATGATCCGTTCAACTCAGGGGCGTGCAGTGACCAATTCGACTGGGTAAGCTCTGTAAATAGCAAGAATGCGATTTGAGCCTGTTTTGGAAGAAGAAACGAAAATTTATTCAGTTCTCTATGTTTTAAATTAAATAATTATATCAAAAAGATATTATTATTATTATTATATTATTATTATTGCGTTATTTGGAATAACGCTAGGCCTCCCCATACGCGCCTACAATTTTCAGTGAACCAAAAGTGAATTATCAACGTCTGCCTTTTGAACACTTCATACGTCGTAAATACTCGTTTATCTTTCGGAACGTAATGAACGTTGCATCACGTATAAGAGACACTATTATTCGTGCTTCTTTGGCAACACCCACGACTCTTAAGAAGCTTCCTTCGTACTGCCCTCTTTCTCACGATATAGCATCTGATCAATAACTATTTTATCTTTATCTATATTTATATTTCATCTAAAACAATTTCAACATGCTGGGCCATGGAAATGTTTTCTTTAATAGATTTACTCAAGAAATTACTAATTGCAAAAATCAAATCATTTTCAATTTGTTAGAAGTGCCTTTTAAATGTTTTGGCAAATTTTAAGTATTGTTGTAAGGTCGTAACATACTTACTCAACAAATTTAGAAATTCGATCAATGCAGCCTTTGCTAACCAGCTCATTTTTACGATGCGTTCCGAAAGGTAATTCCTGCATTGAAAAAAAATTGTCGCGTCAATCAGGCATTTTAATATGACTATTCGTTCTGTGTAATTATGTTGCGTTACATCTGATCAATTTAAGTTTCAATGCTGACACTGCAAAACTGGCTAGCTGAATAAGTGGATACAACTGACTGTCATCGATCATTTTTGTGATTGTTTTTAAGATACTGCAAATTGTTATAGCCTTCTTTATTCCTCACATTACGAACAGGGGAAAACACTGATCATGGCCCAGCAAAATAAATTATTAGTTTCCTATTTCCCGTTTCCTATTAACCAACTGGTGTTTTCATATTTTGAGTTGTTAAAGTAGCGGAAATGCTCCCTTCCCTTTTCTTTGCGCAAAAAACTGACTAAAGACATGTTCTGGAACGCCTCCCTGTACGAATAATTCACTTTTCTCCACAAAAGTACAACTGAATATATATTTTTTAATATCCTCAATTATAAATGTATTTTCTGCTATAGCACAATATTATACCGTTATGTAGCACAAAAATACAGTGCACACAAAAATAACAGCCCCCCAAAAATAATATGCACACTGTGAATACCACGCACAGATCAAATAAATCCACAAGAAGACCGTGGCATTACGTGGCAGGCGGCGCTTATACCAGCGTGTCAGCTCGTACGCATGCGAACACATCTGCAAGCTCAATACAGAGCCAGTCTGGGCGGCGTGCCGCGGCAGTGGACCCGGGTGGCGGCGCTTACCAGCGTGCTGCATTCAATCAAGTGGTTTCCAGAAAGTCAAGAGCGCATGCGCGAACTGCCTAATGTATTTAGATGGAGAACAACGTCATGCTCAGTTCGGGCCGGGTTGCGGCGCCTACTACCTCCGTCTCTTTCAACCGCTTTCTGTCTTTGTCAGCAACAGCTGCGTATGCTCAATGAAGGGCCGCGCGCCTACGCAAGCCAGTGTACCCTTACTTGGCAGAATTTTAAAAACTAAGCTTAATTCTCTATAGCGTAAGTGGTGATTTCAAAATATAATAATTACATTTAACAGTCTTTTCTCCAGGGTAGGCGCAGCATACCTAGAATGCACGGCACTGGTTCAACTCAACACTTAGCCAAGACATTCGTAATTCCTGGATCATCACTAAAATTGGTTTCTGGAACGTTTTCACAGAAGTCTCGTTTCTTTTCTTGTGATAGAGTATCTGATTCGTTTCACATTTTCAGACATCCTATGCAAAAGTTCCTTGTGTCGTGCTGGCTTCTTCTTGGGTAAAAAGCTTTTTACCCAATCCTTTTCCGGGTCGATTACACAAGCACTCACAAAAAAATGTCAGACCCAAAGATTTGACACATGTTTCTCTATGTATTTTGACGCACTGAATCCGAATCTGAAGCCAGAATTGCGCCATCACCCTCCTTTTTTAATCGCAAAAATATGATATTGTATTGTATTTTTTGTTTTCGGGTGATGTCAGACCCAAAGACGACACGTGTTTCTCTATGTATGTCGACGCGCTGAATCCGAAACTGAAGCCAGAATTGCGCCACCACACTCCATGCTTTTTTAATCGCAAAAAACCTCCGTGAAATTTAAACCTACAATATCACTGTGGTTTTTCAAGATTAAAAAACGAGAACTAGAGGGTGGTGGCGCAATTCTGGCTTCAGATTCGGATTCAGCGCGTCAAAATACAAAGAAAAACGTGTGTGAAGTCTTTGGGTCTGACAATAACCCCCGAAAAAAATACAATTTCAGGAAGGTTTTTTGCGATTTAAAAAAAGTGGAAGGTTACGGCGCAATTCTCACTTCAGATTCGGATTCACCGCGTCGAAATTCATAGAGAAACGTGTCAAGTCTTTGGGCATGACAACCTTTTTTTGTGTGCCTGTGTTATCTTTAAAACGGCTCTCTCGTCTTCCTTGACGGTTCAAAGAATCTTGTACTATATCTCCCACGTATCTTATCACGTAACGGAAATCCTCAATTCGCATAAAGCATGGATACCTGGAACCAAATTATTTTCCTACTCAGAAGTAAGAGCTGTTCGACGTCCGCAATTCAACGGATGTCTTCCATTGATTCTATCATTGAGTGTTGTATAAGGAACTAAGTATTGTTGGTATGCTTGCCTAATACTCTCATTCGGCCAGCTTGACCGGGTTTCACAGCAAGCCATAAGTTGGAGAATAATTTCTTTTCTCTTCGACCATTTCATAATATATGTATTCCTGCTGGATATTTAATCGACGATTGACATCGATTACACTTCTCGTGGATTCCAGTTCGCAATCCACGGCCTCTCGGCCAATCACATTCCTAGAATTTTTGGGAATCCATGGGCAAAATTGCATTCTCTGTGCAATTCACGCTTCTTTTAAACCACATTAGACAAGTAAGATTTCGCAGCAGTTACATGTACATAACCTAGACATTGTTGAACTCGTATTTCTCGTTACATTTCGCGTTGATCATTCAGCAGAAAATGTATCTTGAATCCGGCGACTGTGACAATGAAATTTGTACTCCATCTGAAATTAAGGAAATAGCGAATTCGATAACTACAAATATTGCCAGAAAAATCAAGGTAGTGTTTATGAACAATCATATACGACATTTATGGAGTGGAGAAAGAGTAATAGGGTGAATTCTTTCAGCGAGAACGTTTTCTTGGCTTACTTTACAAAACTTTTTCGACAGTATAAACCCTCTAGTTTATGAAAGATTTACTCAATGTTAACAAGCACATTGTACTTACATTGTTTGATGTAGGTAATCCTGCTTGAGTTTCAAATAAAACAAAATCTATTCTGAATATTTCAAGGCCGTAGAAAAAATATAGTCTTCTTAACGCGCATAATGGCTATTATTCACTCGTAGAAATTACGACACTCGTGAATAATAGCCATCATTGTGGGCTCGAAGAATATACTATTCTATACTATAATATAATATTCAGGTATGTTCTTCTTTTACTTTCTCGAATACGTACGTATACGGAGTTACATACGTAGTATAGAGAAAGTTATGTATTTCTGCGGAAAATTGATTTCGAGATTTGAATGGAAATACACATTTTGGGGTCCTCTTGTGCCGAAGTACTGAAGTGTTTTTTTAAACGTCCGTCTGGCCGTCTGTGAACAACACGCGCCTAAACTATTCGTACGCTTTTTTTAAAAAATGAATATACTCCGATCGATCTGGCTCCACTCGAAGCTCTCCGATTTTGATGAACATTCTTTAGTATTTGGGGATACTTTACATGAAGCCTCTGGAATGTTTTCAATTTTTTTAATGTCTCCAATTTTTTCTTTAAATTCCTTGAATGAATAGAGTGAAATGCACTTATAAAGGTGGCATAGCTCGATTATCACTGTTAACTATGGATTTTTGAAAATCGCAAAAGTTTGATTTTTTTTCGGCGTGTTCCTACAACTACAAAATTGAAGATAGAGATTTGTCCCTCAAATAAAATTTGTTCTTCATAATCAATTCTTTCCTTAAGCTATGCACGTTTTTTGAAAAGTTTGATAATATTGCAGTATTTTTAGAATTGCACAGTATTGCGTGAAATATGTGCAATATTAAAAAATAACAAAAACAATTTTTTTTTCAAAAAAGGTTTCAAATTTTTTCTTTAAATTTTTTGGTACGGATATTGCCTAATACTCTGATAAAGATGACAGAAAAGTCATTATTTGGTTTTGCAAAATTATGCAAATACAATTTTTTGAAATATATCTCATGTAGTTAATATGCACATTTTCAGCTATTTGTATACATTATTGCATTTGCGAGTGGAAGGTCTTGAAATGACTTCAAGTGAAGTTTCTCGAATTCTCAAAAGTTTTCTTTGAAAAGAGCTTCAAATTTCGCGTTTACATTAACGCTTAAACAGCATTTTCTTGAAAATGATGCCAAATTTTTCAAAGAAAATTTCTATATAGGACAAGATTTTACTCTCCTATAAATTCTTTAAGTCATGTTTCAGTTGCATCATTAGGGAGCCGAAAAATTGATATTTTTTTTAAAACTGTACTTTGGGCGGCGATAAATGGCAGCTGTCGAGAGAATTGGGCAAGACCGAAAAGGTAGTCGAGACCAAAGAAATTAGGAAGTCTGTTCCATTCTCTAGAACCACTAGTGGTGTATTTTCGTGATCGACTTTACCCTACAGAAGTACGAAATTACTTATAGCCAAACAATTAAACCACTTACTTTTTTCTTCAGCAAAAAATAATTTCAGACAACTATAAAACAAATACGTATTCTTTGTATTTCCAAAACTTTCCATCAATAACTGTGTTGCAATTAGTTTACGCTCCACAGAAATACACCAAAATATCACCAATTCATTCAAATTAAGAGTTTGAAGCATTACTCCTTGTCGATTCGTTCCAATTTGAACCCCTCAAATTCCGCAAACGATTCACTTGCGTTCAGTGTTGCCAATAGTGCAAAATTGTCATCAGTAACAGTAATAATACCAAAAATTCTGAGAAAATTGTAAGTGATCGATTTTACCCTCTTTTACGGTATCTAGCCATCGCACCGGCCCACGATGGTGCATTTTCCCGAAATCCTGGCCAAAATCTCAAAAATGAAATCACGTTTACTGAACTTTTGCAAATACTACGACACACTGCATACTTGGGGGCATCTGTTTCTGCCCACTTCGTGTCTCTGGTTCAATTCCCCTGGCACCAGTAGGCACCCGAACTTACCCTTCGCGGCGTTCGGTAGACCTGCAGTGCGAGAGTAACATCGAGAGACCGTCTTTATTTGTAAGTGGTGGCCGTACAAAGTTGTGCAGAGAAAACTGGCAGTATGGATTCTCTTCCTGAAGGTTTGTAGAGTATTTCCACGTTTATTTTATAATGTATTAATGCATAATACCGACGTGGGATGAAATATTAAAATGCATGAAATTAATACTAATTTTAATTACCCATAAGTTCACATAGGCTGAAAGTTACCAATTTCGTGGAATTCCGCGATGTTTCTAATTTCATTTACTAGCTGAATCTATCCTCTTTTGAATCCAGTTATAAAATCATGCCCCAACTTGCCCTATTAGTAAATATAAAGAATTAACTTTTCGTCAAGCACGCGCGACCGCCGAATATGACTCGTCGAGATCCGTCCTGAGATCGGGAACTGCTTTTACAATGCTGTTTCTAGCGGAAAATTTTGATCCCTTTTACTGAAATAACAAATTTACTCAATATTATAAACAAAAAAATTAATATTTTTAATTTTTGCCACAGATTATGACTATTCACTAATATTACATGAACATAATATTTATGTACATATTACATCTTCTGGACTGGATTACGCACATTTTATTTCATTAAAATTGTACATAAAGTAATATTTACATAATACGTGTCATCAAAACTCGTCTTAAGGAAGGGTGTGCGCTCGCTGAAAGGTCAAATACGTACGTGATATCAAGGAAACTCATCATACCACTTTTAAAAAATAAATCAAAAATACAATTGATCGCAAAGTAATATTTGTTTACTTAACTCCTAAGTTACATTCCAACAATTATTCATATTAGATTGTTATTGTTATAAAATTAGTATTATATTATTTTTTATGAAATAATACTGCAACTACAGTTTGAATATGGTCAAGAAACTTATTCAAATGCAATTCAAAGAAAATGGTCTGAATGTAGAGCTTTCCAAACAAGATTATGATAATAGCAACGACAGTAATTCAGCATGACGCTTTTTTGAGAAATCTAAATATTCCTTAGAAATAACTGGGATAGATGAGGGTATAATTAAGAGATTTAGAAAAAAATTATTGGCAATATCCAGTGGATACGCCATTAGCATTTCTTTTTTGGTAGTACGCAGTGGATACTGCCAAGAAATATGTTTTCCAAATATTCATGGTAATACATGCATAGAATCTATTCACAAAGATATAAGACGGCATGGAGAAGGATTCTCGCGAACATGTTCAAGACTGCACCCAATCCAGGAGATGTTTAATTGCCTGTTGAGATCTTCTGTTCCTTTCATTTCCATCTTGAGGGATGTTCCCAAAAGAAAGTTAAAATTCTTGAACAAATATGCTTTGTCTCATTTGCCTGAGCCAAATATCACCGTAGGGAGAAATGTACCCTAGTGAAAAATGTGATTTTCCTTTCCGGTTCATCGGACACTGTATATGAATTTTCTCTCGCAGAGGGCATGAGATGGCATTAATACCATGCTTCTTTATGCCAAATGTTATCAATTAATATGTAAGTAATCCCTACGGTTTTCTAAAGTCAATTTTGTGAATTGATAAAATTTAACCAAGTTCATATAGAAAAATATGTATTTATATTTCACAGATTTAAGAAGTGCATTATTCTGGTGTTATGTTACCAGCTCCCTTACATTATAAAGATAACCAAAATAAATTTGGTCGTCGTAGAAATCATACTACCGCTCTCAGACGTTTTGGCCAGGAAATCGCCAAAATGCACCACTGTGCGGCCTCCCGAAGTAAGGGACCCTTTTATAACCCCCGCGGACGGATATCGACAAAGAATAAAACAAATCACACTCCATGCTTATTTTCTCCGAAGCAACGAAGTTTAGAAACTCATCTACTCAGAAGCCGAAGAGCCTTCGGTTATTGAAAACCGAGATACTTTCCAAAATATTGGCCTGAAAAATAGGGTATCTTTGAGAGTAATTCTTTTTGTTATGATATGAATGCGGAATATAGTAGAGAATAACGTAAGGGAGTCGATGGAGCAAACAACAATCGTTTGAAAACGGATCGATGAAAGAAAAAGTTTGGGAATCCCTGGTCTAGATCCAGTGTATCACATGTCTCAATGGCAAATAGCAGGTAACTTATCATTAAAATAAACAAACAAAAGCTAGAACTTCTTTCTGTTTGAAAAGTCTCAAACTAATGATGCTACAACAGCACGTACTTTCTTCACGTAGTACGTAATATTGTAATGCCGCAATTTCTGTCCATAACACCCTTCATCCACCACTTCTAAAATTATTTATAAACCCTAAAACATTAGGTGCGAAAACTAATTCTTTTAATCCTAATATTTCAACAATTAAAACTACTAACTCGACAACTAAAACTGTTCCATACAGCTGTAACATCTCCCATCATTGAGCAGAATATCTTAGAATTTCGAAGTGCGGTTTGAAGGCGCAGCGCGACGTGTCGTAGTCGTATTGCAATATGGCATCTCATGAAAGAGGACGTGAAATGGAGCGTAGGAAATCCGAATTTGCAATTTCGAAGAAGGATTTACGCTAACTACTAATCTTTTTTCAAAGTTCTACATGACCTTTTTGTAAAACAAAAAAAAAAAAAAAAAAAAAAAAAGATTTTTACTTTCTCTCCCTTACATCGTAAGGAAAGAAAGTATTGTAATCCTGCTCCGGAAAACGGCGAATTTTCGTCAGAAAATCTTATTGCCGGGCTTTGATAACGAAAATGTACATAAATGTTGATCCTATACACGTATAGTAAACTATCAACATGTTGTGTAGTCAGAATCCATGTTTTGTGGGTCTTTGACACCGAAAAATCGATTGACGGTAAAACGTGTGTCTGTCCGACTGTCCGTCTGTGGTCAACCCTAGCGCCGTAAAAATTCAGCCGCTTTTCTTTAAAATTGATATTCCCCGATTGATCTGAACGAACTCCAGGCTAGTGGCGGCCCCAGAGACAATTTTAAGGGGGAGGGAACAACATTCTTGAATGTATTGTGGAGGGACTGTTGAAAGGGAATTGGAGACTATGGATATATGTAATTTACAATAATTTACAAAAAATAATAATAATAATAATAATTCTGCAGCTTTTCTGGTAAATGTTTCAGATCATTCACTCCATTTATTGTCTATGCATTATCAATTTGGGGTTGAAGATAGTAAACACACAAAACTATAGAAAATATTCACTTTGTCGTATCCATTAAGCAAATTAGTGTGTAAATAAAGTTTTTTGTTTAAAGTACCAGTTAAAAGAGCGACTACAGCTTTAATTTGTCTCAACAATGTCCAGTGTTGGTTGATGTAGTCTCATTCTGTTTATGCGCTCTCGCGTTGCACAGTAAAGAACTACTTTTCTTACATGCTTCATAGTATTCGAGCATACAGTTAAATTACGCTACCTACGAGGAGAGCTTAGAGCGTCCAAACTTTATAAATACAATTTTGGCAAACACATTTTAAAAATGTATTCCTTTTTCGTGCATGTTTTTTTTGTAGTTTTTTTTGAAGAATTCATGCTTGGACATAATTTTTAATTAACAGTTAAAACCAAGGCCAACTACTCCTATGGTGAGAGGCGAGCACTAGCGCAACAAATTGAACATTGCGCTCTCCGCCTTATTGTAGGCAAGTGTGGGAACGGTCATTTAAAACAGTCTTAACGCTCTTTTCACGGGATATTACGGATTCAAAACTTCGAAAATCACATTGTTATTGTTCCTATACACTATGATAAATAAATTAAAAAATGTTTAAAAATAACGTAATTTAAATAATAATAAATAATAAAATAAATAAATTAAAAAATTTAAATGTGTTTTAAAAATAACGTAATTTGAAATAGCTCGAATCGTTTGACTTTCTATTCAACGAAGATAATTTCATTATTCTTGCATCGTTTTATTGCCCTCCGCTGCAAATGCATAGTTTCTTTTTCTGAAGGAGAGATTCAAATTTTTTTCAAGGCTAAAAACGCTTTTAATCGTCGAACTTGCGTTGACCTATTAGCTTCAAACGCAAAATTCAAATCTTGCCAGGTGCGCTCATGACTCTATGCGCTACGACTCTATCAAAAATGGAAATAATATTAATTTTAAGTGATTTTTCAGTGATATATAATGTTAAATTCAAGGTAAGACGGGCGACAGTGTATACATGAAATGAAACTTTATTGTGCTTCAAAGCTTGGAACAACAACATACGTTGCTGCATCTTCCATCCGACCCGGGCCGTTCTTTCCGCGTGCCCTCTCGTGGTGGTGGAGTGGGAGGAAGATCTATCCAGCGTGCCGAATCGTAGAGCTGACTGCTGTGCGAACCCGCTCGCTCGTACTACCAGAGGCGTGGCTCACGTGACTTCCAGTTCTGGCGCCCGTCGTGTTGCTTGCACGGTTCCTGGCCTGTGGTCGGGCTGTCTGGGCGCTAACCTCCGGCTCGCTGCTGCCAATGAAAGCCTGCACATGAATGCACGCTGCACTCGCTTCGCGCGGAATGGGCGCAGTTCCACTGCCCATCCTCGGCCGTCTCGTTGTCGCCTGACCGACTGACGGTCCGACTGCGTTAGTAGGCTAATGGGCCTGTACTACTTGGGCAGTTTCGGATTTTTTCCCCTCTTTGTGAAAAGAGAACATGTGCGTCCTTCCACTGACTCCGAAAAAGCTGAAACAAAAATTGCATTATACAAAGCGACCCAAAACACTATGGCTTGCTGTGGCAGGTTCTTCAGGACGTCGTTAAGAGATGCCGTCGGTGCCGATTACGTATGCAATCTGATTACGGTATTCAGCTAATTCGATTTCAGTTTTACGTTTCAATCTATTAAGCTCCCGTTTATGATCTGGGTGTCGCGTGCTCTGCGACACTCTGCGCGCTCTGTTTTTCCTGAAAATGAAATGAAGTAAAAAGAGGGTTAATGGCTGCTCCTTCGTAGAGGAGAGAACGTTACTTCTCGACTGCTGCGTTGAAGCTATCAGTCACAGTGTCGGCAAATTTTGCTGCTCCGGATATGTGCTGTGCTCCTCACGGAGCAGGGATGCACTACTGCAGCTCCATCGGAAATTGTTGCCAATTTGAACCGTTTCACGCGAAATCCCACAAGAATTAACACCACTTTTAAAAAAATGAACGGTATATTTTCTTAAATGTGGACATTAAAAAACACCGTGTTTTTTTATTTGCCTGAAAATTGATTATTTCTGTAGTTATGCCGATATTAAATTTTGGTATATACACGTACTTAACAAAATATGATAATTGTTGCTTGATAATTGTCGGGAAAAGGGTGTCTGCTTCCAAAAAGGCGTTTTTTAGTTTAGAGATCGTCGAGCTCAGCGGCTCCCGAGGCATTAACAAAAGTAGCGAAACATCTAGTGATTATAGTGAAAACAGTGGAAATCAAGGAAACGACAATTTAAGCTCTTCAGATAGTTTATCAAGTGTTTATGAAATGAATGTAGAGAAGTTAAATAAGATTTTAATTGCAATAGAAGAAACCCCCGTCAAGACAAGAAAATTGCAACAAAAACGGAATGCCCATTAGAAATTTCAGAAAGTACAAAGTGCTATCACAGATACATTTTTTCATAATAAAGATCCTTCGACGTCCATCGAAAAATCGGTAATAAACCTATTATTAAGAAACTTATCGATTCCTTGCACTTAACAGATGAGACGATGAATATTCAAATTTTGACAATTTTTGGAATTTGGTCATACAATAATATTAAACGACACTTCGCAGCAAACGAACACACGACAAAAAAGTTGACTGAAGAAAATGGAATTTTGTCCAGACCTGAAAGTAAATTCGGTAAGGCGTTAGAAGTGTGCATTATGTCGAAAGTTCAGAAATTCTCAGGTAAGTGAGTACATATATTTGAAGTGAGTTGTGAGGGACCACAAAATTTCAAAATGTCAGTCAAAACGTGAGTCAAGAATCCGTTTTTTAATAATCAAATACAATCGTGAAGTTGCACACATCAAGAAGTACTTAAATTACTACTACATCCAAAGAAACCGATGGCCAGTAACGCAAGAAACTCTACTGCTGCAGCAATCTACTATACACTGGTTCGTGAAAACTTAATATTTTTTCAGTTACTGAGATCGCTTTTTGATTTTTTGAGTTGTCGACAATACTCTAATACGTTTACAAATATTTTAATTTTTTTTTAGCTGATGGAGTTAACAAAAATATTCAATTTTCAAAATTTAAATCTATATATATAAAAGAAAGTCGTGTTAGTTACACTATTTATAACTCAAGAACGGCTGTACCGATTTGGCTGAAAGTTGGTGAGCAGGAAGCTTAGGGCCAGGAGACGGACATAGGATACTGTTTATCCCGTTTGACAGCGTTCCTGTGTGAGAACGCACGTTTTCGCGTGATTTCGCATGTTAGCGGTCATTGTTGCCTGTTGTAACCCATTGTTGTAACGCCGCACTGATAACAGAAGGCGATAATGATAGCCGCTTTTCGTTCGCCGTTATATCTATATATACTACACCTATTATATACTTACGTTATACCCATATATATTTCACCTATGCACCAAAATACAGGAACAGTAATGAATGGTTAATCTACTTAATTTTTTTATTTGCATTTTCTAATAAACAATTTAACTTAATAAATTCCAAAATCTGCTTATTTATTGCCTTTAACAGCCGATCCCTATTAATACAGCTTTGTATTTCTCTCTTAAACAAAAATCAATTCAAAAAAAAAACGCTCTGCTACGTAATAGATTTTTTTATTATCTATTTAATATCAGAGCGTTTTTTTGAAATTCTTCTTTGTTTGAGAGAAAAACATAAATGTGCAATACCTTTATTATCACGAGTGCAACAAGGATAGTACAGTTTCTCACAGTGAGTGCGACGCGAAAAAAAGATGGGACCGACTGTTAAGGCGGAACAGAGTTCGCCGGGTCAGCTAGTTTAAAAAAAAATGAGAATTCAAGAAATTACATATTTTGCATAATCTCAAAAATTAATCATGGTTTAAAGTTTAGAATGGAATTTAAACAAAGTTTCAATAATTAGTGTATTCAAGTATGCTGTATTTCTAAGTTATTGATGCGCGTCATTTTTAGCAAATTTCATTGTACAATATTTCCGAAAACAATAAAGTTAGAAAAAAATTAAAATGGCATGTTAATTTATTTGATCCATGTAATAAATAGAAAAAATTAAAAATAATTTAAAATATGAAGGTCAAATTTTGGTATTTTTTTGTGGAATGGCTCATGCTTCTGCGTCGTAAGTGCAGTAGACAGTGACAGGTCGCCGCGTCTCATGTCCGCTATCACTGGAAAGTGGTCAGAGGAGAGCTCATAATTATTTGTAAGCGTGGGAGGGTAATGAACTTTTTGACAAATCGAAATATTTAATGGATCGGGCTTGCCGTTCGTATTGAAAGGATAGTATGTAGTGAATAGTGGGGGCGTAAATCTCGCAGTCGTTTGCATCAGCCCTTGCTTTCAGCTTCCGGCCGCGAGGGCAGGTGATGCGGGAACTCCAGGCCGTGTGTTTGGCATTAAAATCGCCTGCCACAATTGTTGGAGTTGTGTTTGTCTCGACTAGTTTAGCAATATCTGCAGCTAGTAGGGCGCACGTCTCCGCGGAGCAGGCAGGACGAACTTTGAGGGAAATAAGACGCCGCGCCCGTAGTCCCGTTTGAACGACAACAGTAACGGCCTCAGCGTGCTCCAGCTGAGGAAGAACTGAAAAATAATTAATTATGTTGCGTCTAATTAGTATTGTTGTGCCACCTTCTGAAATTGGCTCTGTCGTTTCTGTAGCAGATGTAATCTCTAATATTAAAATACAAATGCTGGTTAAGGCATGTCTCTCCCAGCATCTTCACAGAAATATTGTGCCAAGCGAGAAACTGTAGTTCTGACTGCTTCGCTCGCGCGCAGATGCCGTTGCAGTTCCAGAATGCCTATGTTCCTCTAAAACGAAGGAGAACTAACCATCATTTAGTGCAAAGGCGAGGAGCGTTTAGGTGGGTGAGGAAGAATATGCCTCCTCCGTCGCCTCCGCCGCAGTAGCCGCGGTCACCTCCTGTGAGTGCACAAGGAGTTGTGTCACAATCATCTTGAGGATGATCTTTGGCCATTCGGCTGGAGTGCGGCCAGAGATTGCGCGCATGGGCGCCTGTGTAACGCGCTCCGGGGCGAGCCTGTTTCGGGCGAGATCGTCCACAGCAGCGCTCAGTACGCGCGTCTGTTCGTCCAGGGAAGAGGGCTCTCATCGCGAGCTGTGCGGCGGGTGGGGCGGGGTTGCTGCTCCAGAGCGTCCGAGTATGAACGCTCCTGCTGTCGCAGCGGGTTCGCTTCTCGTACGCTGAGGCCGCGGTGGCGGCGGCGGTGGTGGAGGAGAGGTGCGGCGACGCGAAGGTTCTCTCGCGAGGGAGAACGCAACGCCTCCGACTGCGTGTCGGCCGCTCGCCTCTCCTGGATCCTGGCACGTCGCTCGCGATTCCAATGCTGTGCCACCCCGTGTCGCTGCTGCTTGAGCTGCCGTGCCCCTGAAACAACGGCGCTTGTACTCGGAGCAAGCCTTGTACTTAGCCACCGTGCTTTGCGCCGAGGCAGTTTGAGCATTTAACCTCAGCCGCTGGAGGATGTATCCTTTGCGGGAACTGCGCTGCCTCGTGGGTTCCCCACACTGCCGGTAACGCTTGCGGCGTTTTCCATTTCGTGTTACGTGCCCCCAAATCCGGGCAATTGTTACACTGCGTGGGCTCGCGCGGTGCCCTATACACAGGCGAGATCGTTTCCGGACCCCTACGTTTGCCCTCGTTCTTTAACTCACATATTGAATTCAATGCTGCCTTATTTTACTTGGCGAAGCTCAGGCCATATTTGGCCCAGGCAAATTTGCATGATCAAGCGGAAGAGCGGGCCTTATGGCCATAAGGCCCGCTCTTCCGCTTGATCATGCAAATTTTTCTACTGCTTTCTTTGCTCTTTCGCTGCTCCTTCGAGCAGACAGAGCAAGAAAGCAGTCATCAAGCAGACAAAAAAGACTGGCGACGAAACAGGCGATTTCAATTTAGCTCAGAGGCTTGGGCAGAGGCTCAGAGACTTCTTGGCATGTGAATCTTTTGCATGCAGTAAGTCCATGGGACAGCCGGCTTTGCTTCCTTTCCGAAGGAAGGCATATGAAAGTTTCTTTTTAAATCCACGACCCGCAAAACCCATGGTTACGACCGGTTTGAACCCTCGTACATGGATATAACAGTCTCATATGCTAACCATTATACCAGCGAGCAGTTTTTTGAAAGTGTCTCTAGTAGCTTTCTTGGCTGCGTAAATACGATTTCTATACAATGACAGGAAGCTTTCGCTACAACTTTCGCTACCTACATTCTATGTTGAATTTTGTGAAGAATTGCAGATCCACTTTTTCTGAAAAAACAGTGACAGAGAAAATTGGAGTTTGTATCTTCCAGGCGCGAAATCCAAATTGGTTGCCACGTTAGAGCCGAGACATGCATCTGCAATGGGGCTGAGTCTTTCGATTCTTCGCATTTGGGGTTAGGTTATCGATTGATGGGGAACATCACTTGCCGCGCACTAGAGTACGTTAATTGAGTCAAGTCTTTTATGGGCACTGTTCATTGAATCTATTAATCTACATAATATGCATTTTTTAAAATAAATTATGTGCATGCATTGCAGCGGCATATCGGTATGCAACACTGATCACGTTCCAAGCTTTATGAAAATTAACAACAATCCTGGAATGGTTGAATTATTAGAATGCTGGAAGTATTACTTTTTGCACAACTTTAGTGCGAACAGATGTCTTACGTTTTAGATACCCCTATTCGATAAATAAAAGACCACTGAAGACTACCTTAATATCACGACACAAACTAACAGCACTTTGTGGCTAAAATGCGAGTTCATTACAATAGCGAGTTAATTTATCATTTCTGGGCACGCAGTTCGAACTTCGAACAGCTATTATTCTCTAATGCATTGATCGGCCTGCGGTTCCACAACATGAAAGCCGCGAAAGCATGAGGTCTAATTCTGCGCCCAGACGTAATAAGTACTCAGTATTTTAATGAACGAATATTGTAGTTTCAAATGGCTAATTCAGTGACGCTAGTAAGAGTCACGATGTTGGATAGAGTCTCCAGGAAATTATTACACTATGCTGCATTTTGTATCTTTTGGATCTATGTTTTATGACAGAAAGGTGATTCTAAAAGTATTTTTCATTCTAATTTCAAATCTGATTTTAGTTTTTCTGTAGAGCGGAAGGTTATTGCACAATTCGCGTTTGAAAATAACACGACGCGCTTTCAGATTGCCAACATGGATTTAGAAAATCAAAATCAACGGAAACAGCTATATTTTCTTTTCTTAAAGATGTCGCCTCATCATTAGATCAAAACGAGGCACCTATTGGATTATTTTTAGATCTCTCAAAAGCTTTTGACATCATTGATCATGAGATTTTACTTTCAAAATTACCTTCATATGGAATCCGTGGTATTGCTCTAGATTGGTTATGTTCGTACCTTAAACAACGATCTCAGAAAGTTGAAATACCTTACTGGAATGATGGAACATTACGTACGCACCTTTCCGACTCTTTGCCCGTTGCATGTGGAGTTCCTCAAGGATCGATTTTAGGCCCTATTCTGTTCCTACTTTACGTAAACGATATGCCCTCGACGATTCGAAACGGAAGAACGGTTCTCTTTGCGGATGATACGAACATCCTTTGCAATAAAGAAACCGTAAATAGTACAATATCAGATTTTCAAATTGGTTCCGAAATAACAAATTAATAGTAAACGAAAAGAAACGGTTTTAATGCAGTTTTCCATTTCAAATAAACAATTCTGTGCTCCATTGAAAATGAACAGTGTACCATTGACTCATGTTAATGCAACAAAATTTTTAGGTCTCTCAATTCAGTCAAACCTTAAATGGAACGTCCATTTAAATGAATTGAACACAAAATTAAGTTCATTATGCTACGCGTTCAGAATTCTTTTAAATTCAGTCAGCCTTCATACTGCTCGTTGAGTATATTTCGTGAATGTTCATTCCCGCCTGAGATATGGCATAATATTCTGAGGAAATACATCTTATAGCTCTCAGACTTTTAGATTACAAAAACGAATTGTACGAATAATAACCAAATCCCACCCACGTGATTCTTGTAAGCCTATCTTCATTAATCTAGGAATTCTACCATTACCGTGTCTTTTTATTTACGAATCAGTGGTTTTTGTAAAAAATGACTTTCTTAAGGGCGGGAATATATTTTCAGAAAATGCCGAAGTCTATTACTATAACACTCGACGTAGAAATCATATTCATCAGGTGACAGTATCAACAGCTCATTACAAAAAATTCACATACAATACATGTACATTATTTTACAACACTTTGCCAGATGACATTAAACGATTAAATTCAATAGAAAAGTTTAAATCCCAAGTGAAATCGTTTCTGCTGCATAACTGTTTCTATACAATTAGAGACTATACTGAGCATCACAAGAAAAGTAACATTAATTTTAACAATGATACATAATGCATTAATTACCATTTGGACTGTATAAATGAGTATAAACAACCTGTAACAACTATTGTAACACAGCTTCCGGGTCAATGACCCCCATCTCGATCAGGTTTTTCGTCCAGTTTCCCTGATCCATTGAGCAAATGCTGAGATGGCCCCTTGTTTTGCTTCTGGACATAAATGTAACTTCATTTTCTGTGCACGTCTTCTAGAATTCAGTGGGAAATACAATTATTCAAATTATCGTTTCCACGTTGTCGCGGCAGGAAGTAATAAGAGCCAAAATTTATTGCTTATTTATCCTTGAAAATAGATTTTATTACATGGGAGTTTTTTTTGTTTGTTTTTTTCCTTTCAAAATTCAAAATTTATTGCTTATTTATCCTTGAAAATAGATTTTATTACATGGGAGTTTTTTTGTTTTTTTTCTCCCTTTCAAAATTCAAAATTTATTGCTTATTTATCCTTGAAAATCGATTTTATTACATGGGAGGTTTTTTTTTTCTCCCTTTCAAAATTCGAAACTTAAGTAGTATATGATTTAGTGTAGGGATCACAGAATTTTGAAAATGTGCACACAATTCACTTTTCCCCATAGCCCGTCATACGCAGTTTTTAATTGTTTTTTGACGTAAATAAATAAATAAATAAATAAAAATTTTAACTAAAATATCATTTTTAACAAGGAAAATTACTTTTCTGCATTAAAAATAAATTCAGTATTTGGTAACCTTGTATAGAATTAAAACGTGTTGCAATAGGGTGGACAATGGTATTTAATTACGTAAAAAGCAACTTATTATGAAAACATTACGGGTACAAAAGAAGTAGTTATTGATAATTTAATTTCCCTTTTCATTTTATTAATTTCATGTTCTTCAGACCTCATATGAAACTTTTCTTTTTTGTCTCCCTTCACTTGTGCCGACTCTCCTAGAGTAAAACAATAATCATCCATCACGATTGTATTCCACCTCCTCTGATATCTCTTTTACATGTCTTTGACGTACTGGAGGAACGTTCTCCTTGTTCTTCACTAGTATCGCAGAGGTTCGCAGGTAAAAAATATTATGAGAATGTAGAAAATGAAGTTATACACTCATATTTCATCCTAATTCCATGAAATTCTGCTATACTATTTTAACAAAGGTTTTGTAGTTTGGATCTTTGTTGTTGCCCAAACTTGTTTATACAAAACCCAAGTCCTTTTTTCCACTGGACTCACTGTACTTTCAAACAATTGTCTTTAATTAAATTTCTAATCTTCTGGCTCGCAAAGATCTCTTCTTTAAGTTTCTCATAAGATACCTTCGGAAATCTAGTTACCAAGGACTAGAAGAAGTCACTTTCTTTTAAAAGTGCTTTAGTTAACTGTTTAATTAAAGCAAGGTTGATGTGAAGTGGAAGTAGTAATATTTTGCTTGGTTGCACAGTTGTTTCGTTGATTACGTTCTTTGATCTGGGTTGGAGTGTTCTTCTTTTGGGCCAGTCAGTAATCTATCAGTGCTTGTCTTTGGCTCCGGCTGACCCATTCACAAAAGGAATATGACATTCTTATGTAGCCGGATTGTTGACCAAGTAACATTCCAGCTTCTTTCAAATCCCTACAAATTGTCGAAGAATGATTTTCATAGTTCATGAATTTCAGTAAAGCTTTGAGATTTTCATAAGACTCCGTAAGACCTACTGAATGGACAACAGTATTGAGGAAAATAAATTTATATTGTGTAGAAATACACCTTTGAGGCTACGTTTTCACGAGTCTATAGACAATCTCCAATGACTTGCATCGTAAGAGACAATAAAGAAATTCATTAAAGCCTCAATATCACAGAAAAAATTCATACAGCCTTCCTCTTTAAAGAATTTTATTAATTTCTTTTCTGTTTCTGTGCCAAGAGAACGTTACTCCATGTAATAGAATATTGTTTTTGTTTTTAATCTTGATAGCGACATCTTTTAAGAGATTTCAATCGCAAGTCAAATCATTAAGCTTATTTTAAGTGAATAATTTTGGTAGAGAATCTTCTTCCGACTTGTAATCATTAGCATCATCGCTTTCTTTTGCTGAGCTGCTCTCAATAACCTGCGACATATTTTTCTAGAAGGGTAGGTGGAATTAGAACAGGGAGAGATTCGCTATATGGAACTGGTCGTATGGCATCCTAAGGGATAGGGTGACCAGACGTTCTCTTTTGTCCGGACATATTCTCCTTTTTATGCGTTTGTCCGGAGTCCGGGCGGATGTTTTAAAACTCACAAAATGTTCTCCTTTTTGTAACTTGCTCGTCTGAGAGCTCATTTTTTTAAAATTTATTTGTCTTGACTCATATTTACAAGTTCACTAATATGGCTGGTGGCAACCCTGTCACCGAAATATTCTCTTTTCTGTGCCATTCGACAGGTTCACGCACTCTTGTTCTTCGTAGTTTTGTGTATTGTTTGGTGATTCTGTCGGGGAAGAAAACGCACGCGAGTTTTGCTTTGCTAGACAAACATTTGCTTACATTGTTTAATTATTAATTTACATTGTGATAGTTAAAATGCCAAAGGGGAAATGCAAGTTTAACTATGTTATAATCAGCAAATATCCTGAATTTAAAGTGAAAAAGAATTCTGAAACTGAATGCAAAATGTATGGAACCTACGTCTCTATTTCAAATAAAGGTTCGTTAGTTTTTGCATGCATCAGTACATCACAGCTGTCAGAAGATATCCATAAAAATACACGTAACATGTACACACAGTGTTACATATTACATTGTTATTTAAAATATAGTGGACTGTCCTCTTTTATTTTCCAAATGTTATCGTCTTTAAGCCCTTGTCCTCCTTTTTATCTATGGGGATCCGGTCATCTTATGTTAGGATATTCTATTACTTTCTTTCTTTTTCCGTTATGATCTTGAACATTAACCATACAAAAATAACAATCGTGTATATGATTTTGTGGCTCCCTCCAAACCACTGCAATTGCAAAAGGTATTGATTTTTCATACCATTTTCCACAGTCCCCAACTCTCAACACATGTACGAAATACCTTGTCTATGGTCCAGTTTTTGTCTTGATCGCCTAGCCTTGCACCGAAATATGCTTAATAGACATTTTTCAGGAAAATATTAATATCTTTCTTTGCTTAACAATTAGGTAGCTACCACAAAATAGAAGAACCTGATTAGGTTATTCAAACACGCGTGAACTCATTTCTAAAGAATCCACAAAATATTAAAACACCTCACAACATTACAGCATGTAAACAAAGGCACACTGTTTCTTACTTAATAGCCAGATGGTACAACACGTGTGACCAACTACGCCACTTACTAAAATAAAATTTATTTTCCTCTCAATAAAATTCTCCTTTCCGAAAATTTACTTTTCAATTGAAAATGAGCTCTCTCGATTTGCATAATAATAATAATAAATAATAATAATTAATAATAATAATAATAATAAACAGTACGTGTTAGAAAAAAGACTTGAAACCAGCGCAAAAGTATGGATAAGGAAAACTGAAAATTAGGTCATAAAAATTATGTTGAAGAGTGTTATTCATCTATCTAAAGTACAAGACAATTTTACACAGAAGAGACGCTAAAGAGCTGTGTTAATTTCCATTCAGCTTGGTTCGTGTTGTTACGCTGCTGCCTAGCGTGGTTATACGAGGGGCATTCAATAATTAAAAAGACAAAATGATCTGGGGAAATAAACGTTAATTTTTACAAAACAGAACTTTTCCTATTTTTCAAAAAAAAAAAAAATCAACATTTCTGCACTTGTTCCAACGGGTTATCAACCTTTTTTTACACTGGCTGCAAAGAACTCTTTATCTTGGTATTTGAACCAATTTTCCCCAAAGTTTTTGACATCTTCGCGATCCTATAACTTCTTCCCACGTAATGCCTCTTCTGTGGGCCAAACAAATAGAAATCTGATGGTACTAAATCGGGATTGTAAGGGGATGAGGCAATACCTCCCAACCCAATTTGTTGATGGTTTCACAGCTTTGTTAAGCAGTGTGATGACGTGCGTTGTCTTGCTGGAGAATCATCCTCTCCTCTGAGATCTACGACGTTTCTCTTTTATGGCTGACTTCACCTTGTTCAAAAGCATATCTGAGTAGTATTGGCTATTTATTGTACGCTGTTCATCGGCATACAAACAAACGCACCTACAGCGTCCTCAAACACCGTCAACATTATTTTTCCTCCTGATGCGGCCAGAATGGTGTCACTGTCACTGAGTCTCGGCCACTTTTGAATTATTCTACCCACTTGTAAAAATTCCCGCGGTTCATACAACTTTCACCATACACTTTAGTCATTCTAGAGTATATATTAGCTGTTTTTTCACATTCAGCGAGTCAAAAACGAATCACAGACCGTTGTTCAACCATTGTGGAATTTTCATGTCGACTCAGTGTCGTTCATCTTAATTTTGGGGTTATGAACATAACAATACTGATCTAGATGGTCAGGCCTAATCCCAGTGATGCCAACTTAAAGTCCTAAAATTAGCAAACTTGTCCTAACAACTAATTTTTCTCCAGACCAATGTGTCTCTTTAATTATTGAATGACGTACGTAGTTTATAATTTACACGCATTTTAAGTAATTTAATAGATTGGTTCAATAAACATAAAACACTTCATTCCATTCCAGTACTGTAGTGTGCCGCCAGCGATGTTTTCCTTGTTCTACAGTTTCCCAAAAATGGAAAAACAAAAGGCCCAGTTGCATTGCAGACTGTGACGCAGTTTGAATTTCGGTCCCGGAAGTAACATATATATATATATATATATATATATATATATATATATATATATATATATATATATAATCGTTGTTTCTGGGAATTAATATTGAGCGCTGTTGAGTTGAATAGATTCCCATTAAATCTTTGAAAATATACTATCTCGAATCGCAGCTGGAAGGATAGTCTGCATCTCGAAGGCTTAGCGCACTGCTTCTTGGGAGAACAGTCCTTAAAACGGAAGACTTGATGACCTGGCCGGTGCATATGGCTTCAAACCTTAAGCATACCAGGACTATTCAGTCCGATTGGCTGTTCTTCAGCCATTCGTTCAACATATTTCATCAGATCTTTATTGCCTCTTCTCCCAAGTATCCGTCTCAAGAATTTTCTACAGATTTCAATGTTAGCTTCCCAATTCCTACCCTAACCCTTACCTAGCCCCTTGAAAATTCTGGACCCAATCATCGTTGAAAGGATTCCTCTCCAAGGAGACATTTCCATCCCTAGAATCTCAAAAGACCTGTGAAGGAAACCAAAGCAGGCCACTCTGAGCACACCTTGATCAATACGGATAGTTCTGCCATGAAAAAGTCGGTGGCGTGTACTTTCTATTCTAGATCGGCCACCCGTTCTTATCGAATCCATTCTTTTTGCAGTGTCGACTCTGCCGAGAAGTACGCTGTACTCTCAGCCTTAAAATGTGGGTTATTCCACGCGAAAGTGAACCTGAGAGGAATTTTTTCAAAGAGATTAAATATGGGAATTGAAGGCCGAGAATGTTGGTAAGATATATAAATTTCTAATTTTCATCATGAATTTCCTTTTGTGCTGCATCTGATTTGCGTGCATTTTCTGTTTGGGATGAAACTAATTCTCAGACGTGTCGAACTTCACGATCTTATTCGTGTCGAACTACAAAAAAATCTACCATGATGTAAAATATACAGTCGAAAATTAAGATTATTTATAGTTAGATCTAATTATGAATGAGGAGAAAATTCGATGTAGGTGGAGAATAATTAAAACTATTTCAAAAATATGAAAATATTATTAGTTTTGAAATAACTTATTTTCTTAAACAAGTTCTATTCTTTCGAACACAACATTACTCGCTACATTTAAATTACGAAAATGTGAAATGAGTATATATAAACCACGTATCTATATTTTTTCAATTCGCTAAAGTAGAAAACTGAATATCGACCTCATATGTAAATGTCCAAATCGTGTTGCCTCTATTCCACGCTGTATTTCACTAAATTATGGGTAAAACTGAAAAAAGTATAAACCTAAATGAATGTAGAGCAAGTACTTGAGAGATAGTCTCTGTTTTTTTATTTTGATCCCCATTTATGTTAATTGACAAAAATATTGAGACAGACTGAAACTGTCTCGTCTGTTACCATGGAATGACTCAAACATAGAAACGGCTGCTTTACGGCGAGTAGACATACGCAATGACGCGAAGTGCGCTTCAACCTCTCTCTTCTCTCTCCTCCTTGGCCCCCTACACATTGCAAATTCGACAAAAATTCACCATCTATTGTCTCGGTTCTGTCATCTGATTTTTGTTGAGTTTTCAGGCACGTGATAATCACAGGAAACGAACTGCCGGACCGAGTTGCGAAATTGGCAACTGCAAACCCGATGTTGATATTCTGTTTGAAGCGTATGTTGTCCAATTTTAACTTTACTGGGCATTTGAACTTTTACTCTTTTGGAACTGAAATGAACTAAATAATACGCATTGTTAATTGTGTTTGTTAACAATTGTAACATATTGTTAGTTTTATATTTTTGAATATTGTTTTTCTCATATCTAATGTTTTTACTCAAGGATCGTATATTCATTTCACCCCTATTATAACGTGCAAATAAGGATAGACATTTCTGCTCCACCATGCCAAGACATAGTAAGTGAAAAACCAATTACTTTAGCAATGAAAGTTCAAAATTTTGCTTTAACCTTAAGTGAGTAGATACTTGTTTTAAAGCGGGAGAAATCATTGAACTTACTAAAGATAATCACAAAAAAGTTGTTTTAAAGATGTGCCGTTGTGCAATCGCATACAGTACACCCAATAGTGTGTACACCGCGTGCGTGAAACGGAGAAAATTACTGTATTTTGGCACCGAGCAACCGATTTAATACTCTATATTTAAGGGACCACTGTGCGTTTGCTCAAAACCAGTTATTGGATTTGCGAAAAGTTTACTGTATATTTTTGCTCGCGTCTACAGATGCTTTGATATGAACGGTATAACTTCTCCCCACATTTTAATTGGGAATAAGATGGAATTGAAATACACACCTTTTGGGGGTTACGAAGGACTCGCTCAACTTACCTCCTATACGCCCTAAACTTGTAGAAATTCAAGAAACGAAATTTTGGCAAATAATGAAATGAGAAGATTCGGACTGCAAATATGTCGTTTGCACATCATGTATCCAGGATTTTTTAAAACGCTCCTAAGCAAAGTTGCACTTCACAACATTTAAAATCTTTCAGATAAAGAAGTCTTTGAAGACCTGAAATGATCTTATGCTGAGAATCCACGTGTGAGAAAATAATTCCAAACAGTCTTTAGACCGGCCATTATCACTTTTCGCTTAGTTACATCTTGCGGAAAGAACTGCGTTCTGCTAACAATTACTGCCCTAAATTGTAGAAATTTTGATGGCTTGCTGAAAACACCATCTGACTAATTCTCTACGATAGATACTGGTCAAACATCCTCTCAAACCCCGTCTTTTTTAATCCTTATAATTGATAACAATACAATACACCCTTGTCAATAAAAACTATTCTTATGTAGCATTATTACCGAACAGAGAGATACACCCGTGTAATTCACTCGCGTTGAATATCAAGTAATTAGTTTAATTTCACATACAGGTGCAGATTCTACAGGCCCTGAACAGGTGGAGTAGAATCGAGAAGCGTCAAACCAGCAAAAATGTAATAGAATGTTCCAGAAGATCTCATTCCGTAGATTACGGCGTGAGGAATGTTTCTGTGAGATCTTTTTAGTTTTTAAGGCCCTAAAACGCTTCGTGTAGAAGTTATTTAACGATATAGATTCAAAAATCTGACAGAGTGTCGCGGTTTGCATTTGACATGAATATATAGATGCGGTTTTTTCCCAACAAGTCCTTCAGATTTTTAAAGTCAAAGTGTAATTCGCCACGTCTCCGTGAAATTCTCTTTATTTAGAGATCTCATTTATAAAGATTGGTTGCGCGTAAGAGTCGCCAACGATATACTACCAAGATAATACAGGAGACGATTTCTTCTCTAACACGATGTGTTGTCAGAATCCACATTTTGTGGGTTCTTCATAACGTAAACTTGTACAGCAAAACGTTTGTGGTCAGTACTAGTACCTACACCGTTCAGACGATTTTCTCTAATTTTTATTTTGATCGTTGATCGATCGATTCGTGCCCAACTCGTGGCCCTCCGAATTTCCAACCAACATTTTGATATTGGAAGGTACGTTTTATGAAGCCTAACATTTTCTAAAAAATGGCTCCGTTTTTTATTATAATCAAAATTATTATTTATATTGGAAAATATGAGTAGGTTTCGTGTATTTTTGCGTGAAATATTGACAATTTTAAAGATAAGATTCTCTCAAAACTGCCCAAAACTTTTTCTTCACATTTTTTGTTCGGATACAGCATAAGACGTTAAAAATTACACTTGCGCTGTTTTGTCAAATTATATTTTCGAAAATTGAAAAAAAATAACAGAAAATGACTGATTGATGAAAAAATTATTTTTGTTAACAAAATTTCTTCTAAGAAATCCTTAAATAAGGCCATGTATAATTTTTTGAATATGTGAGTAGTTTTCGCGTAATTATTGCTTGAAGTGAAGCAGTTTATTGAAAAATGTTATCAAAACCAGCTTCAGGTTTTTCTTAATTTTCTTTTTCGAAAGTTCGCGTATCAAATCGGCGTAGGTTTTATTTTCGTTGAAATCCTTGAAGTTTTGAATATTAGAAGTTACAAAAATTGTGAGAAAGTATGTGCTTTTGTGGCGCCACTAGTTTCCTACTCTAACACACCCATCTACTACCTTCCACACGTGGGGAGAGCGTGATAGTATAAATGCTCGTGCAGCGAGCTTAAAATTCTCAGGAAGCAGGATCTTTTGGGTATGAGAAAGGTCTGAACCCTTGACACAATGTATCAGATAAAATACGAATAAAATGAGCATATATTCAATGAAAAATTATTACATTGGCACAATTATATAATAGGATTATGCACTTTAAATAGTTGGTTACTGAAAAAAACAGAAAACAAGGCAAACAGAAAAATTGGCGTCACCTCGACTGCTTGAACACACTTTCACCAATTTCAATTCACAATTTGCTCATTCCTCTTTCTGAATTTTTACCTACCACATTATTTTACTCTTTCTACTCTAGTTTTTCCGTGCACGGCTTTTAAAATGAGTTTTACACTTGTTCTAAGGTATACCGTTCACAGGTGCTAGCCTTGGGCTTCGCACTCACTATAACACTGTGAACTTTAAAGAGAAAAAACAATAAAACGTAACATACACGTTACTTAAATCTGACCCCTTTACATATCACAGAAAGCAATTACTTTTAACACAATACAATAAACTATGACTTTTCCAGATAACATCAACTGTACAACATGTGAAAATTATGAATTATTTAAGTAAAATTGTACAAGGTATGGCCTCTTTGAATCAATTCAATAACACGCGCAGTAAATGAACTTGAAACTGCCACTCACATCGTTCGGTATACTTCTCCCACCTATTCTGGACTTTTCACCCACTTTTAACACGAATGGTCGTGTATTTACTGCTATTCTCTTTCCCCCAACTGATCGCCGCATAAAAGTTGCCAGTTCTTTTACCTCGACAGCTCCGCATCGCTGGCCTGTAGGTAACCTTGGGGATTTTCTGCCGCTCGCAGCCTCGCGTTGCCACCCGTTTTCGCTCGCTGTCCCACGACGTTACCATTTTCTCTCCCTCGAGCTCTGGACTCCGCCACGCGTCCAATTTCACACCCTTCTCCCGTTCTCCGGACTCGTACGATTCTCGTTCCAGTCCAAATCTTTCTCACCAACGCTTCTCTCTTCCTGGGGTCGTCCTTCTTCTTCTGCCGCGCCTCGTACAAGTTTGTTCGCGCTTCCAGCCTCGAATAATTAATGTTGCTGAAGTTATGCTTTAAATGCTCGGCCTACCTACCACACTTTGGGCGTGTGTGGTCTCAGCGTGCAATATGAGATGCTGGATTTAGTTAATGTCCTTCTGCGCGTATTTTACAAATTTGAAATTATTTCGAAGTCAAACAATCACTTCACTTGCTCTCTCAAATATTGTGAATGTTAATGCGGAGAATGTTCGTGCACTCCACTTCTCAATTACATCACTTTCGTAGATACGCTTCTCAAGCTAACTTTTAACTACCAAGTTAAAATAAACTCCTATGCTATCAAGTTACAGTCGCCTTCAGAACTCAGTCTAGTCGCCGTCGCTGCTGCAATCATAGAGAGCTCCTCCGAGGCGCGCTGCGATACTTATGGTACTCGCGCCTGGGGAAATTTTTGGAGGGGTGAATATTCTCCTCTTTTCGTGACCTCCCGGAAAACCATTATTCGCTATTTCGGGCGTCAGATTTCGAAAAGCTGTGGGTAGATGGCGCGTTTACAAGCCATCGCTCCGCCGCGTACCCTACTCCTCTCTGTTCGTGGGCTTCTTTTCGTAGCTGATGGTGGCGTTATGGGGTTGTCTAATCCCATGACGTCACATTTCATAGGACTCTGGAAACATTTAATATCTGGAATGAATCACTTCATACATTTAAATAATTCAATAGTAAAAACAATATATTGTTAAATTTACTGCGGGAGATTTGAATGTAAAACCCTCTTAATACCTTGTTTTTATTTTAGAAACTTCCAGAGGATCTACAACAGAAAAAATTATTTTTGTATTTGTTTGCCATTTGTAGATGTTTTTAAAATTTCAGATGTGGAAAATACTGAAAATACTTAAAAATACTTTTAAGAAAATAAAACACCTTTTCGCGATACTTGCTATGTTTTCGTGTAAAATAATGAGCTACAGAGATTTCTTCACGCAAGAGAAAACTTTGGGGGCCACTTTAGACCATTATTGAGTCAAAGAATACTTTTTACAGCAATCAGCTGTCATTACGAGTGCCCATTTACTGTAATATTGTAACGGCGTTAGTTGGCGGCCATACTTCCGAAGACGCTGGCGGATATCGAAATGCAGTCGACCGTGGAAATGGAAGGTCACTGCAAGAAACATAACAGCTGAGGGGAGTAGGGACACCAAGACGCATGAGCGTTAACGTGATGGGCGGGCGCCGCCCTCGCAGGGAGGCTGGAGGAAGTGACGTGAACGCCAAAAAGTATGGGAGCCTAGCAGATGCCCAGACGGACGGCATTTCGTTTTCTGGTCATCTCGCACACTGCTCTTCACGGGGCACTGCGAGTACGCTGCACTGGGTGTTCGGTTATCGGCACGGTAAAGCGCCGAAGTGGGGAAGCTGTATTAATTAAGTTTAAAGACAAAATAAGCGAATGGGAAACGGGAGGTGTGATGACGCAAAATAACCTCACTGTTTGTACGTAAGAGTCTCGCCACGTAAAATAAGGCATTAACTAACTAACTAATTAACTAACTAAACTAAAACGTAAGTAAACTCTTGTACATATAGACGGTGTCTGTGAGTCATTATTTAGCTTCCACGACGCCACAATATACTCCTATTGAACGACAGGCGCACTATGGTTTCTAATCCCGAATCTGTGGCCAAAATACAATTTTTAATTTTCGTAAATGTACTATCTGTGTACCATGATGTGAAGTAAATACTTTAAAGTTAACCGTTTTTGCCCTCAGTGTGTTGATTGTTGGCATCCCTGTTACAAAGTACGCTTTTCAAGTTGGTACTTCCCCGTTCTGTCTCCGCGCCGAAGTGAGAGCCGTCGTACTTAGGTGAAATTGAAAAGTGTGCTGTTTGTATTTTTAAACTTTTTCTTTGAATTATATTTTTTCTCTCCAAGAACCTATTTTTCATAGCAATTAGTTTTAAAGAGCAATTCAATTCAGAGTTCCTAATAATAGCTATGAATTATTGCTAGGTTGCGGGTTTTAATGAGATTTTTTTCACTTCAGAATAATCCCTTTGATAAAAGAAAATGACCCATTTTATATGACTATTTTTGCATTTGTTTTTTATACTTACCAGTTTGCGAATTAATTTTTCTTTACTTATGTTACATATTAGTTTTTCACTCTTCGGAGAGTACGATCCAGACTTGTATAAGTGTTCAATATGCACCCGTCTATGACCCCATACAGGGTCGAAACGTAACATTGAATGATTGTTTAATTTGTCTTGCTTGTATTGTTTTGCTTTACTATTTCGTTGTGTGTAATTATGTTGTTTTTGCGCTGTTGTTCTAGCTGAAAGTCAACTCGAGATGCACCGAATGTTGTGAGCGATATTTCAGCTGGAATACAAGACCATGATTGCAGATGGCGATTTGCTGCTTTCGAAAGATTGTTCTTGTCATCAAATCTCGTAGATAGGTGGACACTACTTTCATTTGAAAACATTGTATAGGGACAACAAAACAGTTCGGACGTTTTTCTGCATCCGCACCATTTTAGTTTGCAATATTCTTCCGCATTATAATGGCGAACTCATCTTTTGGTAACTGGTTTTGCATTTGGTATGTCAGAAGTTGGTTTACCATTTGCTATTGTCTGTCTCTTGTCTTTAAAATTTCTTGATCTGTCTGCTTACGTAGATTGTCGAGAAGCATTTAGTCTTCGCGAGAAGTCTTCGAGTTTGTAGTCAATTGAATTTTTTACTCATGTGTCAAATAACTTAAGGTAACTTGGAGAGCCATTCTGTAAAAAAAATATATTATTTACATAAGCGGTGCAAGGTTAGTATTTTCACGATTAAGAACTCAAAACACTAGTTTTTAAAATGTATATGATCCGAATGGTGTATAATACATTAAAAGTCTTAACTGACCTTAGAGAACGTTTAATTTAATATAAATCGCTCACATTTTCCATCTACGTTTTTAGGCACAACAAAAATCAACATTGAGTAAATTACTACAACAATGTAAATTTACTAGTTACCACACAAATCACAGAATAAACAAATGGTGTATCCCGACCAAGAGAACTTCACGGACTCAAAAGGTCGTTCAGAGCTGAGCACTGTTGGAGTGGCGATAGATGTTTTTGAATATATTCCAAGAGGTTCATGTGACCTTCAAGAGAAAACAACGTTCGCACATAGTTGAGAATACTATTACACAGAAATGTAACGTTTTACAATTGAAATTCAGTCGAAAATTTAATTTTTTCCAGCTAGTTGGCCTAAGTTACACACTGTGACCCCCTGAGAAAACATAGACTTATGGTTCAACCACTGGCACTTAGTTTAGGATCTGAGATGAGTAGTTTCGTATTACCGATAGTCTACGATCATTATAAATAGAGAATTTTTTTTCTTCTCTGCCGTACTTAGAGAAATGACTCATTCCTTTCGTTCCATGGATTGACCGCCGGTGCTGGGAGGAAAACAGACGACAAACCGCGCAGCCCTCACCCTCAAATCTTGTGTACACAATGAGCATTGTATTAACATTGTTCATACAATGAATGATCCGTGGACAAGTGGCCTGGGCTTGGCGGCAGATCTCCTGAATTGTGGGAAAAGTGATTCGCTTGGCACTGTACGCAATGTTTTACGACCCGATACCCAAAATAAGATTTGGGTCAGTAGAGTCAGGAACAAGCAGCGAGTATTTGCAACAAATCATCTCAATTTCGGTTGTATAAATCTATATTTTTTCAGACGAGAGCAAATTCTTAATTCAGAGGTTAGATGGTCGCCCCGTGGTACGCAAGAAAGAAATGTAGATCTGTAGCCGCGAATCGCAAAAGGAAAATCGACAACAAAAAGGACCTCAGGAGACCATATGAAGAAAAGTAGAACATGCATTTAATCCGAGTTTGCGAAAAAGTTGACAAATTTATTTCAGCCAGGCTACATGCCAAGAGCAATCTAAAATATGAACTAGTGGCCCTTCACCAGCACATTTGGCTCGCGTTCTTTGTAACGGCTCCGCTCTATTATATAGAGAGTTTATTTCATCGTTGGCCGAAGATTCGGGCCGCGTCGCCCGGGCAGTCGACGGCCATTTGCTCAGTCTCAACTCCCGTCCTCACATACCAGAACTCTCGCTGCGCTGTTTAACTTCTCTTGAAGAAGATGCTGAAACTGTTGAAAAGAATAGGTTTTCTCTCCGTCTCTCTTTGTCCGTCTCTCTTTGTCCGTCTCTCTCTGTCCGTCTCTCTTTGTCCGTCTCTCTCGGTCCGTCTCTCTCGGTCCGTGTCCCTCTGTCCGTCTCCCTCTGTCCATCTCTCTCTCTGTCTATGTCTCTCTCTATGTCTCTCTCTGTCCGTGTCTCTCACAATCCGTGTCTCTCTCTCTCTGTCAGTGTCTCTCTCTTTCCCACCGTCTGTCTCTCCGTCCCTCTCCTCCTCTCTCTTTCCCTCTCCCTCTGTGTCCCCCTCTCCCTCTCATCTTCTTTCCCTCCCTCTATCCCCCTTTCTTTCCCTCTATCACCCTTCTCTCTATCTCCGTCCCTCTTTCTCGCTGTCTCTCTCTCCTTCTCTGTCCGTCTCACTCCCTCTCTCTTCGTCTCTCTTCCTTTCTCACTTTCCGTCTCTCTCTCTCTCTCTCTCTCTCTCTCTCTGCCCTTCTCATTCACATTTAGTTGAAGATTCTGCAGGTGAATATAATCGAGAAGGTGGTAGTATCGAGAGTAGGTTGGTAATATCGGGGAACGCCGGACCAGCAATATTGTAATAGAACGTTGAAGGAGGATTATGTTGTTAGAAACGTTTCTTTGAGGCAATTGATTTCAAAATTTTAGTTTTACTGCTCTAGAATGTTTCGTTGAGGAATTATTTAACGATATGGATTCATTAACCGAGTGTTGCGGGTTGCATTTGACATTAATATTCTGTTTTTTTTTCTTCTTCTACAGTGCCATTATTTTTCCACTATTTTAATAGTTTTGCTGCTATTAAATGCGGAGATAAATCTAACAAATCAGAGATAATTAAAATTGGTCTAGCCGTTATAAATGCTGTAAATAACCCACGTTTGTTTTATTTATTTAGATGGAATTCGTGGTATTGCCCTAGATTGTATATGCTTGAACCTTAAACATCGATCGCAAAGAGTAGATATAGCGTTCTAGGATTCGATCTTAAGTCATACTCTTTCTTTTATATGTCAAAGATCATCGTCCAAATTTATTGTCCATAAGTTTCCTATTTATTATTAAGTTAGACACTTCACTATCAATATTTTATTTACCAAGTATTATGTAGGACATTGTTGAGTATTTTAATTTATTAAGTACTCAAAATATAAATTATTCAGAATTATGATCATATGAAAAATTAATGCAAAAATATAAATGTGTGTTAGGAGAAGAGCACATAACTGTAAGTAAAACAGCTAAGTATAATATTGTTGTTCAGCAACCGCTATTCAATTGGTTGTGCATTTTGGGAGATTGTGCAAAAGACTCCTGCTATGTAAGTCCCTGGACATGTGCTTCACCATGTTGTCTTTGCATTTGTCTTCATAAACTTTTGATTTCGATATATGTTTTAGGCAAACATACGATGTGGTTTCTAAGGTTTTGTGAATGGTAGGAGTCGTGCCAGTCTTTTTATGTGTCTGCTGATCAATAACGCTGTGTTTCTTCAATAGTTCCATTGTTTTCTGGAAGTTGCTGGTAGAGTTTTGCTGCACATTTTGAACTTATTATTCGTTTCCTATAGATATTCTGGCATGTAATGGTCCTGTACTTTTTAGGAATAATTGTTCGACAATCATGATTCTATAAAGAGATAAATGGTCTTACATAATAAGCGCTAGTTCATCCATTAATCTTGTTAGTCTCTCAGGTGTTGAGCGAATGCTGGGAAATTTTTATACCAAAAGTTATGTGTGTTATCTCTTCCAGGACCCCTTCCAAATGTGAGTTTTCGTGATGGGTCTTTTTAACATCTGTTTCTGAAATTCGATGATCATCCGCCAAAGGTAGGGCTTCACTCTACTATATTATTCGCTATTTATTGATATTATTGTAATCCGCACGAGCCCCTCTCGCTCTTTCGCAACATTTTACCACACCAGACCTACCTATATTAGTTCTGCAGCTACCCAGCCGCTCTGGTTCTACTATTGAATAAATATTTGAACAATAACATTGTAGTCGATTTGAAATTAACATGACATAATATACAGGTGTCCGGGGAGGAAACATCAAAACTTCGAAAATAAGCTCTTAAGACAATTTTAAGCATATTTTGTCTAATAAACTACTGGACTATTTCGAATGTCTGAGCCGCACTCCAAAGTTCGTTCGAAAAAATATTTTCTGTGCAAACATTTGCATTGCAGAAACCTATATACACTCCAGAAACATGTAAATTGTTTATTATTTACAAAAGGCATAAATATTTAATTTAATTAAATATTAAATTATTAAAAATTAAAATGAAAAATAAAATTTAAAAAAATATTAATTTAATAATTAAAAGATATAAATATTCACAGAGAAAAATTGAAAGAAATAAAAAAGCAGTCATATGGTGTGAATTGGGTTCCTTTTTATTTGTGTAAACTTTTCTTTCTGAACAAATATATTAATTCGTTTTGTACGCAATAAACAATTTACGTATTTCTGAAGTGTATATATGTTTCTGCAATGCAAATGTTTTCACAGAAAGTATTTTTTCAAGCCAACTGAGAAGTGCTTATTGCGGCTCATCCATTTGGAATATTAAACGAGACAATAATGGTTAAAATTGTCTTAAGAGCTTATTTTTGAAACTTCGACACTTCCTCCCCGGACTTCTGTATATGTATGTGACTGCAGCATACTTTATTTCATTGTTAGTACCGGGGATTTTACTGAGCCGGGGGGGGAGGATTTTGGCTTTTCGCCCTGTCCTCACCCCAACGTGCTATCCTCTGGATATGCCAGAATGCGTTGCTCTGGAAGAAAATCTCCCCATTCATTTGGGCGGGGCCACCCAAATACCAGCTTGCTGAAGTAGGGAGTAATTAAAAAAATAATTTTCTCTAAAAAGATCTAAACTTTTTATTTTTCTAACGCTTTTTACCCAGAAAATTACGCTTATAAAAATGGCGTAGGTTCCATTTTCAGTGCACCTTCAGTATTTTCGATAACTGCAAAAAGTTAAAAAATATTTCGTCGTCTTTTTACAACAATGTTGAAGATGTATATATTTTTTACTTTCTCGCCCTTACTAACGTAAGAAGAGAAAATATTGTAATCGTACATCGGAAAACGACAAATTTTCGACACAAAAACTCTTATTGCCGGTCCCTGGTAACGAAAAAACTGGAAAATCCAGTTGCTAAATATAGAAAAAAATTCTCTAACACGTAGTGTGCCAGGATGCATTGTGCGACCTTGATACCGAATAATCAATTGACGACAAAACGTCTGTCTATGCACAACGCTAGCGCATAAACCGTTCAGCCGATTTTCTCAAATTGATATTCCCCAATCACTGATGATCGGCTCCTGGAATTTTAAGCCGATGTTTTAATTTTGGAGAGTACTTTACCTGAAGCCCCTCGGCCAAATTCAAAATTTTCAAAAAAGTTAACACATTTTTTGATTACACTTTGTCGTCGGATAGGATAATGGACGCTCAAGAGAATGGTGCAGGACTTATTTTCGTTGATATCCCTGGTTTTTTGAAAATTACAAAAATTGAAAATTTGTTCGGCGATTTCCTACAACTATAATACTGAAGATAGAGATTGTTGCCTGGCTTAAATCTGTTTCTTAAATATGAGTAATTTTCATGCAAGTTCGCGCAAAATCAGGTCAATTAAAAAAATTATTTTTTTCTCATAAACTGCTCCAATTTTTATTTAATTTTTCTCCACATATGTAATAAGAGACCGTAAAAAATATGATGGTAGTCCCATTTTCGAGTAGCGCTCGGTTTTCCGAAACTTGCAAAAAGTTAGCAATTCAAAACTACAAAGTTGAAGGTAAAGATTTTTGCGTCAGACAAAGAATGTGTAAAGTATCAATCTTTAAAGAACGTCATGTACTTTCTTATTCATTGAAAATCTACCTTCTATTTTGTAGCTTTTGAGTAATTATTGCGAGTAGTTTTTATGCAATTTCTAAAAATAATTTATTTCCTCAGAAAAACCGCTCCAAATTTTTAAAAAAATCGACGGATAGAAGAAGGATCGTTTAAAAGAATGGCGCAAGTCTCATTTTCGTTAAACTCTGTGTATTTTTGAAAATTGCAAAAACTTAAAATTTGGAAACTACAATATGGAAGGTAGAAATTTTTGTGTTTAACAAAATCTGTTCTAAATAATTAGCTTATTAAAAAAGGCCATGTACATTTGTTTGAAAGAAACTAGGAACTTTCTGCTTGAAATTAATGAAATATATACAGGTGTCCTAACCGTCGGTCATGTGAAAAATTCTCCGAGAACAGGAATGGATCCAAAGGATATGGAAAATAATTAATTTTAATTATAACTTACTATTAAAAATGCCATTATCAATTCTATTTCTACTCTATTCTACAGTTTGTATTCTCAGTGTATTGATGTATTTTCTTTTAAGCAATCCGCATATCTTTATTGAAAGGGGATAGCGGAATAACATATACAAAACTGTCCCCGGGGGATAAAATCTTTTTATGTTGAAAATCGTAATTAGAGAGTAAAAAACAAGCTTTTCACAGGATTTAAATCAATTTACCCACAGCACTTTCTACAAATAAAAAAAAACGCTTTTTAGCTTCCTGTGTAAGTTTTTTAACCACATTACGCCTGTGAATATTGACTCCAATTATTCTTGCAATTTTCTATGGATGATAAAGATGTTTTGAGAATTTTTTCGGGCATTTATTTCTGGTTTTGATCCTTACAATCAACAAAAATGGATGGGTAAATAGGAATAAAACCTTTTTTCCTCCGTTTTTTTAAGAGTATCTCATGTTGGGACACAGATCATAAAAGGGCTAAATTCAGATTTTAGCTCTTTAAATTCTCTACACTTTCCCAAAAATTTCAACCTTTTATCTTATAATTTGCATCCGACAACTCAATGTAAATAAAACAATGTAAAATTTTCGTATTCATTTTCTTAAAATTTGTTTTTGTTTTATTAATTTTCGTAGTTTTTCTGTTCTATATATATTAGAAAAGATAAATGATGAAAAACAAAATTTTATGATAATATTATAACCTATTTAATTTGACTGTTGGATTAAGATTTAAAAAAAAAAAAAAAAAAGGTTTCTCTTACCTTATCTCCGCCTTACCAGAATACTTTCATTGCTTTGATTATTTAATAATTACGCTGTACTAGAACAAGTTTGTATTCTCCCTTCGAATGCGCATGCGCGGGGAGGGGAGACTCCCACCATCACCGCTACTTCCCCCGAACATATCGTTCTCTCACTCGCACTGTGCGCCTACCGTGGTGGCCGGGGAGGGGAGAAGGGTCTGAATGCACAAGCAGACTGTTGTGTCTGACCCAACGCGCAGTACGTGTAAGCTACCCTGATCGAAACAACTTCAGCTGCCTATGCGCAAAAGCTGACTCTTAGTATATTAAGGTTCAGTAAAAGAAACATATGTATAGCCATAGGCATCGGACATATAGTCCGGTAGTTATACGGTATAGGACATAGGCATCGCCTCTGGTCCTCAGTCCTATCCTTTTCGTGTTCGAGTGGTGTGCAGTGTGGTGTGTCGTAGCGTCTAATAATAAATCGTAGGCCCAATTTCAAGTGATGTTCACAGGCGTAATATTGTGCTTATAAGTTTCTAAGAACACCGTTCGCTGGTAAAGTGGCCTCAACATCAAGCTCCCTTCTTACCATCCCATCTTCAATTTCATAGAATTAGCTTGTGGTTACATTAAGAATCGTATTGCTGAACAAAGCGTCGGTACCACTTTGCGAATTAAAGAAAATGTATGCTGAATATTATTTTCTGAATATTGTTCATATTGATGGAAGAAGTGTTGTGAACACGTAAAGAAAAGCGAAGCGAAATGTATGAAAATAGAAGATTATGAAAGAAGAAGTGGACAAAATTATTGTTTCTTTACGGAACAGTTCCTCTTAGGACGACAATGACGAAAAGAATAGTGCTGCGAAGGCTGCAGTGACAGTGATGACTAACAGACTCTCCTAACTCCTTGCTGAGGAGGGCGATGAATTGTGAACGCGAAGTAGGCCAAGAAATCTGCCACTGAAGAAGCGGTGGGGGAAGCCCGCGAAAATAAGCTCCGCCCAAGAGGGAGATTTCAAACTTGCGCTACTATGACTCTTGTTACTGTACTTCACATATCTATAGAAATGCTTTGAAATTATGCAAATGTTCAATACGCAACTCTTTTTTAATTACGTGTGTATCGCAAATGCGATTTCCTTTCGGTAAAACGCGCGTCGTTACAAAAACGAATACGAGTTTGGAAGGAACATTAATTAGTTCAGTGTATGTAGCAATGGTTCGCTGAAAAGGCATTTCAATTAATTTTATTCCACATTTCTTTAGCCTGTACTGTGTAAGTTGGGTCATCGTAACTTGAGATGACGGTTTTGATATCGAGAGAGATACTGACAGTTCCGACAGACACTTCTGCTTTTTACAGCTTTCTGAATTTTGCAGTACGGAAGTAGATATTAAACAATCTACGCCCTTCAATGTGTCTAACGTAGATGTGACATGTGTGACATTATGTTGTAGATATGCATGGCAGACTTTGCATGTTTTCTAATAATAAAATACGGAAAAACTACAAAAATTAATCAAACAAAACCTACTTTTAAGAAAATAAATAACAAACTATTAAATTACTATTTTACTTATGTCGCTGTCGGGTGCAAATTATAAGATAAAACGAGCTCATCATCTCCGATCATCGGATGTATGGTCGGCCAACAGAAACGCGCAGTAGCAGTTTCTAATAGGTTTCGTTCTCAACACCCCCTAAATGATCCCAATTTTATAAATGTAGGAATCTCTGGCGACCCACCTATCCCCGGCGCCTTGGCATCCACCGAAAATATATATCGGGAATCTGCTATTACTCCGAAACTTAACTCCGATTAAATGCGAACGTACATCGGAAGCAAATAACGAATCTGTCCCCACGCACTTACGCCAAACTTAATTATCAACGGATGCGAAAGTGGAAACAAGAATAACCAGGAATCAGAAACCAAAAGTGGAAAATTGGCAACCATTGCTAGGAAGAAATCAATTGATTAGGATGGCTTTATTAAGCCAAGCAAATTCTTCAAAAAGAAAAGCGGACCAGCATCGCGAACCGGTTTACTAGATAGATTCGATTCGGATAGAACAATTCAATCTGAAAAACCTGAAATCAATGTAGCATCACAATCCACAAGAGAACAAAACCGACCACCATAGCTGCACGTAAGGAGCGGCCATTTGACATTCTTTTCTTCTTAGACAAGAGTGCGATCAACAATACCACAGAAGTTCTTAAGCAGCTGAGAAAAGTGGAAAAGCCGCTTCGTGCGTAGCTTACTAATACAAAGCTAATAATCAGGCGCAGCTCCCTAGCCGAACACGCGAAACAAAGTGTTCTGAAGCACTGCAAATACTCCGTGTGCGCCTATTACTTCCATTGCGACTGCACGCTCTCATGACACCCGACCTCAATAAATACTTGAGCTGCGAGGAAATAAAAGCAGATGTAGAAAAGAAACAAATTACAGATCACCACTACATTACACTTATCAGATAGAAGTAAATTACAATCAACTAACCGCAATTCCGGAAATCAAATACTTGCTCCAATATAGAATCTATTTAGAAGATCCACACGTTCAGGAAATAATCCCGCAATGTACAGTCTGTTTGCTGTAGGGCACACCTGAAACGGGTGCCACCGCCGAGCTCGCTGCATGGGTTGCTCCGGCCACCATCACACCTCCGAAGGCAAGGCTTACAGAACTTCCTGTTCGCCTAAATGCATGAATTGCGCTGAAAGCCATCCCACCAACTTTAAAGCCTGCCACGCGTATTTAAACGCGCTAGAATCCAGACAGAAAATACTACTAAAACTACAAGAAGCAAAAGAACATTGCGCTGCTACTGCCGCTTCCCTCATTGCACCGACTTCCGCAGATTCCCTTTCACTCCGCCCCGCCGCTACACTAGTCCCCACGTTCCCCTGGGGGACGCAACCAATCTTACAGTGCGCCGCTATCGCACCTGAGGCAACGCAACCGTCCACGCTCGGCGCTCTATCCGAGCTAAGCGGGCTCATTGGATTAATAAAGGGAGTGAACACTCAAAAGGTCAATACCAGAATCCAAACAGCGATAAATATTATAAAAGGGCCGGGTGACATCCTAATAAATCTACTAAATGAAGTTCAAGCCGTCGCTTCACTGTTCTAAATGTGCAAACTTTACAAAACGGTCTTTATCATATCGCGTCATGGAACACGGGGAACTGTATCCGCAAGCAAAGTAGAAATAGAGAAATTCTGCGAAGGCTATTTAATCGCCATCCTCTTAATTCAAGAAAACTTTCTAACTAAAACTCGCTTCTTCGAGGCTACTATATCCACTGTGACGACCGAGCAACAGACCGCGAAGGCGGAACCGCGATCCCAGTTCGGCGTGCCCTCCCGCATGCGTGCATAATGACGCCGAAACTGCAAGCGGAAGCCACCGTAGCGGATATAGGAACGGCAGCAAGACCCGTCACGTTCATCTCCTATCACTCCATTTCCTATTACTCCCATTACAACTCATAGGTGCAGCCGTAACTGTGCCCATCTCCTTAGGCGACCTAGTACATGACGCACCTCATGATATTCTATATAACAATTCACTCGTCCTCACTCACTCCCGCTGTACCGATTCTGAACTTCACCTCAACCACCTACCTGTCATCTCTGCTATATTTCTTGGCGCCTAACCACTCGCCATAAATAACTAATTTATCTTTTCCACCAACTGGAATGAATTTAGAAATAGAATCACCTATAAACTTCACGCCTATGACTGCATCCCCACCTCGCCCAAGGAAATTGTCATAGCAGCTGAAAAATGCATCTATCTAATCCCTTCGACCTACAACTGCTTCACAGTAAAAACTGAAACCACGCGCATAAATAGTCATTCATTCTTTCCCAAATACAAGCTAGGAGACAGGCGACGAGAGGCCAAGACGACGAAGCCTCTGTTCAGCGCATCAGACGCAAAGTTGCTTGCGTCATAAGTGCACATCACGCGAATACATGGGAAACTTCATTAAAATAGCCGACACCAAAAACCACACATACATTTGAAAAATTTAAAAAATCTTACAAAAACTGCAAGATCGTATAGCATTACATCGTATAGCATTTCCTTTAGAATTTTAGGCGAGGTAGCAAATAGAGCAATGTCGTCTGCAAAACGGAGGTCAGCCGCCGTCCGTTGACATTTACACCTGCTTGTTTGGACCAATTTATTTTACGGAAACACATTTCAAGCAAACTATTAAATAATTTAGGAGATATTGGGTCCCCTTGTCTTACTCCTCTCTTAATTGGAAATATTTCTCCTTGATCTGTTCTTACTTGTGCTTGGCCGTGTACATATAGTTGTTTTAAAATAGTAATATATTTGCTGGAGACTCCTTGATTCTTGAATGCTTCAAGTGCTTGAGTGCTTGAATAGAATAATAACTGTCAAAAAATAAAATTATGAAACATCTCTTCATCACACTCTCAAACAGTAGACATAACCTCCTATCAAACTAGTATCATAGATTAGATCATTAAACTAATTACATACTTTTTTATGTACTATAATTGATCAATTGAATCTGATTGTATAATTCATTAAATATTGACAGTCCTCAGAAAAATAATTAGTTTCGGATCCTTGATACTCTGCACCTGCCTCTCTTTCTCGTGAAATTGTTTCTATGTTGATGAATATTGAATATAACCTAAAAAATACACAGAATAACATAGTACCTAATAAAATTCCATAGAATAAAATATAAAACATTTATTTACATTAAAATGATCTTCACGAAAAAATACATTCGAGTGGTCCTTCATATCATTCAGGTTTCTATGAGCGAGTTACATTCACTTCTTTCGCATTTTGGCGCTCTTTGGCGCGGACACACAATTTTTTCGTGTTTTTGATGGATGTACTTGTACATAGTGGCAGCGCACACCATTCATAGACCATTTTCTTTAATGTCTTCGAGTCTTTCTTCAATGTCTTTCTTCATTTACCTCAGTAGCCTATTGCGGCGATAATTGAATCTGTGCTGCTAGACATAGGTGTCGTGCAAATTAATCCTGGACCAGGAGATAGGGCGAACACTGCATGTGCATCTGAATCTGCAGCGGTGACAAAATCTACAATCAGGAAATCGGAAATCTACAATTAGTGAATGCGAATTTGAAGCGATACTTTTTTTTTCTTTTTTTTTTTTTTTTTTTTCTAAATTTGTTGCGTCTACTTCGACGCAACGCGTCTCCAAGCCCCTTGGGGTGCCGTTGAGCGCTTTGCGCTTCTCGGAGTAATCCTCCCATTACTAACAGCGCTTGTTTTATGGAGTAATCCTCCATTAATATTGTCGCGTCTCGTCGTAGTCGGTAATTTGCGGAAAGTGCAGGGAAACGAGTAGGTTGAACAAGAAAAGAATCAAGGAGTAAGAGGAAGAGTTTGAACAACATTAACTGAGAAATAGAACATTTGAAAATAGCATTAAATGGCAAACAGGATGGTCCTTCTGGTCGGGGGTTGACGTCAGGCTGACAGTCGGTTGCAAAAATCACAGTCAAATCATAATGGTGCCTAGTAACCGATTCTAAGAAGCCGACCCCAGCTAACTGGGATAAGGTTTAGAAGATGATGATTGAATGGCAAACAGGAAAACAATCATTGAGAAGGAAATGGACAAGAAAGAGTTTCTAATCGTAGGCGATTCCATTGTACGGCTCGTTGGGAGAGAAAATGAACAAGTTACCTGAAATTCAAATGTAAGAAGTGTTACGCCGAGTGGAAGAATGTGAAGACGCAGAATCTGAAGTAGCGATGGTACATATGGGGACAAACGACCTACGGCGGTGTTCAGGAGACTACATAATAGGAGATATGTACGACCTAGTGAAGAAGGCCAAAAATAAGTTTCATATGCCCAAATAAGTTGTAAGCTGTGTATTAAGGAAATATGGAGTAGAGCGGCGTAGAATTGGTATTCTAAATCCATGTTTTGAGTGGATAGCCGAATGTGCAAATGTGCTCTATGTAGACACTACACACATACACACCAAATTTCCAGTCATCACGCTCCAAATTCCTAGTTTTTATCTCTCAAGATCGTTTTGTAGAGTGAGGGAATAAAATAAGGGACTTGATTACGGAGGTTGATGTATTTACGTAAGATATCAAATTGATTCTACATTCTCAGTATTCAATTTATATGCAGTTGAAAATGTTTGTGAAATAAGTCGTACACCTTACTTCGCTCAAAATTATATTATTTGCATCTACAGACCTCCAACAAAGCCAGCTTTAGATTATTTCACTTAATTAGAAAATCTACAGATAACTTTGAACAAAATTAGTAATCACTCTTTGAAATCCAATATTGAATTTCTGGATGTAAAAGACTGCTTCCCAATTTACGTCATTTTTAATTTAGATATTTTAGTGAATGGAATTCATCGAATATATTTTAATCACAAACAGCTGTAGAACCAGCCATAAAAAAAACAACTAGATATGAAATAATAACGAATAATATGTTACAGTGACCACGATGCTCAAATTGTTACAATTACTAAAGACATGAAAACTGACACAATAAATAATACAAGCATGTGCAGAATATTGACTAAAGCTAACATAAAATTATTTACAAATTACTTGCTGCAGGAATCATAGGACATAGTTTATAACGCTGTTGACATATATGAGAAATACAATTTATTTTTTCTCAAAGCTTTCATTTCACTTTAACGCGTACTTCTAAAAATAGGGAATTAAACATTTCACGGAAAAGTAATAAACACAAGTGAATCACACAAGGAATTATAACATCGTATAAAAAACAAACATACGCTTTACTTTATTTATAAAGATTATAACGTATCGCCTGGTTTCCTTGTCTCCTTACGAAAATACAAAGTATTTTTGAGAAAAGTAATAGTTCAGGTAAAAAGAAGGAAAAACAACCAGGATATTTTGAACGTTTGTAACATAACTAAAGCGATTTGATATAGTAAAAAAACACGACCACATCATTTCTATACTTTGTAGAGAATGTTGATTTAAGGGATTATAACAGACAAGCAAGTAATCTCGAAAAGGTTGCAAATTTCTTCAACAAAGACTTTTCTAGAATTGCGGCTGATCTCACGAAGGGACTACAACCACAAAATGCGATATCTTCCGCTTCGTAAAAATATTCGACACGATGTTTGTTTCCAAAGCTTCTTTCAGTGAAATCCTCAGAATAGTAAACTAAAAATTAAATATTCGTCTGGTTTGGATGAATTTCCGAATTGTTTATTAAAATACTTGTGCACCGGCCATTATAAACCCACATTTTCAGTGCTTTTTTATGCGCAGGAATATTTCCAGATGTTTTCAAAACTGCACAAATGAAGTGATTTACAAATATTGTGATATGCCAAAATGACGAACCATTTTTGTGTATGAAAATGTCATTTATATGAAGTAGGATATAGGGATGCCGACCTGGATGGCCGAGGTAACTAAGAGCGAGTACCGACTCAGCGCTTCGGTCCGAAGGGTCGCGGGTTCGAGTCCCGCCTTGGGCATGGTTGTTTGTCCCTTGTCCCTCCTGTATGTATCGTCGCGGAGGGCCTCGCGTTCTGCTGACCCCAGGTCAGAGGAGCCCGCAAGTGTGTTGGTGTCTAGTGTATGGTCGAATATGCGTCCCTTCGGGACGTAAAGGGCAACCGGCTGTCGACTGGATAAAAGCCCTAGGGAAAAAAAGGATATAGGGATGCCAAAAGACGATGGCAACGGCGGTCGCTGTGACAAGTAAACAACCGGCGTTAAAGGTCATTTTCGTTAGGTGAAGAGGATGTGGATATGACCGGGCGGAGGCGGAAATAGTACTGTTTTCTTAGACAAAAGAGAATGATGTAGAGTTCTGATGTTTTGGGTTTTAGAAAGAACAGGACACACTCTCTAGCAACGCGGTAATGAGCGGGTCGGCTCCTGACATTTTACCAAGTCGAGGAAAGACTGTTGATGGACAACCAAATCCAATGCAATAACTTGTAGTATAATTAAGTCTATCGTTTCGTGTATTCGGATAAAACGTTCTTGTGGGAAGAAGCGAAGGAATTCTACAAAGTAATAGTCAGTACGTCTACAGGCGCCCACCCGTGACGCGAGTAAGGGAAGTAAGGGTAATAATAGTATCGCTGGGAGAATTTGAACTTCATCGCGAACATTAGGCGGAGGACTTTATGAAGAACGAAGATTCTGCTGCGACGACTGAAAAGATTCCACGGGGCGCTATCGAACGGAGAAGTGAAGAGCGTGCGAAGATCCGTGAATATAACAAGGTTGATATATAATTATTACAAGATAGAGAAAACCGGTCATGACCAAAGATAATTTCATGTTGATTAATGATGTAACAATTCATGTTTAACTTTTATTAAAATCATATTTCACATTATAATAAATTCCAATTTGTTGCTTTAAAAGAAAGCTGATTATCATTATTCGTTACGTGCAATCCAGTAGTAGATATTTTGATAAGATTTTCAGATTCTTCGCCACTCTGTATGGATGGCAGATTGAGTAATTGATTGCAGAGTAAGTGGCAACAATTATGAACTCAATTAGCTGAGCTAGCCAGACATAATTTTGGATGAGAAATATTAAGATTACGTAGGAAACATCCGGGTTATAGTATTCATTATTTCCTGGCGCTCAAATCAATAACTAAATTTTCGTAAAATAATTACGAGTGTCATTCAAATGAAACAAGTCATGAATCTAAATAATTCGTAAAATTACGAATCATGCTGGTAGAGAAGAAGGGTTTGTTGATATATATATATATATATATATATATATATATATATATATATATATATATATATATATTGAAATATACCCATCCATAGTCCATCCATACCCATCCAGTCTTGCTGACCTCAAATTCCTGTAACCTGTTTCCGAATTTCTAATAAATATATGGGTGCCAGGAAATGGTTACGAGAATGAGCTCCCAAATTATATTTAATTATAACCACCGTTGCTGACTCAGTCGGCGGGTTCTTTACCGAAATAATCGTAAATACTTACGATTACTTAATTCGTCCCCCCCCCCATTCGGAGAAGCGTGGAATCTGAAATGCAAAATTTAAATATCCTACTGGATTGCACGTGTCGGTAAATGATAATCAGCTTTCATCAATAGAAAATAACAAATTTATTTATACATTTTAGTAACTTCTTTTAAAAGAAATAAAGTATAACATTCTTTTTGGTCATGACCTTTACTATAGCGCTATAGAACCTCTTATCCATGAGAATCTTGGGCGCTGTCCTTGTAAAGGATGTCTCCCCGTAGACTTCAGCAATGGGCCTCGTCCAATCTTGTCCGTCAAATCCGTATCTTGTCGTTTCTTCTCATAAACCACTATGAACAGTTCCCTATACACCTACTTGAATTGCTACAAAACTCCTTATTGTTCATTACCTTGTGACCGCTCTACCTTTTCACTATCTTACTAAAAAGCCTACAGCGGGTCACTCAAGTAACCTAGTAGTACTAATTGATCTTTGACTTGTTATGACAATGTCACACCAAAAATTAGGAATGGTTTTATATGTCCTAACTGCCCTACAGGAGTGGGTTCGTCTTTTAACCTGCTTTTGTAATAAAAGAAACATAGGCAAGTTAGTCTTTTAACTATGAACAGAGTTCTAGATATATTCTCTTAAATATTTGAATACAATTTTATCTAGCATTTACACATTGCATTGCAAAAATTCTATCACTTGCTCTACCTTTAGCAATTACGTGATTACCTAACAACTGCAGTTGCGTTTTAACACTCGCATAAACACTTTACATAAAATTATATTACCCTTCACTTCACAAAAAACACAAAATAACTGTACACATGACAAGAATTCATGGAAACACAAAATACTGAAAAAGAATCACATACCAAAATACCGTTTACATACACCTTCAAAGAAATTGTCACTTGAATAGGGAATAAAATAAGTACAAGACGTTTCACTTTCACGCAGATTATTACTTTATACAATTAAACCAGCAAAAAAATATTGTTATGCAATGAAAGTACAATCAATGATAACTCTTTTACTAATTATTGATTTTGAACAATTTGAAAAACGATTAAACAATAAATTGAAAACACACTAAAAGAACAAATATTATCGTTATAGAAATATATATCGTTATAGAAATATATATATCGTAATATATATCGTTAATAGAAAAATGAAAAAAAATAGGTTTTTAAAATTCTTTACAGGAATTAACTATCTGGCTTCCTTTTACGACTGCAATATTGTAAAAGATTACGTTTAAATTATTATAATATAATTACTCGACTATCTACGTCTGTAAGTGAGGTGAATTCTATCCCTGTAGAATAATTCTCGCTTCTTTAAACAGTTCTTTTTTTTTTTTGAGAATTTCTAGTGAATTTTTCTGACTTACGACACGTCTCGAAGAAATATTTCCACAGCTTGGAGCGGCGACGGCGACCCAGATCCTTTCAAGATCGTGGCAACCCCTTGCTTCGGCGAACACGTCCTCTGGTGAATCGCTACCACACTCCTTCGAATTTTATACAATATGACTGCAATATCTCCGCGTAATGAATTTCTTACGTGGTAAGCCAAAACGAAAGACAAAAAAAGCTGGAAATAGAAAGAAACATTTCCTATAGTACATGCTTTCTACTTCAGTATACGTTCTTGAACGTTGAAATATATTATTTCCTCGTTGATAGAAAAATAGTGTATTTCTACGTAATGCGTTCACGTGAATTTATCAGAATATTCATGATTTAAAATTCTCAATTCTCTCACATGGTATCGTTATTTTAACATGAGACGAATTACCTTTTTCAAGCTTCTTATCGTCGAAATACGGCGAATTCTCCTCTCCGTCCAACACGAACAATTTTGGTGCGTCCAGATCGGCGGTCGGCAACAAAAGAGAGAGCTTTTCGTTGCGGTGCTTTGCGCTAGTGCTGATATTTTGAAGGGTGATTTTTGATTGGTTGTCGTTCCATTCTACGCGAGTGCGTTCAGAAACTTTAATAAATTCTCGCAAGGGATACCATTTACTGCTGGCGCGATCTCTTGCAATTCGGTAACACTATAATTGCATCTTGTCGTGTCTTGACGCTCTCGGGTGCTTCTCAAAAATCAATGGAGCCAACATATGGGCGGTTACAACCTTAGCAAAATCTTAAGTGCTGTTAAAATATTAGCATACAAGTTCAGCAAGTTATCGTCGGGTTCCTATCATGGGAGGCTAAGTTCGATTATCATTGTCTGCTTAATAAAACTTGTAAGTCCCACTTTTGGCATTCACTGTTCACTTCGTATAAAACAATTTCTTAGTTCTATCTTTTGAATACTAACAACGACAAATCACTACGTCAGAACTCGCGTAAATTTTCAATGTTCAAATAAACTGCTATATATCTAGCACCCTGATCCGATCGCTATCGTGTCGAGGGCTCGAATGAATCTTCTTGTATCCTTCTTCAACATGTCAACTTTTTTTTTATCCTTTACTCTCTTGTTTCAAACAAAATTATGCGATATATTTATCGTCTGCTTTTGAACTTATGGGCATTGTTTATATGTTGCACTCCGGTACCATGGCAACCAGCGTCTTTTTGCTAATAAAGTATTATTTTTAATGAAATTCGCTGAATTTCATATTGGTGAGGATCTGGTATGTCACTATATATATATATATATATATATATATATATATATATATATATATATATATATAATTATATATGCACCGAACCCGGTCTCCAAGACCTACCTTTGCTTACCTGGGCTCGTGTGGCCGGCTAGCTCAGGAAGCATGTAGAGTGAAGAATAGATGGTGGACGGATTTTTAAAAAAAATGATGATGAATTTAAAATAAAATTATTGAGAACACAAATGGACTTTAATGAAAAACTTAAATTTTAAGCATACAAAAAATCAAGGTCTTAGCAATTACTTCTTCTATTTTTATGCTATAAAACTAATGTATTACAGGGAACTTAATAATGTAAGGAAGTCGCCAATGCGCGGCGAGCACTTCCTTGATAAGAGTTTCTTTAAACAAGCGTCGCGCCTGAAGGGCGCACTGAAGATCTTGCCGCAGCTCGACAATCAAAACACAGTCACCGTTCGCAGGCAGGTCCGCTGGGGTGGGCAACCTCTACAGGTCGCCGAACCTCACACCAGGCGGCGTGTCCCGTGGGTGTCGGGGGACGCCCTTTGAGTCCCGCGTCGGCAGCGGTGGTTGCGGTGGCGCAGCGTGGCCACGGCGACGGCGGCGGCGGCGTGATGAAGACGACGAAAGCGACGACCCAGAAGCGACGACAGCTCAAGATTCAGGTGTCCAGTAACGCGATCATACTCGTCGCGTGAATTGTGACGGGCGAAGCGGGCGTAATCGGCAGAGATCAAAAGAGAATATATTCGACAAATGAGCAATAGGAGGAACTACTCGTCCTCAATTTAAAACAAAGGGACATTGCCCTTCTCCGGCTTCACTGCTCTGTGAGCTGAGCGCACCTCAGCGCTCACCTCTCCTACCCTTCTGCTCCGCCTACCGGGATCTCTCACACCGTTCTGATCTGGCTGCTCGGCGCATGCCAGCGCTCGCAAGTCTTTTCTCCCCCCCCCCCAGTTTTTCAAATGTTCTAGAAGTTTCCAAAATTTGTACAAAATGTGCTTCTATTGGCAAAAGGTTCCTACGTATTACTTAAATTTGGTCCAATAATATCTTGCGTTTCGTCGGTGTGTCGAGCGGAATTTTCCATGAGGCGCTCTCACTCGCACACTTTTCGTAAATAAACGCAGGTGGTCCCTCCCAGAGTTTCCAAACTGCGCAGCCCCCTTCCCAGCTAGATCCCCAGGGATAGACCCGCGTCGGCGTTGGCGAAAACAAACACAGTCCCCCCTTTTTTGCTTGGCGCCGAGATGTCGCGACAGCAGTTGTGCGTAACGAATCAGCCGCCCGACGGCTCAGAAAAGACGCAAAAGCGCCAGTGCGTGATTACGCAACATTTTGTGTGCGATGAGCCGGGGTATAATATTCGGTATCGTTACAATATGATATATGGCTATCTGATTCATGTATTCATTCCTATTTTATCACTTGTATTTTACGAGATATTGAGGGAATTTTGTTTTTTCAAATGGAACTATACATATTTTTTAGTCTTATCATGACGCGCGTAAAACGTCGAAACCGATGATATGTTGTTATATTTTAGATAAGCATTTTTTAGTAATTTTGATATTTTTGCCTTTTATGTTTAACGGATATTTTGAACAGAGTCCGCCACACAAGGTCACGATAACGCGCGCTTGTGGAAGGAAATCTGAGCACCAAAAAAAATCAAAATTACTCAAAAAATGCTTATCTACCATATAGCAATATGTATATCACTGGATTCGTCTTTTTACGCTCGACATGAAAAGTTGGTTGGTGATTCCGGGCACGTCAACAGCTTAGGTCATTAGTCCCATAAGTGTAGTGCATGTTTTTTCTCGGGAGATTGCGGGGATCTTCCTCCGCTGGATGGCGAGATCCGGCTCTGACCTACCGTCGGCTAGTGGGGTTTCCCCCAAAGCAGGACTCTGTCACCAGCGAGGCACCGCCCCAGCCGGAACAAGCTCTAGGCTTCCGACCGGTATCCCGGAATATATGGTAGTGTAGTGTATGTTAGTGTGTGCGTGTAAGGGCAGAGGATAGGGCAGGGAAGAAGAAGGAAAGATCGCGCGCGGTCCGTGGCCCGTTAGGCTCCGGCATTCGCCTGGTGTTGATCGGAGAGAGCACGGAAAACTACCGATCAGAGCACCCGGCCGCTAGAATTTGCTTCCAGACAGCGAGTGAATTCGACCTAGCTGAAAAGCTAGCGTCGAAAATCCTGCCGCGGTCAGGACTCGAACCTAGGACCTCCCGGTCAGAGGCGCTGCAGTGACATCAGTTCATGCACTAAGCCACCGCTCCCAGTCGACATGGAAAATTGTGTGTGTGTGCGTGCGTGTGTGCGCTTATGCGTGTGTGTGTGGGGTTGGGGGGTGTACACACACACACACACACAGGGTGAGTCACGTAACTTTAGTAGCTTCTGTAATTTTTCAACGGTTCAAGTTATTGCAATGCAATTTTCACGACCGTGGGTGAGGGAATGGGGCTAATTGATGCAGGAATGTCTTTCGATTTTATCACTTGTATTTTAAGAGATCGAGGTAATTGTTTTTCAATGAAACTAAATATATATTTTATTTATATCACGACAAGCGTAAAAAGACGAATCCAATGATATACATATAGTCATATTTGTCGTACATGTTTAACTTGTATTTTTTTTAACATAAACTCATCTTTCATCTTTTTATGGTTAAAATTTTGGAAAGAGATTCTGGTCTGAAGAAAACGGGTGTAGATAGTAACGTCTTCCTGATACGTCGCGTACAGTTCTTATACCAGAGGAGCAACTCGCCTCGGTCACCTGCAGTCTTCCGGAAAATACTAGGGGATAGATAGATTTATTAAAGTTCGCTTTGAGCTAAAGCTCGGTGGCAAACATTATTACAACTAGATATACGACAATTACAAAACTATTACGAATATTTACAAATATAATTACAATTAGAATTAGAGATTGATTTTGAGTTATCTGTAAGTTGATTTATAGCTTTTCTAACACTTCACTCCACTTCATTTCACTGCGCTGCACTACACTGCACTCCCCTCCCTTCCCATGCCCCCCACCACACCACACTACACTTCACTTTATTGTAACCGTACTCCATTTATCCTCACCGATTACAAAAGTAGATCTGTCATTTGCCTACTTCGCGACGTGTGATTACACCGTCACGCATCCCTGGGAATATCTCAGTTTACGGATAAACTTCCCTATTGGTAGTGGGTTCGTCTTTGTTAAACTACTGATCAATTAACAAACCAACACAATTTTTCAGTTTTAAATGACAAATAACATATATTCTAGAGCGCCAAAATGTAACAGATTTTACATTTTTCATTTACATCAATGTAATTACATGTATTCTATTGAATGCCAAATCTCTGTACAAATGAAATTCACAGATCCTCCTACGTTTTCACTTTTCGTAAAATTATGGTAGCTAATTCCCTACCTAAACTGCAGTTTTTCACTAGAATAATAATAATTCAGATCCCTGTTTACAAGAAAACAAGCAATGGATACAATTTTACACTTCACAAAGAATATCACACATGAGACACACAAATCATAGTACAAATATTCATCCTGTAAAAGAAAAACACATACACACAATACTCGAAATTCACTACTACCTTTTAAATTACTAATTATGTTACACTCAGTAGTCACATTTGACCTTCGGCTTCTACATAGCCTTTCAACACAAAATTTTGTTTCATAACGTCTCTTAAATGATTTGAATCATTAAAATATGACTCTAAATAAATAATTCTGTACAAACAACTTCTATCATAAACATAAAGAATTACTTTAATCTGATTCTTGTTACAACTGTCGAAAAGAAATAAAACCAATGTTCTCAGAAACTTGCCCGATCAACGTCTATTATTGAGGGAAGCTCACATTACAACTTTTGGCTAGTATAATTATACTCCTATCTCAGAAGTTTTTTATCAGACTGAAATTAAGTGAGTGTTCTTTCTGCTTTAATATGACTCACGACCGGCGAACTCCGCAAATTGGTCCCGCGCTGTGTAGCTGGCCCGTCGCGCGACCCTCGCGCCTCAAGGTCGTCGTTCTTCTGCAATGTCCCTGCGTGGCCTGTCGCACGGAAATATTCCGAACACCGTCTTCCCGTCGAAAATTCACCACAGCTTTCGCAGAGGCGATGGTCGCTTCAGAATGGGAGTCCGAAACTCCAAGTTATGACTTCGTAATGGCAAAAGTCAAACTAGTTGTTGGATAATCCGTCTTTCTCATAACTTTCAAAATTCCATCATAGGATTTCCAAAGTGAAATTCCCAAAAATAAGAATAAAGAATATATGAAAAGTATGAAATATATTAAAGCTGTAACAAAGAAGAAACATGTCCTATGTTACAATAGTCCTCTTTTCTAGCAACAAGAATGCAGCAACGTGGTTTTACAGATTCATTTCGATCTATTACCGCCGTCGTTCTTTCATTCATTGCATTCTTGTTTAATATTCATTTACTAATTCCATGTAATCCCACGATATTCACAGTACGTAAGTCCATGAAAAGTACTCAGTCAATTACCTTTTATTAAAGCTTTTGTGTTCCGCAATCTTCGCGTGTCCCTCGTCGACCATGTGGCGTACTCGTAGACAACCGTTCTCCTTGCCGTCTCGAACCAGAAAGAGCGAGCTCTTTTTTGACGCAAGTTCACGCCACGTCCGTATTTCCACGAAAATTTCCTGATTGGCTACGCTCTGAGTGCGTTCAGAAATCCTTCTCTGACTTACGCCATCTCTTCGCCACTGTAGAAACTACTTGTAGGGCCTAATGTCGGGTATTATTGCTTCCATTTTCCGTTGGTTATAAATGTGACCGGCGACAAGCGGTTACATTATAAGGGACATGACCATATTATTAATAATAATAACCATTATAATAATATAACTAATAATAACATTAACTTAAAAGTTACATCAAAACCAGTAACAGTGTTAATAATTATGATATCAATAATAATAATAATTATAATTATAATAATAATGATATCAATACTAATAACAATAATATAATAATAATAATAATGATAATGATAATGATAAAAGTCCCAGTATTATTAATGATGACCTACATAGAATTAAGTATATTTTTAAATTTCACTACATTAGAAGGAAGAGTCTCTAGTGCTTTTGCAGGTAGTTTGTTCCAATCTACTATAGTACGATTCACAAAGGAGAACTTGCCTACATCAGTTCTTTGCTTTCTACATCGTATTTTCCAGGGATGGTCTCCTCTGCTTTTATAATCACGCTCTGCTTTTATAATCAGGATACATTAACTGTGTTGCAGGTAAATTGTCGAAGTGTAGTCAGTAAGTCTATAGAATTCAGTAACATATTAGAAACAACGCACCCAGATGTAGTTGTAGGTACTGAATCATGGTTGAGTCCCGATTAATAATTCTGACATTTTTATTGAAAAATACGCAGTGTATAGACGAGACCGGGTAGGTAGGGCGAGAAGTGCTTATTTGTCTATAATCAGAGCTTATTAGTTCACTTTACACCACGGACTTAGAATCAGCAATTATAGGAATAGAATTGTCGAACAGAAAGTGTCTCTTTTAGATCGAGCACCCAGTGGGGATTTGAATGTTCTCTCGAGGTTGACAGAGCAGACGAGAGTAGAATAATTTTTCGAGAAAAGTGTTATTATCGCTGGCGACCTAAATTTACGCGGATAAACTGAGAGGGTGACGGGTCAACAGACAAAGCATCTCAGCAGTAAACAAGCTGGACTGATGGAACGAATTAAATACTTTTTGGCGTCAACAACCAGGGGAGGTTTGCTATTTTTTCGCTACGTTTTCCTCCTACGGCCAGATCACTTGCTTGCTACCTGCGCGACGCTTCGGAGGATTAGCGATTAGGAGGATTAGCATAGATATGCTCACCTCGTAATGAGGCTAGTGTGGAAAGGAACGATAAGTGTTAAAACGTATTATAGTGAGAAAATATTACAATTCAAAAATAGTGACCTAATGGAGTTCCAAAATCACTTAATAATTATCAAGTATGGTCTAGTAGAAAAATTTACCCAAATCCGGGCCCCCATTTTATTTTTGATTAATATTAAATTCAGTTTCCCGCACAATTAAATCAAAATATTTGTAGTGCATACCTCACTTATTTATACAAATCTTATAATCTATTTAAAATTATTGGTTAAGTAGTTTATGAATAAAATATTTTTTTTCGTAAACCTTACACTTTGTGTATTTATAAAAAAGGTTTCCTAATGCGAGCCCCTAGCAAAAGAAATGAGTAAAACGAAATGCAAAAACTGCAGTTAGATTGAACTAATTGTATAATTTGTTAATAATAAACGATTGTATAATTTTACAAAGATGCAAGATTAACATCTTATACATGAATTGTCATTTACGTATTGCACATAATCTGAATTTTTAAGTGCGCTAAAAACCACATATTTAAGTATTTTTTTCCGTCCCCGCACATTCTACATAAGCCCAGATTGAACACATTAGGCACATTATCCACAGCTCTCTGAAAAATTACACTGCAAAACATGCACTCTACATCTCCTTCATCAGGGATGGAAGATATCCCTGGTAGAACTTCCAATTCGAAAGAGCCAGAGAACATGTCGTTCGATTCCTAGCGGAAGGTGCAATACTGTGGAAGCCATCTAGATGGGTCTCCAAACTTCCGTCTATGGAAGAACAGTACCAAAGAAGAAAAGCTTCGAAATATCCTGAGATTCTGATCGCCAACCAACGCCAACTATTTGACCAATGACAAAGGCACCTTTACAAGAGGTATTGTCTAGGCCATGCACGTCAAATCGCGCCCGCGCGAGCTACTTGCCCGTCTGGGGAGTCCGGCACTTCTATGGGAATGGGCTACTTTCCCTGACTCCACACTCATTTGCCCTTAAAATCCAGAAAGGGGTGGACATGCGCGAGCTGAAGCGGTGCAAGGCGGTGAATAGTAGCTTCATACGAAAATGTTTGCCAGGTTTTTCTATCAAATAACCTAGAATTGTATTATGTTTATATTTTCATGACGTATTACTATTTCATGTTTATTTTCTAATAAATTTTCAATTTTATTAACATTGTGCTAACGGAAGTACGTTTGAATGGCGAATACTTCCCTTGTTTTCGTTTTGTGTTATTAAATCATTCAGTTATTTATTGTATTTAGCAATAATGTGAAATCAATTAACAATGTATTATCGGACTAATGTATTGTTTCATTTTACTGCATCCTTATATTTTCCTTAAATAGAAAATGGGATTTAATATAGCTGAATTTGTGACAAGCTGTCTAGTAACTTCTCCCAAAGAATGTCATGGGCCAGGTATCCAGTGACGCACCGCCACTCCGTAGCGAATTCTACAACCCTTACTTTTAAATCTCGCGCCAATTTCTCTGAACGTAGTGCCCTCGAGCTCTAGTAAGTTTGTTATCATGACCGCGTCCTTGACATGCTTGGTCTAGGCTATCCGAGATGAGGTGCATCTCCATCGTCCTGGTTGACGTTCCGGCCAACAGGTTTGTGGCCTTCCTCAGATCCTACTACTGACGTCAGCCATTGTAAAAGTTCTTTCGGCGTCTTCCTACAACTACAAAGTTGAAGATGGAGATTTTTTGTTCAAGTAAATTTTTTTCTCCAAATTTTTCTCTTTCATTAAGGTCATGTACATCTTTTTTCACATTTTCGTAGTTTTCCCGCAATATTGCGTACAATATTTGCAATTTTAAAAAATTGCGAAAACAAGATTTTCTCGAAAACTCCTCCAGTTTTTTTCTCTAAACGTGTGGTAGGGGTAGTTTTAAATGTGCCATATAAGATGACATAAACGCCATATTTCACTATGGTTTGTTTCAAAAGTTAGGAACTTTTATTGACTTGCCCCTCGCGTCGTTAATATTTACATTATCAGCGATATCTTTACATTTGTATTTATGTGTACATATGCTTTAAATAATGTCATATCAAATTTCTCGAAAACTCTATAGTTTTCTGTTAAAATGAGCTCAAAATTCCGCGTTTTCAAAGATGTTTAAACGCCATTTTCTCAGCAACGACTCCAAATTTTTTTCATACTTTTCCAATCAATAGTGCTAATTTTACTCTTTAAGATGTCGTAAAGTTCATTTTGGTGTATTCTTTTGTTTTTTCAAAAAATTGCAAATGTAAATGTTTTTAAATATCTCTCACGCCGTTTATGTGAACATTTCCTGCAAATACATTATTGCATTTGTGAGTGAAAGTTCTTCAATTTACTTCAAATGAAGTTTTCGCGGAAAGTCAAAACTTTTCTTTGAAAAAAAGCAAATTCTGCATATGCAGTAACGCTTAAAAGCAATTTTCTTAAAAACGACTCCAAATTATTCTACGGAAATGTCTATATAGGGCGAAATTTTAATACTTTTTAATATTTTAAAAGTAATATTTCGGTGTATAACCGAAATATTACTATTGGGAAACCAAAAAATATGATGAAGTTACAACAAAAAATTACGGCTGCGATAGATGGCAGCCGCCAAGAAGGGTGGGGCAAGACCGTAAAACTAGCCCACACCAAGGAAATTAGAAAATGTTTGTGTCATTGTGTAGCACCACTAGTCACTTTCTCTTATACGTGCGTATATACGGAGAGAAAGTTATATAATGCTGCGAAAAATCGATTTCGAGATTTTCACGGAAATACACGTTTTGGGGTCCCCTGATACCGAAAAAGTGCTTTTTTAAAACGTCCAGCTGTCCTACCTTGTGTCCAAACGTCCGTCTGTGAACAACACCAGCAGTTAGACCATGCATAGGATTTTTTCCAAATTGAAGAAACCCCTGTTCATCTGGCTCTAGTTTAAGCTTTGAAATATGAAAAACATTCGTTCCGTCTGTCTGTCCACCTGTCTGTCTGTCTTTCGACCTGCCCGTCTGTCTTTCCACCTGTCTCTCTTTCCATCTGTCTGTCTGTCTTTCTACCTGTCTGTCTGTCTTTCAACCTGTCTGTCTGTCCACCTGTATGTCTATCCGTCCACCTGTCTGACTGTCTGTCTGACAACCTGTCTGTCCACCTGTCCGTCTGTCCGTCCACCTGTCTGTCCGTCCACCTGTCTGTTCACCTGTCTGTCTGTCCACCTGTCTGTCTGAGCACCTGGCTGTCTGTCCACCTGTCTATCTGTCCACCTGTCTGTCTGTGTATCTGTCCTCCTGTCTGTCCGTCTGTCTGTCTATCTGTCTGCCGGTCTGTCTGTCCGCCCGTCTATGTCTGTCTGTCCGACTATGTCTCTCTCTGTCTGTCTGTGTCTGTCTGTCCGTCTATCTGTCTCCGTCCGTCAGTATGTGAATCAAACTATTGACTAAACCATACGTACGATTTTTGTCCGTAATGGATCTTCCCTGGTCGATCAGCCGCGAGTCGAAGCCACAGAAACATCATTTTCTCAATGGTACCAATTTTTTTCTTTAAATTGTTTGTAAGAATAGAGTATAATAAACTTTTAATGTTGACATTGTTCTTAGGTCGGATTTGACCTGTTAACTCTGAACTTTAGAAAATTGGGAAAGTTTGAATTGTTTTCGGCGTCTTGCTAAAACTACAAAATTGAAGATAGAGATTTTTCTTTGAAATAAAATTTTTGTCCATATTTAGTTCTTTCAATAAGGCCATGTACATTTTTGGAAACTGTTAGTTGTTTTCGCGCATTGTTACGTGCAATATGTTCCTTTTCCAAAGTAACAAAAATAAGATTTCCTCAAAAATGGTTCCAATTTTTTTTCTTTAAACTTTTAGTGGGTATAGTGCTTAATGTACTCTCTTACATGACATACGCGACATTTTGGTCTACTCTTTTGTGTTTCAAAAACTACAAAAATGCTTTGTTTTGACTGGCTTCTCACTTCGCTAATATTTACATTAGCGGCCATTAGTTTACTTTATTGCGTTTATGAATACATGTGCTTCAAATCATGTCTCATAAAGATTCTCAAAACCTGCATTTTCAGAAACGCTTAAAAGCCATTTTCTCCAAAAGGCTCCAACTTTTTCTTCAAATTTTTAGTACTGATGCCAAATGCATTGTTTAAGATGACATAAAAGCCATTTTGCTGTATTCTTTTCGTTTTTCAAAACTTACGCGAACTTAATGTTCTTGAAATACTCTCAAGCAATGTATTAACATTTCCAGCGATGTTAATACATTGTTGCATTTGTGAGTGGATGTGCTTCAAATAACTTCCAATGAAGCTTTTGGAAAACCCAAATGATTTCTGTGAATAGGAAATGGAATTTCGTATTTACACTAACACTTAAACGACATGTTCTTCTAAACGGTTATATCCTTTTGATCGAAGATATCCATGTAGGACGAGATTTTTCTCTTCTTTAATATTCTTAAAGTAATATTTGGGATCTACCATTTGGAAACAAATATTAAAAGTGAGAACTATTTTTTAAAAAACTGTACTTTGGGCGGTGATAATTGGCAGGAGGATGGGAGAAAAACGAAAATGTAGCCCAGACGAAAGAAGATATAAAACTAATTAGTACATTGATCCTTCGACCGGCGAAGGTGGGTGAGGGCATCAACTGATATCACTGCAGTGCCTCTCACCCGGAGGTCCTAGGGTTTGAGTTCCGCGATCAAACATGCATTACATTTACAGGACTAATGACCTTAGCCGTTGACGCGGCCGAAATCACCAATCGATTAGTTCGCCCTCGAAGTATGTGAGGGCTCAACAAGGCCTTCCGATTTTGTCTATAGACTCTCTGAGGGAACTAAATACTCTATTACACGTACATCGAAAAGTAGTTTCAAGGTGTTGTGTGTTGAAAAAAGTGATATGATGTTTATGAATCATCAGGCACGTTCTGTGGATATCTTATATAAAAGTTTATTATAGAAGACAATTGCTTGTGTTGAACCAAACCACATGTAAATAGTTACTAATATCGGAGAAAGGATGGGTGAGCAGGTGGGCGCAGATCTCCTTTCGTGAGAATTTCCTAGGGAAGGTTCTGCCCTTGCCGCTTCTGTCTCGCTGGTTGGCTACGCGAAGGATACACTTGCCGAAAAGTATTTCTCAAAGATTCTTCGAGGAAATGATTTTGAATCAATCATAATTGAGGAAACATTACAAGGTTAGTATACATTTTGTTACTGCTGTTAATCAATTTTACTGGTATAGCTTATTTTATACTCAACAACATAAACATTCAGTTATGAGTTTGTTTTCATTACAGGTTATTTTTTCTGATAAGGCATGAATTCAATTCCTTCAGCATGGCACAATGTTAGTTCACCATCAATCCAGTTCCAAAGAACGGCATTCACAAAAGCATTATTGTACGTGAATCATGTATTATGTATGGATTATGGATGGAGTGTGAACGTGGTCTGCTATCTCGTATCAGCTCTTTGCTGAGGTGAAATACAGTTTTGAAGTGAAATAAACGAACAAAATAAATAACTTAAAGAAGTGCTGTGAGGGCGCTTATAATGTTCTTTGAATGTTGAAAATATTTCGTAGAAAAATGATGGAAGATATTACTTCACTGAATAAATTGATCGATTAATTAAATTCAATAGAAAATAAGTACTGAGAATGGATTGTCGCGAAGTGCAAAAATTTGATTCCAGTATTTCATTCCATTTCTTTCATCTTCACTCTTTATGCCTATTCTAACGTGTGTAGTAAGTGCATTATTGCAATACGTTTCGCAATAGTATTTCATTTAATTGAATTACAAGATCCAGAAATTCTTAAACTGGCATTAATTTTTTTCTGGCATCACAAAAAAACTTTGTATATGCTTACGCACACGTTTAAGCATGGGTTTCTTCTATTGTTTTCGTTTCATCTCAAATGATAGTAGTACAAAAATATAAATTGCTTTTGAACATGGGGGGGGTGTTTTGTAAATTTTATATATACCCTTTCCTCAAAGAGTGATATTTAGCCTACTCTAAAGGAACAAGATGACCTAGTTTTAAAGATTTATTTATTTACGTCAAAAACAGTTAAAAATGACGTATGACGTGCTATGGGAAGAAGTGAATTCTGTGCAAGTTTTCAAAATTCTGTGATCCCTACACACACGCGCGCGCGCACGCACGCACGCACAAAAGCTCCGATGTAATGAAATCTATTTTCAAGGATCAGCAATAAATTTTGTGCTCTTATCCATCATGTCAATCGTCAAGGAATAATACTTCCTACCGCGACAACATGGAAACGATAATTTGAATAACTATATTTTCCACTGAATTCTAGAAGACGTGTGCAGAAAATGAAGTTACATTGATGTCTAGAAGCAAAACAAGGAGCCATCTCAGCATTTGTTCAATAAATCAGGGAAACTGGACGAAAAACCTGATCGAGATGGGGGTCATTGACCCGGACGCTGCGGTACAATACTTCTTACAGGTTGTTTACATTTATACAGTTCAAATGGTAAATAATGCATTAAATATGACTGTGAAAATTAATGTTACTTTCCTTGTATTGCTCAGTATAGTCTCTAATTGTATGAAAACAGTTATGGAGCATAAACGATTTCACTTGGGATTTATTTCTTTCCCATCGAATTTAATCGTTTCATGCCATCTGGCAAAGTATTGTAAAATAATGCACATGTATTGTACGTGAATTTTTTGTAATGTGCTGTTGATACTGTCACCTGATGAATATGATTTCAACGTGGACTGTTTTAGTTATTGACATTGGCATTTTCTGAAAATATATTCCTGCCCTTAAGTAAGTAATTTTTGACAAAAAACCACTGATTCGTAAATCAACAGACAAGGCAATGTTAAATTGCTAGTTTAATAGTTAGAGGCTTACAAGAATCACGTGTGTGGAATTTGGTTAATTATTCGTAGAATTATTTTTTGTAATCTAAAAGTCTGGGAGCTATAAGATGTATTTCCCCAGAATATTATGCCATATCTCAGGCGGGAATGAACATTCGCGAATTATACACAACGAGCAGTATGAAGGCGGACTGAATTTACTAGAATTCTGAACACGTAGCATTATGAACTTTTTCGGAACCAATTTGATTCATCTGATATTGTACTATTTACGGTTTCTTTATTGCAAAGAATGTTCGCATCATCCGCAAAGAGAACTGTTTTTCCGTTTCGAGTCGTTGAGGGTATATCGTTTACGTTTAGTAAGAAGAGAATATGGCCTAAAATCGATCCTTGAAGAACTTCACATGCAATTGGCAAAGAGTCGGAAAAGTGTGTACATAATGTTCCATCATTCCAGTAAGATATATTCTCACTGAGGTCGTTGTTTAAGGTACGAACATAACCAATCTAGGGCAATACCATGGATTCCATATGAAGGTAATTTTGAAAGTAAAGTCATGATCAATGACGTCAAAAGCTTTTGAGAGATCTAAAAATAATCCAATAGGTGCCTCGTGGAATAATCCAATGATGAGGTGACATCATTAAGAAAAGAAAATATGGCTGTTTCCGTTGATTTTGATTTTCTAAATCAATGTTGGCAATCTGAATGCGCGTCGTGTTTGCTGAGAAAGGTTTCCATTCGTACGTAAAAAAGTCTCTAATATTTTTGAAAAAACTGGCAATAGAGAAATTGGCCGATCCTTTTGAATTTCATTTTTTTCACCTTTATGAAGAGCGGCTTAATCTTAGCTGTTTTGAAAATATCTGGAAACGTTCCAGTGCATAAGAATGCGTTAAATATGTGAGTTAACGGGTGTATAATGGCAGGCGCACAGGTCTGTAACAAAGAATCCGGGAATTCATGTAAACCGGCCGAATATTTATTTTTTAGTTGATCGATCATTTTGAGAATTTCACAAAAAGAAGTTTCGGAAACAAACATCGTGTCTAAAATTTTTGGGGAAATGTCTGAAATTGAATTTCGTGGCAGAAGACTCTTAGTGAGATCGGCAGCAATTCTCCAAAAGTATTGGTTAAAGAGACTAGCCACTGTTACCAGATCGTTCACATTTGTATCGTTATATTTTAAAACAACATTCTATACAAGGTTTCTAGTTGATTTGGTCGTATTTTTTATTGTATTCCACATTGCTTTTGTTTTGTTATTTGAGTTCAAAATATCCTGATCGTGTTTCATGTTTTTAGCCTGGTGTATGACTTTTCTTAACAATGATTTGTATTTTTTAAAGTAGAGGAGGAAATCTCGAGATACGTTATGACGTTTAGAAATGAAAGAAAGAATTCGCTTGTTTTTACATGATGTCCTAATCCCTTGTGTTATCCAAGAATTGCTTTTCCGTAAAATATTTAATTTTCTTTTTTGATGAGAAAAGCAAGTGTTAAAATGAAATGAAAGCGTTGAAAAAAAAAAGAATTATATTTATCGTTTGTATCAACAGTATTATAAACCGCGACCCATGACTCCTGCATCAAGTAATCAATGAATAATTTTATTTTACTTTTAGTAAACTATCTAGTCATACGTGTATTATTTATTGTGTCAGTGATCGCATTTCTTATAATGGTAAGAATTTGTGCATCGTGGTCACTGTATCCTAAATCTTTTGTTTCAACTTCATATCGAGTCGTTTTGTTAATTGTAATTTGATCAATTGCCTTCGTCGAATTTAGTGTGATCCGTGTAGGTAAATTAATTGTAATATCTAAATCGAAGGAATTAATTAAATTGAGAAACTGTTCTTTCTCGCAAGATTCGACCAGGAAATAAATGTTAAAATCTCCGCATACCACAATGGATTCAAAAGAGCGATTGTTGACTTTGTAAGTGTTATCTCCAGTTTGTCTAAGAACAAAATATAGTCTGTCTCTCTCCTTGTTGGAGGCCTGTAGATGCAAAGAAATATCATTTTTAGCGATGGAAGATGTACAACAGAAATTTCGAAAACATTTTTAACGGAATACACATTTAATTCCGTCAAGGAGATAGAATCAATGTTATTTCTAACGTAAATACAAGAACCCCGATATGTAAGGCCTTTATGCGATTCTCTCTGCAATATAAGCCTGCGAGGTAAAAGTTTGGAATTTGGAAACTGCTAAGTTCATTAGGAGATAACCAATGCTCTGTGAAGCAAAGAACATCCATTTGATTTAAATCGCTCTGTAGAGCTACTTCGATAAACTCAGTTTTATTTGAAAGGGATTGAACATTATGGTACAGTATATTTATCTTTTGCAAGTAAATACACGAATGTTTTTCTGCTGCATCTGACTGTAGTTGCTATATATTTACTCCATTTTTACCTCGAGTGCGTGGTCGAAGGTTGTAATGTGTTCCGGCAGTGACAGGTTGTGAAGAAAATGGGGCATCAGGTATAGACGGAGATCGGATCAAAAGTAGTGGGAATGGGAGAAACGGGAGTAAGTTCAGAGGAGGAGTAAAGAAGATTCGAAATAAGGATGGGGGTGGAGACCGTAAGGAAGGTTGAAAGGGGTGGAATTTTTGGCAGGAAACTGCGTAGAACTGGAGTTGATTATTGTGCAAGCTTGTTCATGACTCATGTTTTCCAGCAAGGTTAATGTGAAGACCATGCCCGGTGAAGTGTTTTGCCGAGAGGAAATTTATTTCAAAAAGCGTGACATTTGTTTCTCTCAGTTGCAGTTTTAATTGATGGTTTGCGTGCTTAATCTCTTTGCATAGTTGGTCTGTTGTACCAGAAGGGCAGAGTCGAGACTGCAATGTTAGTGTTTTGCCGGCACATTGTAATTTGTTTACATGTTGTTCAGGTATAAAGTTACCGCCCAAGTTAATGTCATTCTGCTCTCCTATTATAATGACTGTGTCCTGATAGGTCAGTGTCTTCGTGTGGGTGTGGAACTCTGCAGTCACATCTGGAAACCTCTCGTTAGATTTAAAAATATATGAGACTGAGAAGTTGGAGGGTAACTTCCTACTGAGAATGGAGGAAAGATGGCGGCCATGACTGTCAGCTAAAATAAGTACCTGTTTTTTAGGCTCGGTAGGAATGTCTTTGTTTTCAAGTGAGCTAGGATGCGCAGCTTTACGTGTTTTGGTTTTGACGCGCTTCCTAGCCTGTTTGCATTGGTTTGTGCATGTATTTGTCGATGGTAGAGAAGGGTGGTGAGGATCAGGAAGGCGAGGAAAATCTGTTTCATAATCTGAAACATAAAATTTGCTTTGAGTTGTGACTGGATGCGGAGTCTGTATCATTTGTACAGTCACGGGTGTACGGTTGGTATCATTCGCTGTGTTGCCGACTTGTACCCAACCGTCTGTGTAGGGAACGACCTCTTCAAACCTTCGGATATGTGATCTAAATTATTGTTTATTAAATGTAATAAAGATGGAATGTACTACAAGAACATTTTATTAATAACAATTTCAACGCTGCAAGACAACAAAATAGTAGAAAGACCTTGAGCAGTTCTGTATTAACAGAACTTATTTATTAAATGTCTTCAAAGAAAGTAATAAACGGCATTTGAAGCCTATTTGTTTGCATCGCTTTTTTCTTCTTCCTCTTCTTCTTCTTATTATTATTATGTCGGCCATTTCTGACCACGCTACACTTTCTCTTCCGAGGACCAGTCATGGAGAGAGACGTGTGTAATTATGGGGACCAGCTTTTTGGCTGTATCTTTTCGTAAGACAAAGTTGTTAAGCCTTGAAATATGACTTATGATGTGATAGGATGATGATGAGTGAATGGACAATCACAAATACAACCATGCTTAAGCAGGACTCGAACCGGTAGCCTCCTCGGCGCTGACGTCTGCCGCAATCGCCTACGCCACGGGGCAGGCTTATTATTGTTATTATTATTGTTATTGTTATTATTATTATTGTTGTTATTGTTATTATTATTGTTATTGTTATTATTGTTATTATTATTATTATTATTATTATTGCGAATAAGCCCAATTGGGACTACGCAAAGTACTCAGATGTGTTTTTTAGCCTTTCTTTGTGCCCATATTTCTTTCATCCTTTGGCTGTGCGCCATTTTTCTCTCTTCGGTCCAAACTTTTCCTGTTCTACACCGGTACTTCAGATTCAATTCGCCATGACTGCACTTTAGATATTATTATTATTATTATTATTATTATTATTATTATTATTATTATTATTATTATCATTATTATTATTATTGTTTATTCGTCGCGTCGTGGGCAGGCGGACGTGTGTAGGGTGTTTCTTAGTCTGATTACTACAGCACAGTGTGTAACGGGTGTAAAATTACAGTGAAAAGTGTTTATCTATAGATTATTGAATTGTAAGGTGCAATCAGTGCAAAGGAAATATCGCTGAAGAAGTAAAATGTCGTGGCTGTAACAGCAGCTATCACTATGGCGGCAGGTCCATCTGGTATATAGAGCCCAATTATCGAAAGGAGAAACATGGCGCTGTTCCACCTGCCGGGAAAGAAGGAAGCCTAAGAGTAACAAACACGTGTCTAAAAAATCCAAACCAAGAACTCAGATGCCGGAAATTTAAATTACGATTTAGAACTAAATGAGCTAGAAGCGAAAGTGTGTTTGAATGAAATCGCGACTCACAAAATTAATAAAATCGATGTAGTTCATATCGGACAAGGACGGCATCAAACTGCTTGAAGAAAACATTAAAGAAAACGAAGAGCTTAAAAATGAACTAAAATGTTAAGGAAGCCCTCCATAAAAAGGATAATGAAATAGAAAACTTAACCCGCTAAATAAACTGGAACAACAAAAGAAGAGGAAGTATGTCGAAAAATCACGGAATACAAAATAAAAAAAAAAACAAACGGCAACTCAACAATTTAAGAAGATAGAAAACATTATGGGAGCTACTGAATTGGAAGTTTGCGAAGCCAAGAAATTTCCCCTTAAACATTCACACATGCTTTTAGTCAAATTAAAAGACGAAAGCAGAGGAAAAACGTGGTGGAAAATGCAAATACCTGAAGATAAGCAGAAATCAACCCGCCTATTCTTTAATGAATCGTTGAGCGTGGACTTCTTCCGAGAAACTAGAATAAAAAGAAAAGTAGCCAACTTCAAATATGTTTGGATCAAAAATGGAAGAATTTTAGTGACCAAAGAAGAAAATGGTGCAGTGGTTCACATTAAATCATCAAGGGACCTACAAAACTATTAGATCGTGGACGGTACTAAGGGAAGTTTATTTAATAAAATTCTTTGAAACCATTGTGGATTGGATAAATTGATTCTATGAAAATCAAAGAATAACCGAAGATTCTTATTCATCTTTATATGTTGACCCCCTGTTCAAACTATTTCATGACTTCATTCATGACTTCAACCTCGTGATCGAAATAAACGGAGATTGTCATGTCATATACACTGGTATATATTGGATACTGAAAATAATGTCAAAGACTATGATGTGTGACTATGGCTTAGTGTAATAGAAAGTACAATAACAGAAACAAAGGAAAATAAATTGTATATCACACATAGATCACATTTACATCAGATGTAAAACATATATTCATTCATTAGTGATTGAACACAAAATAGCAGGTCACTACCCAATCATAAGGTGTTTAAATAAAATGTTTGAAAAAGTAACCCCAAGAAAGAGAGAAGAAACTCCTGAAAAGACTACAGAAAACTATAATTGGCGAGAATACACGCATACAATAGAGACATTTTCAATTCCTCACCCCCTCAGAATTTAATGAAACTTGGTATACACATTCTTTATGATACCAAAACTATCTCTGTAACTTTTTAGCACGGTATTGTTTTTGGTTTGTATTTTACGTGATTTCGAAAATCGGAAAACTGTGTATTGGCGCGCAAGCGCTCATTGGAATCGCAGCATTTTCCGTTCTGTCATACTTGGAACAAAAATGTTTATCTCATTGGAAAGCTGATATGTTATTCCATATAAATACATATGAATTATTAATTTATTTTATTACAGTGTTAACTTCTGTGCTGATGAATTATTCTCTAAAACTTTAAAAATTAAAAGAATTGCGTTTTTTAATTTTTTTTAAAACAAAAATTATCTTGAAGTGCAATATGTATTGCCTTATTGGTGAAAATTTGAATTTTGGATGGCAACGCTGCAAGAAGTTATGTTCCGAAATTCTTCCACATGCGCCCGCGAAGGCGCTTGCTGGCAACCGTGAACAGTAGCACTCTTCTCGGGCGCCCGAGTTGCCCGGCCCCTCGGGTCCTGAGGGCGCAAATGTTGTTTTGATCACTCTGGGGACAAAACAAACTGCGTTGACAACTACTGGAACCTTCCAAGGTTCAGCCTGAACTCACTTGTCTTTCGAGACAGTGTCTATAGAACCTTCTTCAGTGTGTGCGACTGTGCAACATGAAAGATCGGTTTAAATATTCGGTGTGTATCCATTCAATAAAGTTGGACACTCTTCTCATAAATAAAACTTTCGAAGTATTCTTTCTTGGATAGTGAGTGTATATCAGAATTGGTCATCTCAACAAAAAATATGCAGGAAAGAAATGAAAGGGAAGATTGATTCGTGTGTTGCATCAGAAGGTTCTCCAGATTCGCGAGAAGATGCAGATAATGAAGAAGCTTTCGTTGATTAAGGTACATCCATGGATCTTTTAAACAGTAGTCTTGTAAGTATAGGTGAAACACCTATTAGAGTAAACAGATTTAAAGAAAGTCAGTATGAAGAGGAGAAATTTAATAAAATTGAAATGGTTTTATAGGAGAGAATTTTTTATTTTTCTAATGACCTGCAACCTGGACCGTCGACGAGTACGGATGACGAAATATTAAACCAATTAAAAGAAAAAAATTTGGAACTTGTAACTGAAGTGAAAAAATACTATTTTGACACTTCTTCTGAATAGCTGGAGCATTAATAAAATTAAAAGTGAATTTCCTACCTCTGAGTACATGGCATGGAAAGACAAAAAGCTCGTTAAAGAGCAGGGAATTATGTCTTCTCCAAAGCCAAATCCAGGCAAGAATTTATCCGAAGAGACTGTCAAAAAAGTAAGGGGATATTGTTCAGATACTGTTAGTAGAATAATGCCCGGCAAAAAATATTATATTACGTTGAGAATTTTGGGAAGAAAATATCAAGAACAGAAGAGACTCATTCTTGCAAATTTAAATGAAGTATTTACAGGTTTCAAATCTCCAGATCCTGATCTGAAAATTAGCTTTTCAAAGTGTGCATCGCTTCGACCATATATAGGCCACATAGACAATTGTGAAGTCCAAATAAGATTTTATTGACTGTTTAATGGCAAAACTTAGTGAATTGTTGACTCATTCATTCACCTCTTTTCAGCAAAATAAATACCTGCGAGATTAAAAATTTCGCTTCAACCTGGAGAATGCATAGCTTTGTGCGATTTTTCTGAACTTTTCCTTTGTAATCCAGGATGAAGTGCAAGGATTTCATTGGAATAATGCGCATTCCTTTGTTGTCTTCTTCAGATTACCTTGTTGAAATGAATTGTTGAGTAACAACTTATTTATTGTTTCGGACTGCGTACTACACGACACAGTTTCTGTGCATCTTTTCCAGCGATACCTGATTTACTGTTTGAAACAAAGAATTGGAAATTTCCTCCATAGAATTGTGTATTTTTGCGAAAGATCTTCTGCACAATATAAAAACAAGAAAAATTTCGTAAATCTTACATTTCTTCACGAGAACGTTTGAATAAATGCGGAATGGCACTTTTTCGCATCATCTCATGGAAAAATGCTTGTGATGGATTAAGCGGGACTCTTAAAAGGCTCGTGCAAGCCTGAAGAGGCCCGGTACAAATCAGATCACTACTCCCAGAGAACTGTTTTCTTGGACAAAGAAAAACTTGAAAAATGTAAATGATGCTTACACAATTGAACAAGAAGCTATGGAATTGGAAGATTTTCAAGAGCGCTGCCCATATTAGGCACACGAAAATTTCATTGTTTTCTCCCTCTGGGAAAAGGTGTCGTGCTCGCAAAGAGATTCTCAAGTAGTGAAGACTTATCACAGCACCATATCTTGATCTTCGAAAATAGATGTTTTAACAGTAAGTACCAATTTTTTAATTAAATTTCCTTTCCGAAAATGCATACTATTATTATGGTTTCTTAGACAACTTTACTTAAATCTCTCTTTTGAGTAACAAATACAAATTCTACCATATGTATGTTGAGGACAGTTCAGCCACATTCATATGATTTCAACGCACATTAGACTTTGATCATTGAAAGTAGCATTGAGCAGGGATTCAAGATTTCCATTACGTTCATGAGGCGCATGACGTGTTCTAATAATTTGTAACTCCTGATCCTTTTCTCATCCCAAATCTAAACTTTTTATGCAGTTTTTATATAAGTAGAACAACAAAATATATTTTTTCCTTAATTTTAAAAATGTGTAGTTTCTTTAAATAAATTCTAAAATATGTATTCGTTAATTTTGAATCCTTCTAAAATATATTTTTGCTTCTTCAAAATTTTTCAAGAAGCCTCATTCATAAGCTTTAAAATGATATATGAACACATTTGTTAGCTTTGAAAATGACTAAGATGATAGAGTTTTGTTTACTAATGCAGACATTTCGCGATTCTTCCGAACTTCAAATCATTATAAAAGTGAAACTATATTCGCTACGGCCTTCAGTAGCGGTCATTTTCTTTATTTTTAAAGGTACATCAGGAACACAAAGATTGAAAAAAATCTGGAACTGTCGGGGTTGGGACCCTTGATTTGATGTGGAATGAAGCTATAAAACGCGAATGCTCTATGTACTCTTGTTTTTTAGGATATATGTCCTGTACTATGATTGGATTGATGGATGTGGCTGCTGTTAGAGCATATTTTATTATTAGTTCCTTTCTGCGATGAGATAATGTGTGTTCATTTGCTTCAATTAGAATGCTTCCGATGGGACTGGTATAAAACATCCGGTGCATATCCTGATACCTTGATGTGGACTGAATCTAGTTTTTTGAGGTCACATTTACCAGCAGATCTGTATATTATTGATCCATAGTCTATTTTGGATCTCACAAGTGCTTTGTATGTTAATAATAGCAATTGTCTATCTGCTCCCCATTTGTTGTGTGCTAAGCATTTAAGTATGTTGATTCTCCTTTTACATTCATTAATAGTGTTCAATATGTGCAACTTCCAGGTGAGTTTATTGTCGAGGTGCATTCCTAATATTTTGGTATTTGTGACAAATCTCAGGATCTGATTACCAATTTTAAGCGTAGGTAAGTTATTGTTGGTCTTTTTTGAGCTTTTTTGAGAATATTATACACTCCGTTTTCTGAGGTGAAAATTTAAACCCGATTTGAGTGACCATTCATAAATACAATTTAATGTGGTTTGCATAATTCCTTGGGTTGAGTTAATGTTTCTTCCTTTACAAAGCATAGTAATATCATCGGCGTATTTCCTAATGATCGAGGATAGTTTGCTTGTTTCGTCCGCGTCATTTATGGCTAGTAGGAAAAGTGTAACACTAACGATGGATCCTTGAGATACGCCGTTCTCTATTCTCTTCTTCACAGATAATGTTCCATTTGCTCTCACTTGCATGACCCGATCTTCCGTAAAATGTTTGATAAACTGAAACATGCTGTCTCGAACCCCAATTTGAGTCAACTTATGTAAGACTCTATGCATGCATACCGAATCGTATCCCTTTTCGATGTCCAGGTTGACAGCTAACACATGTTGTTTGTTGGCAAACGCTTCTTGAATGTAGGTATCTATGCTTACCAGGTGGGAGGTCGTTGAGTGTCCTGGTCGAAATACAAACTGATTACTGGATATTATCTTCTTGTAATCGAGATACCATCTGAGCCGACGATTAATAATTATTTCCAAAATCTTGCACATGTTACAAGTCAATGATATGGGCCTGTAATTACCACTCAGTGTTGGGTCTTTTCCGGGCTTGGGAATTGGGGATCACAGCAGCCGCTGTCCACACTTTTGGGAATGTCTTTTCCATCCATATACAGTTGTATATTTTTAGTAGGATATCTTTCCTTTCCTGAGGTATATTTTTAAGCAAGATATTAGGAATATTTTCCGGTCCGAGAGAGGAGTTTTTGGAGGCTTCTAATGTTGTGACAAGTTCTTTCATTGAAATAGGTAAGTTAAGATGCTCTTGAATGTGACAACCTTCTGTGTTCTCTTTTCTGTATAGCTTCGGCTGTTCTCTTTCTTGTTCATTTTTGTAAGTTTGAAAGGCTTGAGAGTAATTTTGAGAGCTAGAATTGCTGGCGAATTTGTTGGCGAGCTCATTTGTGATATCAGCGGGGTCATTCATAACTTGATCATTTTCGGACAGAAGAAAATGAATTTGATTATGTCTTTTAGTACCTTGTATGGAACTAATTTTTTTCCAAGAGTCTTTAATGTTATTATTCACGTAGATAGAGTATACCTAACGTATCCAGGAGTTGGATTTGCTATCTTTAATTATTCTTCTTGTAACAGCTCTTAATTTTTTATATTCGACTTTATTTACATTTGTTGGATGTTTCTTGTACGGTTGAACGCATGTTTGAACTGCATTAAGAGCATTTTTACATTTTTCGTTCCACTATGGTACCACGTTTCTTCTTTTTGTGAGGTTGATAATTTCTAGTGTCATTAGCTGCTGTTGTTATGGCATCAGTAAATAGTTTGATTATGATGTCAATGTCGTGTTCTTGAAACATTAATTTGAGATATTTTCATTTTAATTTCGTGCAGGTAGTTAGTCCGGTTGGCTTTGAAATAGTTCCACTTGATATTTTCTTGCAGCGGATTCGAGATACATGAAGAATCGCTGATAATCGTCAGAATAGGGAAGTGGTCACTATCGTGAGGCTCATCCAGTGCATACCAATTGCATTTAGAGGCCAGGCTGTTGAACCGAGTGTGAGGTCAATTGCACTAAGCTGTCCATTACTAATATTGAAGTATGTAGGTTGCCGTTATTTATTACTGCCAAGTCAGATTCTTCAATAATAGCTTCCATATTGATGCCTCTTGTGTCAGTTTTATACGATCCCCAGAGGGTATTGTGGCTATTGACATCACCTAATAAAATAAACGGCTTAGGTAATTGTTTTATGAAATCCTTCTGTTCATTATTTTCAAACTGATAGCTGTTGGGAACATATATGTTGCATATTCATAAAGAAAAGGGAACATGTATTTGAATTGCAATTTCTTTAATATCGGATCTGATATAAAAATGGTTTGCTTTTATACAATTTTTAACAAAAATAGCAACACCCCCACTTGCAATACAAGTTGAGCGATTTCTATTGTAACACTTGAATCCTTTTAAATTGCCCAATTTATTTCCTTTAAAGTTGGTTTCCTGCACGCATACTATTTCAGGTTTGTATTTCTCACACAAAATTTGTATTCATTCATATCGGGGGTGAAAACCATTAGTGTTTCATTGTAAAATATTCATCAGATGTATTCCTATTTATTTAATTTAAGCAGTAGAAGTATCACTTCTTGAGTCTTCATTAAGTGGGTTACTAATTTTTAATTTGTTTATAATTCTGGTGAATCTGTTTGTAATGGATCTTTCTGTTAGGAGAGGATATGTGTTAGCCATCATCTGGACAATTGACTGAGTGTCACAGGGGTAGTCTTTAGTTATTATAGTAGGGTTTTTTAGCTCCAAAGGACTTTTCAAGGAAATTTTCAAATGGTATGTAATTGAGTGGAAATTGTTCAGGTTTTTCATCAATAATCTTCTGGATACGCTTAATTAGTTCATCAATAGTTTTTCTTTGGTTGTCATCTTGTGTTATTGTGTTTTCACTTTTATCATTTTTAATTTTTTTTCTTTTTTTTGATTGGTTTTTTTGTGGTGTCATTATTACTAGTTTTGGATGTGCAGTTATCAGCATCAGCTTGAGAGGAAGATTCAGATGTTTAAGTTTTTTCATAATTGGTAAGTTGCTATTATTAACCATACTTTGCTTTTCTATATGGTTCAGGGTGTGTTGTGGCATTTCTTGTGTTATCATTGCCTCCTTTCTTAACTCTGTTTTGGGATGTCATTATTATTAGTTTTCGATGTGCAGTTTACATCAGCTTGAGAGGAAGATTCATATGTTAAAGTTTTTTATTCATACATAGTTGGTAATTTACTGTTATTAACCATACTATGCTCTTCTATTTGCTTCAGGATAAGTTGTGGCACTTCTGGTGTTATCATTGACTCCTGTTCTTGACTTTCATTTAATTCTTGGTTGACAGGGTGAGCATTTAAGGTGGGGGTTCTGGTAGGGCAATGATTGACAAGATGACCAGCTTGTCTACAAATGAAGCATGCCATGGTTTCACTTGTAATGGAAATCCTATATGTTTTATGGTTATAAAATATGGTCATTGAATCTGGTACCTTGTTAATGTCCTCTGGGTCAATAAAAACCTGTCCCCTAAAACTCATAATGTGTAAGCAACAAGATTCTGTAACTCCTGCTTTGATGAAAGGAATTTTAGAGTGATTTTGTATGTTTCTCTTGTTTAGCTCCCTTTCAATTACATCATGAGGCATGATAGGACAGACATTTGATATAATTCTTTTGTGTTTACTTATTAGGGGCCTGATTGTTAACAAGTGGTTTTGGATATTAATATTACTATAATTATCAGTAATATGGTCGGCGTTTTCCTTACTGCATAAGAAAACACAGACTCTGTTGTTATAAATCCTAGATATAAACCTTATATTCGTAGGGTCAACAATTGTGGCTAGCTTATTTACATAGTCTTTTATAGTAAGACCTTCTTTTGATTCTATTACTATAGCTTGATCCTTGTTGGGGAATACATCACTTGTGACTGCGCTTGCATACGACTTCTTACCATCAGAGTTGTTCGTCATGTTGGCAGATTCTTTGGTTATGTTGCTGTCAACATTTGGCATAATAGGACCAGCCAGCTGCAAACGCAGCCGACTTGAACGTATTCTTGTAGTTTGTTCAGTAGATATTCCAAATAACGAGAACAATTTACACTTAATACTATTGCACAGACTTCCGTGCGGACACGGAGCTAGAATGATGTTGACACTACGGAATCCGCGAGTCGACTGATATAAACATGTGTTAGTGACGAAGACTTGGTATTTCCAGGTGGGAGCAAGTCAGAGAAAGGTTCGGCAAGACGGAGAGGGGATACAATAGAATACATATAAGAAGGCTCCGCAGTACGGCAGGACTAGATGGAATGCCTCTTCCTGTCTAATAAATTATTGTGATAAATACCCAGCAACGCGGGGTACTTCAGCTAAGTGTGTATAGATAGATAGATAGATAGATAGCTGAAGTACCCCGTGTATATATATACACACACACATACAGGGCTTGGTATCTGGCGGAGCGGGACGGTGCGGCGTTCCGGGACCTAAAATGTTATAAATGAGTCAATAATATATATGTATATATAAGTATATATATATATATATATATATATATATATATATATATATTGTAACACACCCACCTACTACCTTCCAGCCGGTGGCGATAAAGCGTGAAACAATGAATGCTCGTGAAGCGAGCTTTGAATTCTCAGGAAGCAGGATCTTTCGGGTATGAGAAAGGTCTGAACCCTTGACACAATGAATTAGGTAAAATTCTGGTAAAATGAGCATATATTCAGTGAGTAAACAAATTACACAGTGGCACAAATATACAATAAAGTATGCACTTTGCGTAGATGGTCACTGCAAAGAAAACAGAAACAACAAAAGAAAACACAACCACAAAAAAAAAATGTATAGGCGTCACCTCGACTGCCTTAATACTTCAATAAGTACTATTTACAATTCTTGTGCTTCTACCTCTTTCTGAATTATTTCGTATACCTCATTTAACTTTTGTTATTCTTAAGTTTTCTCCGTGCACGGCCCTTCAAGTGATTCTCTACAATTATTCTATCATAGACTGTTCACAGGTGTCAGCCTTAAGCTGCACATTTATTACAATGCTGTGAACTCAAACACAAAAATAAACGTGACACACACGTTACTTAAATCGTACCCTTTACAAATTATAGACAACTAATTATCCCTGACATAATACAATGAAAGCGTGACTTTCAAACAAAATCACTTTTACACTACATGAAATATCATATTCACTCTAGAAAAGTTGTACAAGGTATGGCATTCAAACGAATTTACTGGTGCGTACAGCGAATGAAATCTAAACTGCCGCTCATACGTTCGGAATGTTTCTCCCAGTAATTATTTGGAACTTTTACCTATTTTAGGACGCTTCGCCTGGTATTTAAAGCTACACGATTTCCCAACAAATTGCCGCATAGAAGTTGCGAGTTCTTTACCTCGACATCGCCTTCCCGCTTGCCATCAGTTAACCTTGGTGTTTTCGGTCGCTCGCAGTCCTCGCCGCGCAACTTGACTGGTTCGATGTTCCACGGTTACACCACTTCCTTCGATCTCAGGATTCCGCTACTCGTCCAAATTCCAGACCTTTCTCTCGATCTCTCCGGATTCCACCATCCACGTAATTGGTCCAAGTCCTTCTCGCCTACGCTTGAGTCTTCACTGGAGTCGTCCTTCTGCGTGCCGCGTACCCGTCGTTCGCGCTTCCAGCTTCGAATAACTAGCGTTATTGAATTGAATGCTTCTAGCACTCGGCCGACATACCACACGTTGAGCGTGCGTGATCGTGGCGTACAAATTTAAATGCTGGATTTCGTTTAGAGTCCTTCTCCGCGAATTTATTTCAATTATGAAACTATTTCAGATTTAAAGCAATCACATCGCTTGCTTTCTTGCGTAATGTTAGTGCTAACACTGTACATGCACTTCACTTCTGAATTCTATCACTCTTACTACTGCGTTTCTCAAATCAGCTTTAACTAAGCAAGTAAAAATATACTCCTGCACTAACCAATTACTATCGCCGAAGAATTAGCGTGAGTCGTCGCCGCTGTCGAAATTGAAAGAGTTGTCGCCGCTGTCGAAATTGAAAGAGAGCTCTCCCGAAGCGCGTCGCGGTATTTATGTGATTCCGCCTGGGGAAATTTCTGGAGGGGTGAATTTTCTCCTCCTTCGCGCCCTCTCAAGAAAAACATGATCCGTAACTTCGGACATCGGAGTGCGAAAACCTGCGGGTAGATGTCGCTTTCTCGGACCATCGCTCCGCCGCGTAACCTGTTTCTCTGTGTTCTGGTCTTTTCTCGTGGCTTATGGTGGCGTTACGGGTTTGTATAATCCCGTGACGTCACAATATATTGAAACGCGCCGCGTTTCTAGGTGAAATGCGAGGGGTTCGCGGTAGTTCAAATGGCGCGGCAATGGGTAGTGCCCGCCGAGTGCGAGAAAGGTTCCCGTGGCGGGCGAGCCCCATAGTAAGATTAGTAAGATTGTGGACGAGTCAGCGGGAAGTTCGTCGGGAGTGAAATTATGAGAGACTGTGTGTGTGGCGTAAGCGGCACGTGGAGGAAGTAAGGAATGTGGAAGGCGTTGTGATGAACCGTGGGGAACAAGTATGGTGTGGAGCTAAGTGTAATAAGAAATGATATTGTGATTATGGTAAGGTGATGGGAATCGGTCCATAAAAGAACTGGATGATGTATCAAGTGGGAGTCAGAAGCGGGCAAAAGCACGTGCTGGTAGGGTAGCGGAACATCACGCCTGAAGGACTGAAGCCGAATTCGTTAGTGATTCCGTGCTTCTGAAATTCGTGGTGCGGCAGTTGTGCATTAGAACTATACTTCGAGGGTGCATGGATGAAGATACCGCGGGCCGATAACAGTCGGGCACGCGTAGGAATGAGCTGTCGCCGCCGCGGTAGCATTACCGCCACGCCGGGGCAGCAGCCGAATGACGCCGAGTGGTGCCGATCTACCGGGACACAAGCCGAACGAGAGGGGGCCGGCATGAAAAGTAACGCCGCCTAATGAATATAGTTTTTACTTTGTATTACGTTTAACTAATCTAGCCTGGACTTAATTAGGGACTGCAGTGATTCGCGGCATGATGATTTAAGAGTTAAAATAATTTTAAAGTGTTTGTATGATATAGAAATAAAGTTTTGTATGATTCCTGTTTTAGAAACCTGTTGTTTCAATGTTGGCATGAACCCAGAGCCCATTCCTAAAAAAAAGAATACCTGTCCCCTCAACTATAAATTTACTGCTGCACAGGACTGGAACCCCGGTCCGTCACAATACATATATATATATATATATATATATATATATATATATATATATATATATATATATATATATGGCTGAGTCACGTAACTTTAGCACCTCCTGTAACTTTTGAACGGTTGAAGATATTGAAATGTAGTTTTCACGGAAGTGCATGAGAAAATAGGGCTAACTGATTCGTGTATTTATTTCTATTTTATCACTTGTATTTTACGAGATATTTGAGGTAACTTTTTTTTTTCAAATGGAACTACATATTTTTTCAGTCTATCGTAAAGAGACGAATCCAATTATATACATATTGTCATATGTTAGATAAGGATTTTTTGAGAAATTTTGATTCTTTTGCGACCAGTTCTTAACGGATATTTTGAATGTAACACACCGCCACAGAAGGTCACGCAGCGTTCCACCAGCAAGCGCGCGCTCGGGGAAGGGAAGGGATCTTCGTATTTCAAGATACAAAACATATCCCAAATATTCTGAACGCTCCTATCATATCGAGGTGTCAAAGCTTCCTCGGTTCACCGTATGAGGGGTCGGGGAGGGAAGAAACGGTCCTACGCCTATGACGCGGCGCTTACGTTGACATCCTCTCCACGTGCGAAATACGAAGATAGGTTTAGGTCATCTCTCAGGTCAGATGGGAGATAGCTCGATGAAGGACACTAAGAAAAGTTTCTCTTCAATGGAATCAATAATTATTATTTCATAATTCAATTTGTACGAAGTTTAAATTATGTGAGGTTTTCATTTACATACAAAGTATGCAAAACGTAAACACCGTAACACAAAGCATTTACAATAATAAGAATACACTTTAATACAGTTGTTGCTGTGAGCCATCTCCTTTTAGTGTGTATTAATGTTTTTATTTATTTATTACTTTTCTTGTGTACGACGATATGTAATACTTCAATATTAAGAAAGTAAAAGGAAACGTTTCATTATTACGCTAGAGAGTATTTATTTTAAATACTACACTAAGCAGTTTTGATCATGAGTCTCTTCCGAGCTTCGGCCGGCTTGGACTGCTTCGGAGAATACTCTGACCCAACGAGATACGAGAATCTCGTTGTCTCGCTGCCTCCCAAAGAGAAATAGAATCTCCTTCGCCAGTGTACTCCCTTGGCCTTGGCTGGGCGCTTCCCCCTCCACGACCCTTCTCCTTTCTACGGCCAGCGAGAATGATTCACAGGTCGGACGAGATACGAGAGACTGAATGCAGTTTTGTCCGTCTCTAGCGATTACCTTTATTTACTTGTTTGCAATATTTTGGGAATATATTTTCTTTTTAGTGATTAATTATTATCTTAATGGATGTTTCTATCCCTGTGTTATTATTCTACGCTTATTATTATTGTTTGCTCATAATATGCAATATTCTGTATCTTATTCTAAGTCTGTATTTATTCTTATTATGTTTTGTTTCAAGATCCCATTAATATCCTGTGATATAAAACCCCATTAACTGGAGTTGAAGTAATAAACAATTTTATTACAATACATACTTACGATAAAACCTCATTTTTAATCCTTCCATTTCTTAAAAAAAATCTGGAAATGGGGAAGGATGGAAAGCAGAGTTCAGGGGAAAAAACTACAACAGTTTTGTGAATATTTGGGATACGTCTTGTTTCTCGAAATACTAAGATCCCTTCCCTTCCCCGAGCGCGCGCTTGCTGGTGGAGCGCTGCGTGACCTTCTGTGGCGGTCTGTTACATTCAAAATATCCGTTAAGAACTGGTCGCAAAAGAATCAAAATTTCTCAAAAATATCATTATTTAATATATCGTCTATATATCGTCTTTTTACGATAGACTTTACATAGACTCTTTACGATAGACTGAAAAAATATGTATAGTTCCATTTGAAAAAACAAAGTTACTTCAAATATCTCGTAAAATACAAGTGATAAAATAGAAATAAATGCACGTATCAGCCCTATTTTCTCATGCACTTCCCTGAAAACTGCATATCAACATCTTCAACTGTTCAAAAGTTACAGGAGGTGCTAAAGTTCCGTGACTCAGCCTGTATATTTGTGTATATATATATATATATATATATATATATATATATATATATATATATATATATAATTATATATGTGTAATTATATTGCACCGAACCCGGTCTCCAAGACCTACCTTTGCTTACCTGGGCTCGTGTGGCCTGCTAGCTCAGGAAGCATGTAGAGTGAAGAATAGATGGTGGACGGATTTTTAAAAAAAATGATGATGAATTTAAAATAAAATTATTGAGAACACAAATGGACTTTAATGAAAAACTTAAATTTTAAGCATCCAAAAAATCAAGGTCTTAGTAATTACTTCTTCTATATTTTATGCTATAAAACTAATGTATTACAGGGAACTTAATAATGTAAGGAAGTCGCCAATGCGCGGCGAGCACTTCCTTGATAAGAGTTTCTTTAAACAAGCGTCGCGCCTGAAGGGCGCACTGAAGATCTTGCTGCAGCTCGACAATCAAAACACAATCACCGTTCGCAGGCAGGTCCGCTGGGATGGGCAACCTCTACAGGTCGCCGAACCTCACACCAGGCGGCGTGTCCCGTGGGTGTCGGGGAAGGCCCTTTGAGTTCCGCGTCGGTGGCGGTGGTTGCGGTGGCGCAGCGTGACCACGGCGACGCGACGGCGGCAGCGGCCACAGCGGCGGCGCAGTGACGGCGACGATGAAAGCGACGACAGCTCAAGATTCAGGTGTCCAGCAACGCGATAATACTCGTCGCGTGAATTGTGACGGGCGACGCGGGCGTGATCGGCAGAGATCAAAAGAGAATATATTCGACAAATGAGCAATAGGAGGAACTACTCGTCCTCAATTTAAAGCAAAAAGGGGCACTGCCCTTCTCCGGCTCTACAGCTCTGCGAGCTGAGCGCACTTCAGCGCTCAGCTCTCCTACTTTTCTGCTCCGCCTACTAGGCTCTCTCCCACCGTTCTGATCTGGCTGCTCGGCGCATGCCAGCGCTCGCAAGTCTTTTCTCTCCCCCCCCCCCAGTTTCCCAAATGTTCTAGAAGTTTCCAAAATTTTTACAAAATGTGCTTCTATTGGCAAAAGGTTCCTACGTCTTACTTAAATTTGGTCCAATAATATCTTGCGTTTCGTCGGTGTGTCGAGCGGAATTTTCCATGAGGCGCTCTCACTCGCACACTTTTCGTAAATAAACGCAGGTGGTCCCTCCCAGAGTTTCCAAACTGCGCAGCCCCCCTTCCCAGCTAGATCCCCAGGGATAGACCCGCGTCGGCGTTGGCGAAAACAAACACCCCCCCGTCTGCTCGGCGCCGAGGTGTCGCGACAGCAGTTGTGCGTAACGAATCAGCCGCCCGACGGCTCAGAAAAGACGCAAAAGCGCCAGTGCGTGATTACGCGACACTTTGTTTTCGATTAGCCTGGGTATAATATTCGGTATCGTTACAATATATATATATATATATATATATATATATATATATATATATATGTGTGTAATGTGTATATATATGTATGTATATGTGTAATTATATATATGTAAATATGTAATTATATATGTGTATATATATAAATATGTTATATAAGTATATATTGTCATCGACGCGGGCGGCCGAGGCCCGGCAGTAGCTCAATCGGTAGATGACGCCAATTCCTTTTGTATTTGTTTTTTTTTGCCTAGGGCTGGTGGAAGGAAGTTGACAGGGGACTGTTCCACAGAATTACACGACATTTAGGTGATTGAATAACAATTTTCATTTAATTTTTTTTTTTTTGACTGGTGTCAGTGAAATTACATCTGGAAGGAATGAATTAAACACTAAAATCCTACCTAATGAGCTCGGGTTAAATTGAAAGGTAAAAACTACTGCTAAAAAAATAGAAAAATACTAATAAATTTACTTCTTAGAGCTAGTAGCAAACATGCCAGGGCGCGGCAACGCTGGTAAAAATCTTAAAAAAAAAGAAAACGTCCTCGTTGCGCTCGAAGAGCAGGTAAAGGGAACTCATTAGCGTGAGTTTTTTTCTTGCCAACAAGGCGACTTATGTTGAGGAGCGATGTGTCGACTGCTGTGCCGGGGTCGGTGAACTCTGCCTAGTTGACGTGGTGGTGTGTCCTCAGGGAGCGCCGGGCATTAGCGGCGGAGGCGACGGCGGCTGGCGGCTGGCAGCAGGCGGCGGGCCCGTGTCGTCTGCTCTTCCTCACGGCAATTTTGCGGTCCATCAATTGTCGACCGGAGTGTCGGATCACGGTGTGGCTCAGAGAGTTCTCCGAATTAGTTCATGATAAAAGACGTGTATGCGCCTGTTATCATTTAGCGGGTCTACTAGTGCGGTGTCCGAAAGCGGCTTGCTTTGACACTGAATTTACTTCCCGCGAGATTGTTAATAACAAAAGGAAGAACTTTAAAAGATCGAAACTTCTCCCAAATCTACACACAACCTCCCGTTACGTGCATTGCTCGCACGAACATTCTAGTCCACTTTCTCAACCGAAATCCCTTTGCTGAGGCGCGCCCACTCCCAAGCTCGCGAACGTATAAAGTTCTCAGGAGCGCTGCTTGCGCGCGTCCTCTCTCCACCGGCCCTGGCTATCAAGTCCTCGTTCTACCAAGTGCCCTATGCCACGTTCACCCTTCCTTTAGGTACCCGTCATTCTATTGGCCCAGAGATATTACGTTCTTTTAAATTTCCTGCCAATCAGAAGCATGGATTTCCCAAAATTTTCCATGGCCAGGCGCACTCCTCCTCTCTCTCTCGCATTTATCGTACACATGTGCGCTCTGAACCTTTCATTGCGTCATGTAATGCTCGCTCTAATAAATAGTTTTTTCATTTACGGCTTAGGGCTTCCCCTCGCTGGACGGGCGTGGTGTTTATGGTTGTATAAACCTTCTGGAAAGGACCGGAAAGTCACTCACAGAAAAGGGTCGCGATTCCAAACAAGACGGAACATGCGCGGGCCGGGGTCGTAAATCCCATGGGGGACACCGCGGCGGCAGCGACGGAAGAGTCGAGCGGTCAACACCCCACCCCACTTCTCTACGACTACGTATTATTAATGTTAAGTAATAATCGTGCCGCCACAATATAATTTGTGTGTATATATAAATGTGTGTGTGTGTGTGTGTGTGTGTGTGTGTGTGTGTGTATACGGGTTTCATCAACTCTTGGGACAATGTTATGTGTATTGGCTGTTCTGAGACTTTGTCGATTAACAGCGCCATCTGTGAGAGAGTTTTTAACGTGCAGCATGTTGTACTCCTCTCTCACTTCCGTTTGTGCCGCTGTCTAGAGAGCATGCTATGGCTACAGATTAAAAACCTCTTTTATTTATTTATTATCGTGTCGTTTTTGGTCGGCACAAGTTCCGGAATTTCAATTGGTTATAGGCGTGGAATTTGCACTGTCGTGAAACAGAAGAAAATCCAACATCCCGTGAAGCAGGCGTGAAAATTACCTTCCATCGGACACGTGAGGATGCATGTATGCTATCAAAAATTTTGTTAACCAATAGACAAGAAGAATTGTATACAATTGACTGGTTGAATTCATCATTCAATATGGAGTAGAAGTGTGGGGTAGTTGTAATTGTTCGCAAATCATTTAGCTGAGTATGCTGCAACAAAAATCTTGAAAATTGTATCAGGCAATGACAAAGAACCAAAAAACCAGCTCATAAATTGTGATACGTTGATTCCCAGAAGTTTCTACAAATATATTCACATAATAAAAAACGTTGACTCAAGCAAATACAAAGAATAAGTAGACCATTATATAAAACTAGAAAGGAAAATATAATGTGCCAGGAACACACAACAAATACAGAGAAAAAAACTCAATTTTTTGTACCTACAATCTACAAAAGCATCCCTGGAGATATAAACGCCAATGTAAAGAATATTAGAAACATTAAACTATGATCACAAAATATAGAATCGGAGCAAGTGTTTAACACAATCATTTTTAATACACAGGTGACTTGTAAATGCTCGTATGTCATTGTAAAATTACATTGAGTTACTGTTTGTAAAATATATTTAAAATGACTGTAAAAGATAAATATCAGTTTCCCAAAATAGTTTGACAGCACTGGAAATAAATAAAAAATTGTGAGTTGATAACATTAGAGTTATTTTTATTTTGTATAGTTCACTAAAATGTTATGTACGTATTAAAAATATATTAAATAGCACTTTTCAATTTATTCTTATTGAATTGAAAATTTCTAAACAATTTGCAATCTTATATTTGAATTGTAACTTTATAACACATAAAACGTATAATTTACATGTAACGCGTAACGATGTAACTTATAACTTCAAAATTCACTTGCAAATTAACACATTTTGTAACAATCAAAATTCATTTGTAACATATTGGACACTTGATGTTCAGTCACAAGATTTAGGGTGAATACAAATACTAATTATTATTATTGTTATTATTAATATCATTCCCGTACTTCATGACTAAAGATTTTATGAGTCTGTTGGATATAAAATCTACTCGTCGGTGCCTCAACAATTCGCGCGAAATGTTGGCTGTTCGCAATAAAGCAATGTCTTACACTTCCCAGTCTTTTGAGTGATCTGGGAATTTAGCTAAGCTCTTACAACAATTTTCCTGAATAAATCCAGGAACACCGATAACTATATGGACGACCTGGACTTTGACTCTCCACATTCAAGTGATCTGTATTTGCAAACTTTCGAATTTAAGATGTTTCTCTGCCTCCTTGGTTGCGACGCTTTGATCGCACTCTACATCTACACAGCTACATCTACACGTAGACACTTTTTTCTCTAAGTCCAGGATAAAAATATCGAATGTGCTCTCCGCTATCGTGCGATCAGTTTGAATTGGTTGGTCGGCATATATCATCATGGGAAATTTTGAGAACCGCTTTAAATTAATGTCGTATTCTCAACACCTGGTCTTGGGCACTTATTATAACTGCTTCCAATTCTGGTTTTATTTCCCCCTTTTAAGCCCCATAAACGATTGATTTCTATTGAAATGTACCTTGCCCATTATTTTTAGATATTGTGCATGAAGTGGCGTGTCTCTCTACGATTTCTTTAACATGTTTTGTATCTCACATTTTATGTTAGGTTGAGGTTTTAAGATTAAGAGATTTTTGCTTTAAACAAAAATCTGCTCTAAAACATCAACTCTCTCTCTCTCTCTCTCTATATATATATATATATGTATATATATATATATATATATATATATATATATATATATACACACACACACACACACACACACACACACACACACACTCGTCCCACCAACTATGGGCCAAGAGAAGAACTTTAGAGGCGAGGAATGGATCAAAAGGATATGGAAATGTAATTAATTTAATTTTAATATAATTTAATATTGAAAATTCCAATATTCGATTTTTACTCCATTCTACAATGTGCATTCTAGTATATTGATGTATGTTTGTATTGATGTTTTGATTATTGATTTTTCTTTTATACAATCCGCAAACCTTACTTGAAATTAGTCCAATTAGGTTTTCTCTCTTAAAAATACGATTTAATTGTAATTAAAAGATAAATTTAAAAAAATAGTACCTTAATTGTGTACGAACTTTCATTACGATAATTGGATATTACCATGAATGCGATGATAATCTGTGAAGTTGTTTTTTGAAAATTTCATTGCTGGAGATATGGATGGGAGATATGGATAAGGAGGCTTTATTTGCTTAAATTTACACAGAAATAATAAAGCAGGCGAATTCTGTAAATCGAGAGCTTTTTTATTTTTGTGTTAATTTTTCTTTCTGAACAAATATATTAATTTATTTTCTAAATAAACAATTTAATGTTTCTGGAGTGTTTATATGTTTTTGAAATGCAAATTTTTGCACATAAAGTTTTTTAACCTAATTTTGAGTGCATATTGCGGCTCAGCCATTCGGGATACCTAAAGAGTTTATTGGGCAAAATATGCTCAAAATTGTCTTAAGAGCGTATTTTCGAAGTTTCAACGTTTCCTCCCTGGACACCTGTATACCCAATTTACGCAATTCGACTGCTTTTTTTTATTTCTGTGTAAATTTTTCTTCCTGAACAAATATATTAATTTCTTTTGTAAATAATAAACAATTTACATGTTACTGGAGTGTGTGTATGCTTCTGCAATGCAAATTTTTGTGTAGAAAGCATATTTTCTAACCAACATTTGAGTGTTTATGGCGGCTCAGCCATTCAGTATATCCAAGGAGTTGATTAGAGAAATAATCTTTAAATTGCCTAAGAGCTTTTTTTTCAATTTTCGACATTTCCTCCCCGGACACTTTGTATACTCAGGGCTGGATTTCTGGCGGAACGCGACGGAATGGCGTTCCTGTACCTCCGGAATTATAATTAAATTATACTATAGATTCGTAATTATTTCCATTAAATTAATACGTAATTTGGGGCGCGTTCCCGGATCTAAAATGTTATAAATAAAGCACGTATATTGCGATGAACCAGATTTTGGTGCACTACAACAAAATTAATTTTAAAAGGGGACAGGTGTTCTTCCTCGTTGAGGGATTCAGGAGATTTCCACTAAACATGAAAAACACGTAACACAAAAAGAAAAAAAAACACTTATTACAAAGATTCTCTATACATGACTTTTCGTATTTGGTAACTCCTATTTTGGTGCCAGTCGTCGAGTAACGTTAACCCTAATTACAATATCCTAACATGTTACTAAATACCTGATCCTAGAAATATTTGTGTTCCCTCGGGTGACTGCCAAGTGCTGTAGTTTCTTCGGCTGCGTCCGCCTTTCGCTCGGGGTCATTCGGCCTGCCGGCCGCAACAAGCAGAGAAAAAGAATGTTTCCCACTGTATCCGCGGGCTCCTGCTCCCACATCTACTGCGATAACATTTCTTGGCCGGTCTTCGGTGATTCATCACTGTCCGATTACGCCGCACAATGTTCAATAAACCACTGTCTCGGTTGTTGACCAGCTTCCACCAATGTGATGCAATTCGATGCCTGGGTGTTTTAATTATCACACCGCATGTCCTTGCCCTCCATAACTTGTTCCCAAATAGTCATCAGTTAATGCCTGCTTTGGATTACGATGCTCGTACGTTACACACTATTTTCTCTACCATTTATTCACCCACAGTCAGTCGGCCTCGTGGCAGCCTCTCGTCACCGGAATTAATTCTCACTCATGTCCAATCATTTGCACTGTGGTTACCTGTCACTATCGGGTTTTCTTCACCGCAGTATCCTTCGCTCTTAAACCTTTGACACGTTCTCGTTATTTGCACCCTCGCTGTTAGTAATACGATATCGGCGTCTTCCACGCCTCTTTTTTTGAGTTCCCGAACCTCATCCCAACACCCGTCGAGGTGGGTTGGTCCACGTCCTGACGGGGGGATACAGAGAAAGCTCTCAAGTATTCCTTTCCTTCACAAGTCATTTTTCTTCTCCCAATTGTTCATTCTTATTCTTTTATACCATCCTGCCTCTTTTCTTCTCCCTCTTCTATTTCACTGGCTCCCTCCGTATGCTGAACGCCCACCCATGTGTTTGCCGTGCATGGCGACCCGTTTCGGAGGGAATGTGTGTCCTGGCGGTTGAGGGGCCTGTCTGTTTCCCAATTACTCTCTCCGTGCTACTTTTTTCTTGGCATCCAGGGATACGTGCTTCTTGTATTTTGGGGAACATTCCTTGTAGGTCTCAATACACTTGCTTTGGCTACGGACTCTTCTAGACGGGCGGTCGGGTGCTAACTCACTCCCGATCAACCGGCTCAGACTAGGTCTTGTACTAAACTCCACGGTGAGCGGAGGGATCTACGGCGGTGCAGCGCTGTGGTAAACCCCACAATATCCCCGTGGCAACCCTCGCATTCCGATGGAGTGTCCCCTTGTTGGGCTCCGTGGGGAGTGGGGACCACGGGGATGAATCTGATATCCTCTTAATATATAAAAATCCTACACCCCGCCCTCTTCCATAAGGAAGAGATTTGTTGGTGAAACAGTAAATATTGAGTGTTCTTTTGTAATGAATCTGACAGACCTACTAAGCCCCGCTTTCTTGTCATGTAAAAGAGATAATGAAACAATGAAGAGTGTCAGCCCGATCAAACTTGTCAGAGAAATCGAAAAGTTTGGCAAATTTCACTCGGTGGTTCGTCAGAGAAACGGCACAATCCTTTTCGAATGTCGCTCTGACGAACAGATCAGCAAAATCACTGATCTAAAAGAAATGGCCGGCCTCCTGACGCATGTGTCTGCCCCCCCGACCTTAATTCTCTGCAAGAATGTGGTAAATCATAAAGACTTCTCAACCGAATCGGAAGAAAATTTGAAAGTTTTCTTCGAACCATATGGTGTGTCAGAGATTTACAGGATTCAGCGGAGAGTAAATGAGGTACTCACTCCTACCTCAACTCTGATACCGACCTTTGACCGTCCATCTCTACCAGAAAAGATATCTTGTAGTTTCTATAATCTCCGTGTCAGGTAGTATGTTCCAAACCCTCTGCGCTGTTTTAAATGCCAGAGGTTTGGTCATACGCAGCCTCGCTGCATGAGCGCCGCCGTCTGCGCGCACTGTCGAAGGGAGGCTTGTAGTGACTAACTGCTCCGCAGAGGCAAAGTGCGTGAACTGTTGTGAAAAAATCTATCAAATTATAACCAGTGCCCCGTTTTCGTAAGAGAAATAGAGATCCAGAACATCAGGGTCTCTGAGAAAGTTTCCGTTCCGGAAGCACGACGCCGTTACCAGACGCGAAGCCCCGTGGACATGGCCCGAAGTTCCGCTGACACCGTGGGTCAACATAAGAAAGTAAATTCTGAAACCCAAAAGCCTCCTCTTTGCTCGATGCTGCCTCTCAGGTGTCCTTTGATGACATCGGCGGAGATGCCTATCCCAAATCTCTTGTCCAGTCTGAAACAAAAACGGAAACCAAAAGCATAAATATTTCAACAAACACTCAAACGCATCCAGAGAAGCCGAGGCCGACAGGCCCTATTCCTAAATCTAGGTCGCCTGTCTCAAGGGACCGTGGTCTCCCAATACATGCGACTCTCTCTAGCAGTAGCCAAGATGACTCTACAGGGAACGAGGAACTCCGCATGAACCAACCCATTACTCTCCAACAGAGAACGTAAAAGAAGAAAAAGAAACCCGATTCATAACCCACACTAGAATAAAAATAAATAAATAAATAAAACCTAAGAACTAGAAAGAATGACTCTCCTCTCTTGGAACTTAAATTGCTTTCGTACCCGTTTGGACGAATTAAAGTTAATAATGCCTATGTATAGACCCATGGTTATCTGCGTGCAGGAAACACATATCCGTTCTGAACACTCCCTCTCTCTACGCGTCTTTTGTTGTTACAGGCAAGACGTTGACGATGGCCTCCGCGCCCATGGCGGAGTCGCCACTTTTATCGCAGACTGTCTGGTATCTAAAGAAATAGACATACGAACCACTATCCACACATCTTGCGTTCGTGTGAATTTTCCAACTATTTCTGTTACCATTTGAAACGTTTATATCCCGCCTGGACAACTCGTGTCACAAAAAGATGGGGAAGATGTGCTCTCTCAGGTGCCTGCACCTTTTCTTATTGTGGGGGACTTCAACGCTCATAACCCTGCCTAGGGTGGCACAAGGTCGTGCACGAGAGGCAGGTTACTTGAAAATATCATAGATAACCAAAACTTAATTGTCCTCAATTCTGGGGAAAGCACACACTTTTCGTAGCTTCTTACACTTTCTTGTCCGTGGAACTAGCTCTCTGTAGTCCTTCTGTTTCTACAATCTTCGAGTGGACTGTCCTTGGCGACCTGCATGGTAGTGACCATTTTCCCATTCGGGTCAACCTCGATATTCCCGATCTAAACGTTGCCCGCCCTCCTCGCTGGCTAATCCACCAAGCTGAGCGGGAAACATTCAAGAAAGAATTACGAATATCGGAAAACAGCTCAATCGACATCGATGCTGTGGTTGCCTAATTTAATAATGCCGTCCTTCATGCGGCCTCATTTGCCATCCCGAAGTCGTCGGGCCATGCGCGACATCCCCCTGTGCCATGGTGGAACGCTGATTGTGCCACCGCGGTCCGGGATCGGAAGAGGGCATTGGCAAAACTTAGTAGTTTCCCAACCATGGAAAACCTAAGATCCCGAGCCAGAGCTTGATTAACGATTCGGGCAAGTAAGGCTGCGTCCTGGAGAGCTTACGTCTCGTCACTCTCTTGCCGTTCACCCCCTAAACTAGGGTGAAGAAAGGTCCGGTAGTTCGGTGGAAGACACCTTTCGCCGTCAATCTCAGGGCTTATGTAAAATGGTTATCTTCAAACTTCTCCACAAGAAATTGCTGAAGAATTGGCCTCTCTCTACGAATACTTCAGGAAGCTTTAACTACGAAGGCTTCAGGAATCACAGGTGAACCATGGACCACTACTAGCCACCCTTGCTACGCAAATTTCCACTTCTTTCGTGCTACGACAGCACCTGGTAGCAATTCTCTTCAATATAGAGAAAGCGTATGACACCACCTGGAGGTACGGTATTCTTCGCACCGTGCATACTTGGGGCCTTAGGGGACGGCTCCCCTTGTTTCTAGTAGGTTTTCTTTCATCAAGATCTTTCCTCGTCCGCCTCGGCGACGTGTTATCCTCTAGTCAATAGTTAGAAAACGGTGTTCTTCAGGGATCGATTTTGAGCGTCACTCTGTTTGCCATTGCTATCAATAGTATTGCATCAGTTATCCTGGAGCCTGTGATAGCATCACTGTTCGTGGACGACTTTGCAATTTTTGCTCCTCCAAGAGCGTGCAAGTTATTGAGAGGCAGCTGCAAGTTGTGCTCAACAAACTGCAGGAATGGAGCGATGAAACAGGATTCAAGTTCTCTACCTCCAAAACCAACTGCATGCACTTTTGCACAATCCCTCACCTCCATATCCATCACCCCAACCTTTTTCTTGGAATACAGCAGCTCCCATTCGTTGAATCTGCAACCTTCCTTGGGCTCACATTCAACAAGAGCCTAACCTGGCGAAAACATATCCGTAAACTACAGGGCCGATGTGTATCACCTATGAATCTCCTTCGTACTCTTGCTGGTAGCTCTTGGATTAGGGATGCATAGTGTATGGATCAGCGTCTCCATGAACCCTCCGACCATTAAATACCATACTCAATGCCGGTATAAGGATTAGTACAGGCGCCTACCGCACGAGTCGCATCGAAGGCCGAGGCCGGAGAACCATCTCTGAGCCGAAGGCGGGATATTCTAAGTGCCTCATATGGCGCGAAATTATCCCATGTTGATGCTCCCTCGCGCCAAGTAGTCTTCCATCCAACCAACTTGACCTCATATGCACTTACATCAACGTTACCCAATCCCCTGGGAGTCCGTCTCCGTATGCTCTTACAGAAGCTTCATATAAAATTACCCAACCCTGTGAAACCCTCCTGAAACTTTGTTTCCCCTTGGAAACTGCACCGGCCGATAGTAGATCTTAGACTGTCTAATTTTCCTTAGTCCTTAACTCCCTCCAGTATATTCTTATCGGAATTTGAGGCGATAAGATCTACGTATCCTGGCCAATACTTAATTTACACCGATGGCTCCTCTCAAAACGGCAAAGTCGGATGTGCCTTCTACTATAGTAGAGCCACGCAAGGTTTTCGATTAGACTCTTCGTGCAGCGTCTATACCGCTGAGAAGTATGCGCTCTTGGATGCACTTAAATTTGCTGAATGGATGTCATTGAAGAAAGTAGTGCTCTGCAGTGATTCCAAAAGCTCTGTTGAATCGATCTCCTCCTCGTCCTGTGACCCGCTGACAATGACCATCCAACACCAAATCCATCATCTATTGGTCCGCTACTATATTTTAGTCTTTTGTTGGGTCCCTGGACACGTGGGAATAAGAGGAAATGAAATAGCTGACCTGGCGGCAAAGTCTTCCTCGATGAAAAGAGAATTAGACATCATCACAGTCCCCACGGAAGACACTAAGCTCTTTATGAAACGCTCTATCCGCAGTGAATGGCAGAGTGGCATAACTCAGATTTTAAGCTCACAAGAATCAAGGATTCCCTAAATCCTTAGTCTTCCTCATCTCGTGATGCTCGGCGAGAGGAGATAATTTTAACACGCCTCCGGATCGGTCACTGCCATATCTTCCACGGTTATCTCCTCCGCGGGGACCCACCCCCTATATGCGAATACTGCAAAATAGATCTTACCGTGAAGCATGTTCTCTTACACTGTGTTAAGATAAGAGAGAGAGCCGTCGAAGGCATCACCTTGCTAGCTCCCTAGCGGAGATTCTGGGAAATGAATCTTCACTTTGCAAGCATTTTGGTTTTTTGCGTGAGACTGGCTTGTACAGCCTTATCTGAGAGAAGATGATAATGCCTTTTACTATAGTAGAGCCACGCGAGGTTTTCGATTAGACTCTTCGTGCAGCGTCTATACCGCGGAGAAGTATGCCTCCTCTTGGATGCACTTAAATTTGCTGAATGGATGTCATTGAAGAAAGTAGTGATCTGCAGTGATTCCAAAAGCTCTCTTGAATCGATCTCCTCCTTCTCCTCCTGTGTCCCGTTGACAATGACCATCCAGCACCAAATCCATCATCTATTGTGGTTTATTATTGTGGTTATTTGCGGGGGTGTTTTTATATGCGTAAAAGACAACTTGGAAGCAGTAGAGGCATGGGTGGATGACAAATTTGAAATAATAGGTGTACACATTCGAGATAGAAATTCAAAAAACCAATGGGAAATTATAGGCGCGTATAGGTCACAGAAAGATGGACATGAACCGTTACAAAGACTTGTAGAGCGAACCCGCGTAATCAGGAAAAGTGGGAAAAACGTCATTATCGGAGGAGACTAAAATTTACCCCACGCTACCTGGGAGGGGGATGTGGGGGCTGAAGGTGCCGCCCAACGCCTCGTTAACGAGTTGGTTTGGGACAACGGCTTAACGCAGGTAGTGACTAAACCGACACGCGATAATGCTTTACTGGACGTTTTCCTTATTAGACCGGTGGACAAACTTCTTTCCTGCGAAATAATTCCTGGCATTAGCAACCACAAAGGAGTCCTTCTAAAAATGTGCAGAGAGGGTAAGCGAAATGATCTCGTAAAAGAAAGAATTTTTTTTTCAGTTTTATAGAACACGTTACAAACATGCAATTATATTTGAAAAGCAAATATTCAACTTGGGCTTCTAGCGGATGTACAGTAGAACAGATATGGTCAAACTTTAAGAACATAATTTTAGAATGCTTAGCAAAATTCGTGCCTACCAACAATCTACGGTGCCATTCGGATCCGGTGTATTTCAACAAAGAAGTGAGGCGACTGAAAAGGAAGGTTAGGAAAGCCTATAGTAAACGTAATGTAAACAAGGAACAGAAAAATAATTTTCTACAATTATCTAAAGACTTACTAGCATTAAAGTTACATACCCAAGAAAATTACCTGATATCAATTCTAAACGATCGATTGAACTGTTGGCAAAATTTCTTCAAGTATGTAAGACATAAGAAAGGGAACAAAGATAGTATTCCAGAGATCTGCGGAGCTGACGGTTCGTTAATTACAAATGACAGTGAAAAGGCGGCTTGTTTATATAGGCATTACGCATTGGTTTTCAAGCCAAAGAATCAGATAACAGTAAATGAAACAACACCCGTAATAGAAACCTTTAGAGTCGATGCAGGAATTATTAGAAAAAGGATCGCAAAAATTAGGAGAAATAAATCTGTAGGTCCTGACGGAATACCAGGAGAAATATTGAAATTGGGAGGGGAAGCCATGATTCCTTACCTTGCTCGGTTAATGGACGTCACTATAAATAATAATACGATTCCTCAAAATTGGAAAGAGGCAATTGTAGTGCCGATTCACAAGGGAGGGGACAAAAGGATTGTCAATAATTACAGGCCTATAAGTTTGACAACAGTTGTATGCAAGCAGATGGAACACATGATTGCGGAATATATTAGACGAGTTTGGAATAAAACTGACTGGCTTTTTCAAAATCAACACGGTTTTCGTCCTAGCTATTCGTGCGACAGCCAGACTATTTCTTTATGTCAGGACATAACAGATTCATTAGACGAAGGGAGTAGGGTCGATGCAGTAATATTAGACTTTTCTAAAGCATTTGATCTGGTTCCACATGGCCTTTTAATTGAAAAACTGTCAAAAACTGGATTAGATCATCGAATAATCTTGTGGATAAAAGAATTTCTTACGGGCCGAACTCAAGCAGTCAGAATAGGCGATAAACACTCATCGAAAGCCGATGTAACCTCTGGGGTCCCCCAGGGGAGTGTGTTAGGGCCATTGCTATTCTTAGCGTTTATCAATGATATTGCAACTGGAATAAAATCGAAAGTTAGACTTTTCGCCGATGATTGCATAATTTATAGGAGTATTGGCGCGTCTTCGGATGAAAATATCTTACAGAACGATCTTAACTGTTTATGGAACTGGGCGTGCAGAAATAAGATGGAATTAAATCCGGAAAAGAGTAAATTCATTTGTTTTACCAAATCTCGCTCGAATGTACACTCGAATTACAAGTTAGGAACTAACGATATACCGCGTGTAAAAAACTGTAAGTATTTGGGTTTGGTCCTGCGTAGTGACTTGGGTTGGTCGGATCATATTAACAATACGGCGAAAAAATCGTGGAAGGCGCTGCACTTCGTAATGCGCATTCTAAAAAACAGTAGTTCGAATGCCCGATCCTTGGCATATTCTACACTTGTTCGTCCTATTTTAGAGTACGGAGCGGCCTGCTGGGACCCGTACAGAAAAGGACAAATCGAGGCGTTAGATAAAATTCAAAAACGGGCCGGAAAGTTTGTAAATCATGGACGAGATGAACGGGAACCGTTATCTAAGAGACGGGAACGGGCGCGTTTATGCGTAATGTACAAGATATACAAAGGGGACTCAGCATGGGCAGACCTCAGTAAAAGATTACAGAAATCTGATTATAAAAGCAGAGGAGACCATCCCTGGAAAATACGATGTAGAAAGCAAAGAACTGATGTAGGCAAGTTCTCCTTTGTGAATCGCACTATTGTAGATTGGAACAAACTACCTGCAAAAGCACTAGAGACTCTTCCTTCTAATGTAGTGAAATTTAAAAATATACTTAATTCTATGTAGGTCATCATACTGAGACTTTTATCATTATTATTATTACTATTGTTGTTATTATTATTATTATTATTATTGATATCATAATTATTAACACTTGTTTTGATGTAACTTTTAACTTATTGTTATTATTAATTATATTTTTATAATCGTTATTATTATTATTAATAATAATATGATCATGTCCCGTATACAGTGAAGTGAAGTGTAGTGTAGTGCGGTGGGGGGCATGGGAGGGGAGGGGAGAGCAGTGTAGTGCAGCGCAGTGAAGTGAAGTGAAGTGAAGTGAAGTGAAGTGAAGTGTTAGAAAAGCTTATAAATCAACTTACAGATGACTCAAAATCAATCTCTAATTCTAATTGTAATTATATTTGTAAACATTCGTAATACCTTTGTAATTGTCGTATATCTAGTTGTAATCATGTTTGCCACCGAGCATTAGCTCAAAGCGAACTTTAATAAATCTATCTATCTATTGGTCCGCCACTATATTTTAGTCTTTTGTTGGGTCCCTGGACACGTGGGAATAAGAGAAAATGAAATAGCTGACCAGGCGGCAAAGTCTTCCTCGATGAAAAGAGAATTAGACATCATCACAGTCCCCACGGAAGACACTAAGCTCTTTATGAAACGCTCTATCCGCAGTTAATGGCAGAGTGGCATAACTCAGATTTTAAGCTCACAAGAATCAAGGATTCCCTAAATCCTTAGTCTTCCTCATCTCGTGATGCTCGGCGAGAGGAGATAATTTTAACACGCCTCCGGATCGGTCACTGCCATATCTTCCACGGTTATCTCCTCCACGGGGACCCAACCCCCTATATGCGAATACTGCAAAATAGATCTTACCGTGGAGCATGTTCTCTAATACTGTGTTAAGATAAGAGAGAGCCGTCGAAGGCATGACCTTGCTAGCTCCCCCTATATGCGAATACTGCAAAATAGATCTTACCGTGGAGCATGTTCTCTTATACTGTGTTAAGATAAGAGCGAGCCGTCGAAGGCATGACCTTGCTAGCTCCCTAGCGGAGATTGTTAGAAATGAATCTTCTTTTTGCAAGCATTTTGTTTTTTTGCGTGAGACTGGCTTGTACAGCCTTATCTGAGAGAAGATGATAATGCCAATTATTGGCTTTTAGTCCGAGATTAAAAAAAAACTCATTTTTCTGCCAAACCCTTTTATTAGGATACGTTCCTTTTCAGTTTTACTTTGCTTTCTATTTAAAGATTTTAATTTTTATGTTATGTTGGCACTGCAATATTGTGCACTGGTCTTAAAATAGTTTGACACAGGCGCAAATGACCTTAGCCGTTGAAGTGCCCTTAAACTCCATGAATCAATCAATCAATTCTGATTTAAACTTAGTCCAAGTGATCTTACAAATGTTTGTATTGGCGAAAGGAGCATGAGGGGGAGGAATTTGGTGGGAGGTTACGAGTATGGGAATGTGGTTTGAATCTAACTCAAATATTGTGGAAGCGTTAAATTTATGGGACGAGTTGGTTTTTCCAAAGTCTCATATGTCGGGATTCCTCGAGTTATCATGGGGGTAAAACGTAGGGTCCGATGTTGTTATTATTGTCTGTGTGGAGTTGTTTATAAAATGTTCCAGCTTTGTTGCGTCCCGGTTATTGTTTTTACAACCGCATGACAAATGTTTTACATTCATGTCTCTGAGCATTAGAACATTATTACCTGTTTGAAAGGTTTTTTTTTTTATTTTGTTGCGTCTATTTTGACGCAACGCGTCTCTAAACCCCTTGGGGGGGCGTTGAGCGCTTCGCGCTTCTTGGAGTAATCCTCCTCTAATAGCGCTTGGAGTAATCCTCCGTTAGTATAGTCTGTCGCGTCTCGTCGCAGTCGGTTGTCAAGAGGACCGCCAGGTAGCATCTTCGCGTACGCGCCTCCTACCGCGCGCTCCTGCGTCACTACCCAGCGGCCAGAATTAGGAAGGAATAAGGATACGGGTAGGGTTTAGGGCACTTCACAGGGGTTGGACTAGCCCTTGTGAAGCAGCCAAACTCGTTTTGTTGGAACAAATTTCACATGAGATTCGACGGGAATCGAACCCGGATCTCAGTGGTGAAAGGCTTGCGACTTTGCAATGAGCCACGAGTTCACTAGATTTTTGATGCTACTAATGTTTAATTTATGATCGGGAGGTTTATAAATGGTTATAATTATCCAAGATTTTTGTAATATTTCAGCATTAAGTGCAATTATTCCTATTTCATTGTAGTTAGGTGTTGGTATGAGGTGATGTTTTAAGTTAGATTTCATTGCAGTTAAGACTCCTCCACCTTTATTATGTGATAGATCTTTTCTATATGTAATAAAGTCTGGACAGTAGAACTTATTGCTGGGTTTTAAATGCGTTTCCGTAACACAAGCCACGTCAACATTATAGGTATGGAGAAATTGCGTAAATTCTATTTTTTTTATTAGAGATACTATTAGCATTCCAATTCATGAAGGTTATTCCATTAAATCTATTTACCTTATTTGCACAACTTATTTGCTATTGTTATTAGTTAGGAGTGAAGATATGGAATTTCGGATGGAGTTGATTATGGTAGGAATTAAGGAATTTATGAAATTGATTGTACTGGATGTGCCTGTTTCGATGATGCTATTTAGAAAGGAACTATTTTGTTGGTTTCCATTTTGGGTGCTATTGGGGTGTCTATGATTGGATCCAGCGGAAGTAGGGTTTGCGCGGGCGGAAGAGTTGGTGTGTGTGAAGTTACGTAGTTGTTGTGATACTGGTATACTTGAAGAAAGGGGAATTTGGTAGTGGAGTGGATGTTGTCTGCAGTGTGCGAGGATGATTGGTTATTTGATGATGAATTTGTCATGGGGTCAGTACTACGGACATTATGGGAGTTGAAGTATGTGCAGGAGGTTCTGTCATCGCCCTTGTGCGGACCACTGTAGTTTCTACAAATGGGGTTTTGACTTTTATTTGGACAAAGAACTGAATAGTAACTTTGGGAACAGAAAGCACAACTTATTTGATGGTTTCAATTGTTCTTTGTGTGACCAAAATCCAAACATCTTTGGCATTGCACTGGTCCCTGCGTTTTCTTCCTTCGCTCTGTTGACACTCTTAAATTACAAATATACTTAATGGCTAGAATATTTTCTGTGGGGTCTTTACCATTGAATACTGCTGCTACAACGGGGATTTGAGCGTTATTCTTTTTGTGAGTCTGGTTATTTTAATTAGGGAGGGGAACTTCTGCTTAATTTCCTGGAAATTTTCAATTTCTGATATCGATAGAGCGACATTTTTAAACACAACTGAGATGTTCTTATTTAACGGGTCTTTGTATGTGTGAAAGCTTCTCTGAGTTTGGAGAAGGTATTTCACTATTTTACGAAAGTCCGTGGCTGTTTGGGCGTTTATTTTAACTTTTTGATTTTTTAAATCTGCTACGAAATTAGTAGAGACCTTGCTTTCTAATTCCTTTACGAATATGTTTACGTTGGAAATATCGGCGACAAAGTTGGGCGGAATTCTATTAGGGGGGTCCGTTGACTCTCGATCGTCATTGTTTAAGTATTTGAATCTGTTGTCTGGTACGTTGGTATTTTCCTTTTCTAGAGATTCTAGAGGTCCAAATCTATTACCCACTGACACTCCATATTCTATATGTTCTGGTGATGAGTCACTTGAATTGCTAGAAGCCCCTAAGAGCTTTTTATGTTCTGGCTGCGTATCACTATCACTCACTGACCTTTTGCGGGTGACTGCTGCCTCCAGGTTTGAGGGCTGGCATGCCAGCTGGCAGGGTAGGGTGTCCATGGTCACGGCACCGCCCTCAGACTGTTGTAGGTGTGAAGTCTGCTGTCGCACTTCCATCACTTCAGGGGTGTAACCATTGAGGGAGATGAAAGATACACCATCGGAGCTCGTTGCAATGGTGTCCGTATCTTGTAGGGTTTGCAGGGCTGCGCACAATACTTCGCGCGTGTTTGGATCGATGGCGGAGGCCATTGAATCTCTGAGCGACGCTGCACTTTACAACACAGAGATCCAGATTGTATGTGACAAAGCACTTCACTGTTTCTATTTCCTCAACTACTCAGTACGTTCTATTAATAATGTAGTTTAGTGAGAAAGTAAATTGCGGCAGTATGTCTCCATGCAGCGAGTGGCCGAAGCCACTTTCTGAGCACTGTGTTATTCTACCACTTAGCCGGATTCCGTCGCGGCATGCGATAACACTGGTTTGAGTCACTGTTGCGCTAGAACTGACTGGGCTGTAGCAGAGCTGCGGAGCACGTCCGAACTCGACTGCGGTCCGATAAGGAATGATGATTTGAAGGTAAGGAAGCAGTGCATTTATGACTTGCCGTTTAATCGAAAACCCTTTTTCTGACGGTATCGGTAAGCTGGTACTATGATGGACCAGTTCATTGAAAAGCGTGGTGGCTAAGTTGAAAATGATTTCATGGGAACTTGGTACTTTTGTAATCGATTATAAGCATTAAGTGCAGATACTTATTGACTTACCCTCCTATTTTATGTTGCAGCTTTTGTGTTAAGATTTTAATCAGATTTTATTTTCTTGCAGATTACTGAATGCAAATGAGATATCCTGTATTCGGAGAGACACGTTTAAAGACCTACACAGCCTAAATTTATTGTAAGTACATTGTTTTCATGTTTTTTTTCTAACAAATTTTCTGTAGACTGAATATCATATAACTACATATAGATAGATCAATTTTGTTTATGGTATCAAAATTAGGAGATAGTATTATATTGAATTTACTATATTATAATGAATAAAGGTTAAGACATTACATTATGTCATTTGTTGGACAAAATAATACTACATGGAACGTCGGCACGCCTCAGACTCACGACTCCCGGAGTCCGTGACTACCATCTGTACAAATCTTGTATTATGATACATCTTCCGCACCTGTTATTTTGAAACATTTTCATTAACACCAGTTGCATGGGGCGTCGCCGACGTTTTAAATTGTTTAAAGGAATTTTCTTATGTTGAAAATATCAACTTTGCAAATTCTTAATAAAAGAAGCTTACAGCCGTCTGAATTTTTCATCCTCGGGCATAAACCGTATAAAATATTGATTAGATACAGAATGATGATACAGAATAAAGTGTGGTCGCAACTCCTTTTGTCGGCTGTTCTTTGGGGCTATGGTCACTACCACCTTAGACTTCAGTATTGGAGAACCTAATCTGAACGCTCCTAGAAGAGTTGTTCTGGAGAGTACATTCTTTCAGTGTATTATCAGGTGGCTTATTAAAAAATGTACATTTGCAAACTTCTATTCAAAAACTCCTCGTCGCATTCTTATATATGTATTTTAAAGTATAATTACCTAGTGTAAATTATTCTACAAAAAGATATTATCCTATTAACATAGTTATCATATTAAACGATAATTATTCTACGGAGTAGCACCACTGACGATGAATCTTTTCCTTCCGAGTGACTCACCTACTGTATTGAATTGAATGAATTGCCTACTGTAAACAGCGGCGTCCGGGCGATACAATTTCTAGTGACGTGTACCATTCATCGCCTGGGTACGGTAGGCAGTCTCATTTAGCTGTCATCATAACTGCATTGCAAAGCCCTGTGGGCGCTCTTTTGGCATGGTAGTGGCAAATCCTATCTGACGACGTATCTGACTGGTTCGAAAGTTGACAGGCGAGGAAGTGTGCAAGACCGTTATTCTTGTTAGTCGTGCATTTCAATCGCGTTTCGGGAATGTGTTGTTTCTATGCGGTTAACATGAACAAATTTTATCCCATAAATTCTGCTTCCGACAGATGTCTTGCAAATGAGTCGTATTGCTTGATACCGTTATTTTCACATTTAAAAACTAACAGTTGTTTTAGTACATTTTCATTTTGCCTGTTTTGCATCTTTTTACCATTTTGCCTTATTTGTACTTATTTTTGCCTTTTCTTCCTTTTTCGTCAGTTTTTTCTCTCCTGGCATCAATGTCTATCAAGCTGGAATCATACTTGCAAGCCTGGCCAACATGAAAGAACGATCCGGTATTGTTTTTCTGTAGACGCAGAGGAGTCAGGTTTTGTTATATATCTAAAAGGGAAGATAATATCAGTGAAGATTTTTGATATTTTTCATTGATGCTTACACACTTGTTAGTTCACGAGAAATCTCATCCTATGTTTGTGTAGGGCCTCGGATTTCTTTTGAAGACAGAGCCCTTCTCAGTTCCTTCTTGTTCTTTCTTCCCTTCTGGCGATTACACAAGTGTGAAGAACGAAATCTACAATTCCGTTTTCACTGATACCACTGCATGATTCAAAAGGGAGTCTACAATAGCATTTTGTGCCGACAGCGTCGCGGGTAAAATAAATTCTTAGTCGTCATACCGGTACTTACTAGACATGTGTACTTACTAGACGCGAGCATTACGTTATCGAAAACTTGGGAGAGGGTAGAAGACGACCACCGTCAACTGCTTTCCCCACGGTGGATTTCATTCAGCAAGTTTCAATTGAGGAGACGGAACCGTTGCCACCGCAGAAGATGAACCTTTAATCGAGTGGGCTTCTCAACCCAATATACCTTTTAGCAGGGCTGTTGACTTACATGACTTTGTCAATATTGATGACCTCGTAGAAATCGCGCCACCATTATCAGTTTCTAAAATCGTGAGTGCTGTCATCGAAGAATCTGAGTAAGAGAATACAGAGGAATCTGAAGTATTGTTGTCGCATCTCTCACCCTCTGGCATTTGCAATGCCCTTGCAGCAATTTTATGCAAGTTTTTTTGCAAGTTTATTTCGAATTATAATAATCCCCAGAAAAGAAAGTCGCTCGTGTGAAATTATAACTGAGGTATTTTTGTGCTTTTCAGAGAAGAAACGTTTATTTCCATCAATGCTATAGTAAAGGAGATGGACAGAATGAGGGAGAACAATTTGTTAGCCCCGTGAAAATGGGGTCACATTAAAGTGTTTGGACTCTGTATAAATGCGGAGCATAACTGTTCGTCTGCAGAAAGTAGCGATGTCAGTGACAACACACATTGCACGAGCGTGAACGGAGAAGATGGTGTCTCTCTCGATTTGGAACTAAAATGAAATCTTCTTTTGTAGTTTAGATAATTTATTTCACTTTAAATGCTCTCTTGATACCTTGTACATCCTCAAGCCCGCATGTATCTTTGAAACACAAGATAATAGTTGCATATGTTCTAAACATTTTTCTATTACTATATTTTTACTTTCTCGCGCTTAAGAAAGAAAACGGGTAATTTTCCGCCGTCCGTCCGTCCGTCCGTCCGTCCGTCTGTCCGTCCGTCCGTCCGTCCGTCCGTCCGTCCGTCTGTGAACAACCCTAGCGGCTGAACTGTTCACCCGATTTTTTCGAAAAGTGATATTCCCCTATCGATCTGGCTGATGTCGCGGCCCCTTGAATTTGAAACATATATCCTAATTTTGGAGGTTACTTCACATGAATCCCCCGGAATATTTTCAAAATTTTGAAGTGAAAAAGTATAAAATTTTGAAAAGTTTGAAGTGAAAATTTTGAAAATATTGGCGCTATTGATTTTCTTTAAATTATGTTAGATAGTCTGAAGCACGTTTATGAGATGTGTCGGTTGAAAACCCGGTTTTCCGAAAAAATTGAAAAAAATCAAAATTTTTTTGGCGTCTTCCTACTACTGCAGTTATGAAGATACATTTTTTTCTTAATGAAATATGTTGATCTTCAAATAAGGTCTTGTTTCAATTTTCAAAAACCTTAGTATTTTTTGCAATTTTTATTTTCTTTAAACTATTTTTTCTTTAAAACGCACATTTTTTGAAAATATGAGTATTTTTTGTGTAATTTGGTGACAAAAATAGATGCCTGCTCCGAAATTACTGAGCTTCGTGAAAGATTCTAGACCGTTGTATGCTTCGTAATTTAGAATTTGTATATTATTTAATATTTCTGTGTTCGTTTCTTACATTCTACCTTTTGTTATACATTTGCACAATAATCTTTTAGAACTTATTTAAAACCTATTTGAAATAAATGAAATAAAAGTTGCTAGTTTTCTGGGACTATCAGAAATGCAGAGAATGCAACAATGGAATTCCTCGTCGGGCTCGCGAATTTCTGTGAATTACGTCTTAATTTTTAATTTTATTTTACGTCATAAACATAAAACTGTGTGACGTGCTATGGGGAGAAGTGAATTCTGTGCACGTTTTAAAATTCTGTGATCTCTACCCTAAGCCATATTTATTTATTTATTTATACTACTTGAATTTTGAATACGGAAAAGATGAGCGTGGTTTGCTAGGATTGTTAACAAAATACCCGTCGAGGTGGGTTGGTCCACGTCCTGACGGGGGGGATACAGAGAGGGCTCTCAAGCATTCCTTTCCTTCACAAGTCGCTTTTCTTCTCCCCATTATACATTCTCATTCTTCTATACCATTCTGTCTCATTTCTTCTCCCTCTTCTATTTCACTGGCCCCCTCTGTATGCTGAACGCCCACCCATGTGTTTGCCGTGCATGGCGACCCGTGTCGGAGGGAATGTATGTCCTGGCGGTTGAGGGGCCTGTCTGTTTCCCAATTACTCTCCTCGTGCTCCTTTTTTTCTTGGCACCCAGGGATACGTGCTCTTACGTATTTTGGGGAACATTCCTTGTAGGTCTCGATACACTTGCTTTGGCTACGGACTCTTCTAGACGGGCGGTCGGGAGCTAACCCACTCCCGATCAACCGGCTTGGACTAGGTCTTGTACTGAACTCCAGGGTGAGCGGGGGGATCCACGGCGGTGCAGCGCTGTGGTAACCCCCCACTATATCCCCGCGGCAACCCTGGCACTCCGATGGAGTGTCCCCTTGTTGGGCTCCGTGGTGGGTGGGGACCATGGGGATGAATCTGATATCCTCTTAATGGATAAAAAACCTACCCCCCCGCCCTCTTCCATAAGGAAGAGGAGATTTGTTGGTGAAACAGTAAATCTTGAGAGTTTTTTCTGTAATGAGTCAAACAGACCTACTAAGCCCCGCTTTCTCGTCATGTCAAGTAAAAGAGAAAATGAAACTATGAAGAGTGTCAGCCCTATAAAACTTGCCAGGGAAATTGAAAGGAGTGGTATATTTCAGTCGGTGCTCCGTCAGAGAAATGGCACAATTCTTTTCGAATGTCGCTCTGACGAACAGATCAGCAAGATCCTTGACCTCAAAGAAATAGCCGGCCTCCAGGTGCATGTGTCCGCCCACCCGACCTTAAACCTCTGCAAGGGTGTGGTAAACCACGAAGACTTCGCTACCGAATCGGAAGAAAATTCCTTCCATATGCCTTCTTCGAGCCATATGGTGTGTCAGAGATCTATAGGATTCAGCGGAGAGTAAATGGGGTACTCACTCCTACCTCCACTCTAATACCGACTTTCGACCGTCCATTTTAACCAGAGAAGATATCGTGTAGCTTCTACAATCTCCGTGTCAGGCAGTATGTTCCAAACCCTCTGCTCTGCTTTAAATGCCAGAGGTTTGGCCATACGCAACCTCGCTGCATGAGCGCCGCAGTCTGCGTGCACTGTGGAAGGGAGGTTTGTAATGACTCAAACTGCTCCGCCGAGGCAAAGTGCGTTAACTGTTGTGGAAAACATCCATCTAATTCCAACCAGTGCCCCATTTTCTTAAGGGAAAGAGAGATCCAGAAGATCAGGGTCTCTGAGAAAGTTTCCTTCCCGGAGGCACGACGCCGTTACCAGACGCGAAACCCCGTGGACATGGCCCGAAGTTTCGCTGACACCGTGGGTCAACATAAGACAGTCAATTCGGAAACCCAAACGCCTAAAGCCTCCACTTTGTGCGATGCTGCCTGCCAGGTGTCCTTTGATGACATCGGCGGAGATGAAAATCCTAAATCTCTTGTCCAGCCTGAAACAAAATCGGAAACAAAAACCATAAATATTTCAACCAACACCCAAACACATCAAGAGAAGCTGAGGCCGACAGGCCCTATTGCTAGATCTAGGTCGCCTGTCTCAAGGGACCGTGGTGTCTCAATACATGCGACCTTCTCCAGCAGTAGTCAAGATGACTCTGCTGGGAATGAGGAACTCCGCATGAACAAAGCCATTACTTTTCAACAAAGAAGAAAAAAGAAGAAAAAGAAACCGGATACATAACCTACCCTTGAACCAAAAACTTAACTAGAAACTATGGCTCTCCTGTCATAGAACATATATGGCTTTCGAACCCGTTTGAATGAATTGAAGTTAATAATGTCTAGACATAGACCCGTGGTTATCTGCCTGCAGGAAACACATCTCCTTTCTGAGCACTCCATCTCTCTACGCGGTTTTTGTTGCTACAGGCAAGACGTAGACGATGGCCTCCCATGGCGGAGTCGCCACGTTTATCACAAACTCTTTGGTATCGAAAGAAATAGACATACGAACCACTCTGCAGATATCTTGCGTTCGTGTAAATTTCCGAACTATTTGTGTTACCATTTGCAACATTTATATCCCGCCTGGACAAGTCGTGTCGAAAAAAGAACTGGAAGATGTGCTCTCTCAGGTGCCTACACCTTTTCTCATTGTGGGGGACTTCAACGCCCACAACCCTGCCTGGGGTGGCACAAGGTCGTGCACGAGAGGCAGGTTACTTGAAAATATCATAGATAATTAAAACTTAATTCTCCTAAATTCTGGCGAAAGCACACACTTTTCCGTAGCCTCTAACACATTCTCGTCCGTGGACCTAGCTCTCTGTAGTCCCTCCGTTTCTACAATCTTCGAGTGGACTGTCCTTGGCGACCTGCATGGCAGTGACCATTTTCCCATTCGGGTCAACCTCGATATTCCCGATCTGAACGTTGCTCGCCCTCCTCGGTGGCTAATCCACCGAGCTGAGTGGGAAACATTCAAGAAAGAATTACGAATATCGGAAAACTGCCCAAACGACATCGATGTTATGGTTGCCCATTTTAATAACGCCGTCCTTCATGCGGCCTCATTTGCCATTCCGAAGTCGTCGGGCCATGCACGACACACCCCTGTGCCATGGTGGAACGATGATTGTGCCACCGGGGTCCGGGATCGGAAGAGGGCATTGGCAAAACTTAGTAGGTTCCCAACCATGGAAAACCTAATAAACTATTAAAGATCCCGAGCCAGAGCTAGATTAACGATACGGGAAAGTAAGGCTGCGTCCTGGAGAGCCTACATCTCGTCACTCTCTTGCCGTTCATCCCCTAAACTTGTGTGGAGAAAGGTCCGAGAGATCGGTGGAAGACTCCCTTCGCCGTCTATTTCAGGGCTTATGGTAAATGGCAATCTCCTAACCTCTCCACAAGAAATTGCTGAAGAAATGGCCTCTCATTACGAACAAATCTTTAGCTCCGTGCACTATTCTCCTGGCTTTCAAAACACGAAAAGAAAAATGGAAAACTGTAAATTAGACTTCTGGAGTCGCGTGGAGGAAGATTACAATGCCTTTTTCTCCATGGACGAACTCTCCTGTGCCCTCGCTTGTGCGAAAGATTCTGCTCCAGGACCAGACCAGATACATAACCAAATGTTGAAACACCTACCTGAAAACGCTCGTTCGTTTCTCCTCGGCATTTTCAACAAGATTTGGGCTGAACATGCTATACCAAGGATTTGGCGTGAAGCCATCGTTCTCCTAATCCCTAAAGAAGGAAAGGACAGAACAACCCCCTAAAGTTACCGCCCAATCTCGCTCACAAGCTGTGTGTGCAAGCTTTTAGAGCGAATGGTAAATACGTCTGGCCTGGCTCCTGGAACAAAAGCACCTCTTTACACCTCTCCAATGTGGCTTCAGGAAGCACAGGTCAACCATGGACCACTTAGTCACCCTCGCTACGCAGATTTCCACTTCTTTCGTGCTACGTCAGCACCTGGTAGCAATTTTCTTCGATATAGAGAAAGCGTATGACACCACCTGGAGGTACGGTATTCTTCGCACCTTGCATACTTGGGGCCTTAGGGGACGGCTCCCTTTGTTTCTAGTAGGTTTTCTTTCATCAAGATCTTTCCGCGTCCGCCTTGGCGACGTGTTATCCTCAAGTCACCAGTTAGAAAACGGTGTTCCCCAGGGATCAATTTTGAGCGTCACTCTGTTTGCCATTGCCATCAATAGTATTGCATCAGTTTTCTGGGAGCCTGTGAAAGCATCACTGTTCGTTGACGATTTTGCAATTTTTTGCTCCTCCAAGAGCGTGCACGTTATTGAGAGGCAACTACAACTTGTGCTCAACAAACTGCAGCAATGGAGCGAAGAAACAGGATTCAAGTTCTCTACCTCAAAAACCACTTGCATGCACTTTTGCAGAATCCATCACCTCCATAATCACCCCGACCTTTTTCTTGGAGGACAGCAGCTTCCATTCGTTGAATCCGCAACCTTCCTTGGACTCACATTCGACAAGAGCCTAACCTGGCGAAAACACAACCGTAAACTACAGGGCCGATGTGTATCACCTATGAATCTCCTTCGCACTCTTACGGGTAGCTCTTGGGGCGCAGACCGTGTTTGTCTTCTGCGTTTGTATCGAACTCTCATCCGCCCTATCTTGGATTACGGATGCATAGTGTATGGGTCAGCGTCTCCATCAACCCTCCGGCCATTAAATACCATACACAATGCTGGCATAAGGATTAGTACAGGCGCCTACCGCACGAGTCGCATCGAATGCCTCTTGGCCGAAGCTGGAGAACCATCCCTGAGCCGAAGGCGGGATATTCTGATTGCCTCCTATGGCGCGAAATTATCCAATGTTGATACTCCCTCGCGTCAAGCAGTCCTCCATCCAACCCACCTGACTTCATATGCGCTTAGACCGTCATTACCCCATCCCCTGGGTGTCCGTCTCCGTACGCTCTTACAGAAGCTTCATATAAAACTACCCAACCCTGTGAACCCCCCCCCCGAAATCTTGTTTCCCCTTGGAAACTACACCGGCCGATAATAGATCTTAGACTGTCTAACCTTCCTAAATCCTTAACTCCCCCCAGTACATTCTTAGCGGAATTTGAGGCGATAAAATATACGTATCTTGGCCATTTCTTTATTTACACCGATGGCTCCTCCCAAAACGGCAAAGTCAAGTGTTAAAGTTAAAGTCGGATGTGCCTACTACTGCAGTAGATCCACGCAAGGCTTTCGACTGGACTCTTCGTGCAGCGTCTATACCGCAGAAAAGTATGCGCTCTTGGAGGCACTTAAATATGCTGGATCGATATCACTATAGAAAGTAGTGATCTGCAGTGATTCAAAAAGCTCTCTTGAATCCATCTCCTCCTTCTCGTCTTATGACCCACTGACAATGACCATCGAACTGAAAATCCACCATCTCTTGGTCCGCCACTATATTTTAGTATTTTGTTGGGTCCCTGGACATGTGGGAATAAGAGGAAATGAAATATCTGACTAGGCAGCAAAGTCTGCCTCGAAGAAAAGAGAATTGGACATCTTCACAGTCGCCACGGAAGACACTAAGCTGTTTATAATACGCTCTATCCGCAGTGAATGGCAAACAGAGTGGCATAACTCAGATTTTAAGCTCGCGAGAATCAAGGATTCCATAAATCCTTGGTCTTCCTGATCTCGTGATGCTCGGCGAGAGGAGATAATTTTAACACGCCTCCGAATCGGTCACTGCCATTTCTCTCACGGTTATCTCCTCCACGGGGACCCACCCCCTATATGCGAATACTGCAAAATAGATCTTACCGTGGAGCATGTTCTCTTACACTATGTTAAGACAAGAGAGAGCCGTCGAAGGCATGACCTTGCTTGCTCCCTTGCGGAAATTCTTAGTAATGACGAATCTTCTCTCTGCAAGCTTTTTGGCTTTTTGCGAGAGACTGGCTTGTACAGCCCTATCTGAGAGAAGATGATAATGCCAATTATTGGCTTTTAGCCCGAGATTTTAAACAAAAAAAACTATCTGGCAATTTTCTGCCAAACCCTTTGATTGGATACGTTCCTTCTCAGTTTTACTTTGCTTTCTATTAAAAATTTTATTTTTTTTGTTAACTTGGAACTGCAATATTATGCACTGGTCTTAAAATAATTTGACACGGGCGCAAATGACCTTTGCCATTGAAGCGCCCTTAAACTCAATCAATCAATCAATTAGCAAAATATTCGCTCTAATGTAATAAAACATATTTGTAAGGATAAATCAGCAATAAATTTGGGCTCTTAACCACGTGTCCTTCTTCAAGGAATAATACTTCCTGCAACATCATGGAGAACAATAATTTGAATAACTGTATTTCCCCCTGAATTCTAGTAGACGTGCACAGATAAAGTTACATTTATGTCCAGAAGCAAGACAAGGTGCCATCTCAGCATATTCTCAAAGGATCAGGGAAACTGGACGAAAACCTGATGGAGATGGGAGACGTCTTATTGTTTGTCACATGATTTAGTTGTATGAAAAGGAGTTATAATTGTCAAATTTGTGTTGATATTTGCTTGAAATAATTAAGTTTTTGCACCAAATGCTCTACCATTTGTCATGAGTAGACCCCGGAACTTCATGCAGTAAAAAAAGTTAAAAGAATAGGACGCACTTAATATTGGCAATATTAAGCACTTAAAATAGCCAATACACTCCCTTAAAGCTCAGATTATGCGTTAAACAAAAATATAGTGAGCAACAGATAACATTTATATAAATCTTATCAAATATTTATTTATGTAAATCTTTATTTGACACTAGTATATAAATCTTTATTTTATACGCGTATAATAAAAATATATTTTCACTGTAATAAACCAAAAAGTTATTAAGCAACGAAATTAAATCTCTTCGACCAACTTGTAAGCAAAAACCTGGAATATATGCCCTTAAATATGCCACATAAATAAAAATATTCAGTTAATGAAAAATATCCCATAAATCATGCAAAATAAAAATGGGCTACTTTTGTTTTATTTTTGGCGATAGGTAAAGTTATATACATTTTCTCTTAATAGGCGCATTCAGTAAAATTATGCAATTGCATGAAGTTCCGCGGGCTAGTAATGAGTACGTGGTGCTACATTTACAATACATAGATAGATAGATAGATAGATAGATAGATAGATAGATAGATAGATAGATAGATAGATAGATAGATAGATAGATAGATAGATAGATAGATAGATAGATAGATAGATAGATAGATAGATAGATAGATAGATAGATAGATAGATAGATAGATAGATAGATAGATAGATAGATAGATAGATAGATAGATAGATAGATAGATAGATAGATAGATAGATAGATAGATAGATAGATAGATAGATAGATAGATAGATAGATAGATAGATAGATATTCTGCAGGTAGGTATATACAACCTGGTGGCAGAACTCTACATTTTACATATTACTAATATTAACTTAAAATTATTTAACAATGTAACTTTAAATTATTTAAAGACCTAATAATAATAATAATAATAATAATAATAATAATAATAATAATAATAATAATAATAATAATAATAAAATGCTAACAATAATAGCCTTAACTACATAATATGGTTGACCTGCATAGTTATTTGAAACTATTAAATACAAGATTACACGACTTTTTAAGTACACTTCACTTTCACTTCACTTCTCTTCACTTCACTTCACATTTGAAATTCACTTCTCTTTCTACCTCTATACTGTACTACACTGCACAACACTTCACTACACTTCAATACAATACTACTTTGAATACAATTATATATTTAGAACAGGAACGCATTTAATAGTAATTAACACAATAATAATAGCAATAACAATATCAATAATAATCAAATAATAACTGATATAATAATCCAACTTATTAAATTAATAAAGTTTACAAATACCATTAGTTAATTTATTTTTAAATCTTTGAACACCTAGAGGAAAGGGTTCCAAGGCTGTCGCAGGTAACTTATTCCAGTCCGTTATTGTTCTATTTGTAAACGAAAATTTTCCAACATCTGTTCTCTGTGGCCTAAACTGAATTTTGTGCTTGTGATCCCCCCTACTAAAGTACGAAGGTCTACCCAATCGGATGTAGATATTTTTCCAAGCTGGATAACCGGCATACGCTTTGTACAGGGCACAGAGTCTTGCCTTAAGTCTCCTAATTTCTAGAGACTCCCATTGAACATTCATCCTATTCCCTCGGAAAGCAAATGTATACGCTCTTCTCTGTACTCTATTCAAATATTGCTTTTGGGAATTTCTATAAGGGTTCCAGCAAACAGCCCCGTATTCCATTAATGGACGAACTAGAGATAAATAAGCTAATTCTTTCGCTTTCGCAGTACTCTTTTTTAGTATTCGCATAGTAAAATGCAAGGACCTCCAGGCTTTCCCTACGACACAGTTTACCTGATTTTCCCAACTCAATTTGCTATAAAAAATTATCCCCAGGTACTTACAAGACACGACTCTTGGAATGTTTTCGTTGCCTAAACGGTATTGAGTTTCATTGTATTTGCGGCCCCTACCAAACGTGATGGTTTTGCTTTTCGAACTATTTATTGTCATGTCATTTTTTTTCGCCCAAAAATGTAATCTTTCTAGATCACCCTGCAAAATGTCCTCGTCTACATTTGATTGAATAACTCGATATATTATACAGTCATCTGCAAATAGCCGTACCTTTGAATATAAATTATCTAGCAGGTCATTCACAAATGCGAGAAACAGGAGAGGTCCAATAACGCTTCCTTGAGGGATCCCTGAAGTTACTTTTGCTTGAGTCGAAAATTGTTGTCCAACTCGGACTTTCTGTTTCCTATCTCGAAGAAGCTCGTCAATCCACGCCACAACTCTGGGGTCAATACCCGATTGCATTAATTTATGAACCAATTTATCGTGTGGGACAACATCAAACGCCCTCCCACTATTATCAACTTCATCAGCTATATCCTGAAACAATGACACTATCTGACTCTCGCAGGAGAAACCGTTCCTAAAACCATGCTGTCCCTGAAAAAGCCATTCTTTTCTTTCCCATACTTGTCTAATATAGCTAGTTATCAAGTGCTCCATTAGCTTACATACAACTGACGTGAGACTTACTGGTCTATAATTGGCTAATACAGTTCTATCACCACTCTTAAAAATCGGAACAACGGTAGCTAGCTTCCAATCATCGGGCACGCTTGAATTGTTGATCGAAACCTGAAATAATCTTGTTAGATACGGTAATATTGCCTCTCCACCGAGTTTGTCAGTTGAAATGGCATCTGGACCCCGTGACTTTCCATTTTTCATAGATTTAATTCGTTTTCGCAATGTGTTTACCTCTATATTAAACTGATTTGGCACAGCTTCCCTCGATATCTGAGTGAGTTGAGATTTAGTTTTAAAAACGGAACTGAAGTACACATTGAAAGCGTTTGCTTTTCCCCGATCATCTGTAAGTAACCTATTTTTGGTATCTTTAACGATAGGAATTTCTTCTTTATTTCCTCGTCTTCTGCGAACGTATTTGTAAAACCCCGACCAATTATTTCCCTCCCTGTCGAGAATATGCTTTAAAAAAGTCTCCTGCGCAATTTTCTTTTCCTGCTCTAATTCTTTCAAACAATTACGATAACGATACATAAACGATACATGTGAAAGTATGCGCAAGTACTCCCGTTTGCGTTGAATTTCGCAGCAGATTTTTAGAAATTACTTCTCAGAATGCCCGATGAGGTATGTTATATACACTTTAATTACACTAGTTAACAAATTTAAACTTTTTTTCTGCATCTGGCTTGTAAATGGGTGGATTTACCTAATTTTGGGGTGCTGATTACACTGGTAAAATCAGATTTCTCTATGACGTCACATTTCCTAGATACACAGCAGAATAAAAAATGGTAATAGCGAAAATTAACACAATTTGGTCAAACAAAAATACATAATCAGAACGTTTGTAATCAATACTATTTTGTATGTATATATGGCCATGATGCCAATAAAAGGTCCAAGTTAGTTCCGAAGATATTTTTACCTTTAATCGTCTTTGGTTTTCGAAAAATGTGACGACGGAGCTCTTCTTTTGTGTGCCGTTTCATCACTCTCCCTAACAAGACACCAGCAGTAGTCACCCATCATCGAAGGATTCCAATGGCCTTGGTAACGGTGTTCCATGGTAAGAATGTCTTGGTGAAAGCGTTCACCATGCTCATCACTTACGGCTCCCAAATTTTCCGGAAAGAAATCAAGGTGAGAATGTAAAAAGTGAATTTTAAGCGACATTCTACACCCCATGTTCTTATAGTTGTCCAACAGATCATTCACAATGGTAACATAGTTTTTGTCTTTCGTGTTACCCAAAAAGCCCTTCACAATTGCTTTAAAAGAAGACCAAGCAGCTAATTGTATATCTGTGAGTTTGGTATCAAAGGTTGGATCTTTCAGCAATTTTCGTATTTGTGGTTCAACAAATATACCCTCTTTAAGCTTTGCTTCACTTAATTTGGGAAACTTTTCTTTTAAATGATTGAAGGCCTCACTTCCTTTATCCAGAGCTTTTACAGAGTTTTTGATAAGGCCTAACTTGATATGAAGGGGAGGCAAAATGATTTTATCGTGCTCAACCAATGGGGTGTTGATGACATTTACGTTTCCAGGAACATATGATTTCCTTATAGGCCATTCCTTGACTGTATAGTGGTTCTTGGTGTCACGGCTGTTCCAAAGGCACAAAAAGCAGCAATATTTCGTGAATCCAGCCTGTAAACCTGTAAGGAGTGCAACAACTTTTAAATCACAGCAAAGCTGCCATTCATGATCCTTATATTTGATTGCCTCTAGCAGCAAAGCCATGGTTTCATAAGTTTCTTTCATGTCTACTGCGTAAGCCAAAGGTATTGATGGGAAGGCATTGCCATTATGCAGTAGTGCTGCTTTCAAGCTGGTTTTACTGGAGTCAATAAATAGTCGCCACTCCTGTGGATTATGTTGTACACCTAGCTGCATCATCAGACCATTGACATCTCTACATACACACAATGAATTCTGCATATCGAAATATTGAGCGAAGGAAGCACCTCTTGATCTGAAAACGGAAATTTTTGTCCCTGGAGCTAGAAGGTTCCGTTGTTGCAGTCTCGACCCCGTTGTTGCAGTCTCGAGTTCACCTTGCTGTTTTGAAAGTTTTAGATCGCGAACCAAATTGTTTAATTCCTTTTGATTAAAGAGCTGAGGTGAAGCGTCATGATATTGAGGGCAGTACTCTTCTATATGTTCACTACTTTCTGATTCACTTGACATGGAGTCTGGTTCCGTGGCTTTCAAGTTACAGACAGGAACAGGCAACTCCTCATCATGGGGCACAGGCAAATGCACTGAAGATACCTTTGGATACTTTATTTTATGTCTAGTTTTGCTTGAATGTCCCGCAATATTTGTAAGACAGAAATAACAATCTGAATAATGGTCTTTAGGCTCACACCACACCATCGGAACAGCGAATGGCATGGCTCGGCTTTTTCCTTTCAACCACTCGGTTAAGGTTGTAGTACAGATTATGCAGGCAATATGAGGTGCAACATTTTTATCTTGATCACCAACAGGACAATCAAAATACAATTTAAATGCCTTCTTAACCAAATCAGTGATTTGTTTTCTTTGGGCTTTTGGAGTGAATTTCCCACACACATAACAAAAGTTGTGGGGGTGGTTTAGACAGCAACGAGATTTACTAGATGCCATTTTTCGTAGTGTTTTAAACACAAAACGTTTGCACTATCTTCCACAGAAAACACTCACTGAGGATATTTTTCACACCACTGGATTACCACACCAAGCATTTACTGACGATTTGTAGATCTTCTAGCTCTCCTCTGCAAATGAAAAACAAACAAACATCAAAACTCAATAACAGAAAAATCTAATACTGAATAAGAAAAATAAAAAACCGTTAAAAACTCAAAAATGGTACGTGCTAGAACATTTTGAAAGATATATTCGGATTCTACACACCAAAATACATACTAGTTGATGTATCACATCCCAGATGCAAAATGGCTGTTGACCAGTGTTATTATCTGATCCCTATAATAATTGCTGCGTATTGAATAAAAGAAGGTTCATTAACCGTATAACTTCCTCTATAACAAAGAAATCTATGCCCGCGAACGTTTTCCACAAGAGTCTATACTAATTTAAACTTCTTTTATTAAAAAATTAGGCCGGTAAGGGCCAGATTGTTTTTACCGCCTTGAACAGATATTTTACTTTCATTTAAAGTATTTTTGGGGGGTACTTCACCGTGGTCGATCTAACGAACATACTACCTTATAATTTTATTTTCCTGTGTTTCGTTTGAGGCGGTGTCAATAGTATATAAAAATGCAGTAAAAAATTAACTTCATATTACAAATCGTAGAATATTAGTATTTTAATTAGTTCATTATTATTAGAATTACTTATCGATTGTGTATGATGTACTATGACTAACCGATAAAAAATTTGGAATCTGAATACAGACGGAAATAAGCGTTTTTGCAAAGGATTGATGTTATTCGCCAAGCGAATGCAAATAGTTTTGACAATGCCGCGCTTCTGTATAATTTGCTGCGAATACTATATCAGTTAAATGTATTCCTGTTTGTTTCATTAAGTGAATAATTTCTTACTTTGACAAATTTTGTCAAAGCTGTATTGTATGTGTATTTCTTATAGTGAGCTGTTGATACTGACACTTGATGAACGTGATTTCTACGACGTGTGTTATAATCATAAATATCAGTATTGCATGAAAATATGTTCCTACCGTTAAGTCAGTTTTCACAAATATTACAAATTCGTAAATCAATAGACAAGGCAATGGTAAGATTCCAAACTCAATGAAAAGAGGCTTTTAGGGATCACGTGGATGGCATTTTTTCTTTTGCAATCTAAAGGTTTGGGTACTACATGATGAGCTTCCCCAGAATATTTTGTCATATCTCAGACGGGAATGTAAATTTGCAAAATACACGCAACGAGCTGCATTAAGGCTGACGGAATTTGAAAGAATTCTGAATGGGTAATATAATGAAATTAATTTGGTGATTAATTCTGATATATCAACATATGAGGTTTGACTGAAGACCTATAAATTTTGTTACTTTAACATCAGCTAATTTCGTATTGTTCATTTTCAATGGAGCATGCGATTGCCGATTTGAAATCCAAAAATGCATTGAAACCGTTTTTTCTTCGTTAATTTGTTAATTAACAATTAATTTGTTAATTTGTTAACAAAACCAATTTTAAATTTCTGAAATTGTACTATTTACTGCTTATTTTTTGCAACGAAAATGTCTAGTTTTCCAGGTGTTGCTAATTTCGCGCTTTTCTAAATTTCATTAATATTCCATTTTCACACAAATTATTGGCCTTACTCAGCCACCACACAGATACAACATCAAAGCATGGTAACTTATTTTTTATCCATTACAATATTTTTAAATTAATATAATTCAATATAAAATATCAAACTTAAAATTACAAAATAACAGCTAAATTTAAAAGCTTCAGAATCCTGCATGTTCTCCCATGAACCTCCTGACCAATGAGCACGTACTGATGATGACTGATTTTTGAAGAGCTATGATAATACTCTTGTCGATACGTGCGTCTAACGATTTGCTACGAAATTTTGGTACGATGCGAGTTGCTGTTTATTATTATTATTATTATTATTATTATTATTATTATTATTATTATTATTATTATCCTCTTATTTTCTCATTTTATTAGTACATTTGAATGAATTATTGTACAGATATTAAAATCAAAGCACACAACATGAATTTGTTTAAAGAATTTATAATACATTATTTCCCATGAATTTCTGCACTATCCTTGGTATTGAAATAACAACTGCCTTCTGCATTAATTTGTACAGATCTTCATTCCAACCCAGTTGCTTAAGGCCCCACATCAGATTCCTAGGGATGACTCCGGTGCTTGAAGCAATTATCGGGATAATGTTGACTCTTTCCATATTCCACTGTTTCTCAACGAGTTCAACAAGATCTGCATATTTACTGATTTTTTTGGTGTATTTCCTTTGAATGTTGCCAGTATTTGGAATCCACATGTATAAGTCGAACGGGACTCTGATACTTACCGATACTCCCCGCAGGGGGGGATCGCGATGGCGTAGGTTGTCGCGGTCTCTGGTGGAGAATCGTAGACGACCATCCGGACCCTAAGTCTCCCGGCGCCGCTCATGTCGTTAGCCTGAAAGGTGCAGGCAGTGAGAAGGCGATGTTAAGCTCCTGGTGGCCGGGCAACCGGCCACCCACAAGTTGGGCCTATGGCACGTCGGCCTTGAAGCAGGATTGGGCGAAGGATGCTTTTCGGAGTACTCTGGATCCCACTTTAAAGTCCGGAGGGAAACTAGTTACCACTCGTCAGGTTGTTTCGGTACTGGCGTTATCCACGCCGTGAGCTGATGGTAAGTAACGGGGAGACGGGATGGGGGCTCCGAGCCGCCCGGGCCTTAGGCCGGATGGCCCCAGTTGGGCTCTCTGATTCTTCATGGCAGTGGCCCGATACTCTGGGAAAAGGGGAGGGAACTTGTTCCCGGCGCATGTGAGTGGCGCATTGCCGAGACTCCGGTACTAGCCTGGATAACTAGGAGCTCTGAGCTAGCAGGACGGTTCCCACCCAAGCCATTGTATGGGGAGGTTGCCGCGAGGGCGAACTGTGTTCCGGCTAGATCCGGCCGTCAGCCTGTCGGCGTTAACGCATCGGCGGGGGATGCGGATTAAAGCCCAAGGGGCATTGGTACTCACCCCGGGGACTTGTCCCCCTGACGAAGAGAATAAGTGTGGTGGTAGACCACACGGGGTTACTTACTCACCGTCAGGTTGCTCAGGTTCTGGTGATACTTACGTCAATAGCCTAAAGGTGTAGGCAGTGAGGGGATGGGAAGGGGGCCCCAAGACGCTCCTACCTTAGTTCGGACGGTCCGCTGTTGGACTCTCGGCGTTGTCGTGGCAGTGGCCTGTGGGCAAAGAGGAGGGACTTGTCCCGGCGCATGTGAGTGGCGTATTGTTTAGACTCCGGTACTAGCCTAAATAGCTAGGAGCTCTGAGCTGGGAGGGCGGCCCCAACCCAGGTATTCTATGGGGAGGTTACCGTGATGGAAAATTGCGTACCGGCGGGATCCGGATATCAGCCTGTTGATGGTCTTGTGTGTCGGCGGGAGATGCGGATAAAGGCGAAAAGCCATAGATGTCCGTCCCGGGGGCTTCTTCCCCCTGGTAGAACATGAGAAATATGTGGAGTAGTTGCCACGCAAGGACCATACTGTACTCTTCCTCCGCAGAAGGATGGGGGTCGTGGCTGCTGAAGTGGACACGATCTTTGTAGACGACCCGAACCCTAAGTGCAACTCCCATCATTAACCTCTAGGCGGAGCCAGTGAGAAGCCACTTGCTAAACTCCGTGTTGCCGGGCTCGCCCGGTAACCCACGAGTTGGGTCAATGGCGCCTACCCTTAGGTTGGATTGGACCAAGTTCGTAAAAACGTTGCCGGATTCCATGTATAGAAGTCCAGAAGAAGAACACCGACACCCCCTTCTGAGAGCCTAGGTTCTGGCGATACGTCAATTGCCTCAAGTTGGAGGCAGTGAGAGGTAGGGGAACCTCGAGCGCCCGGACCTAAGTTCGGGTGGACCCCTAATCGGCTGTCGGCTTCGTCGTGGCAGTGGCCCGATACTCTGGGCAAAGAGGAGGGACTTGTCCCGGCACATGTAAGTGGCGTATTGTTTAGACTCCGGTGCTAGCCTGGATAGCTAGGAGCTCTGAGTTGGCAGGGCGGCCCCAACCCTGGCATTCTATGGGGAGCTGGCCGTGAGGCAAACCGAGGGCGTTCCGACAGGATCCGGATACCAGCATGTCGGCGTACGTGTGCGTCGGCGGGGGGAGAGGATTAGAGCGGAAAACTCAGGTGCCCGAGGTTAACGCTCTCTGATAGAACTTTACTTAAGAATTATCCCGAAACAGAGGAGTAGAAGGCCACACAGGTCCCATACTGTACTGTATAAAGTTTTCTCGCGCCAATACGAGAAACAGTGACCGTAACATACATATTTGAGGTATGTTAACGTCGTGTCTGTTAAAGGCAATATCCATTGACAATTTTAGAACCGTCGCAATCTGCGGCAATCAGTAAAGACAGTCAGCTATTAAGTGCGTAAAGAAAGACAATACGCGTGCGCGACTTCGACCGCAACATTGCTATCAGCGGCGGAAGACAGTCATCGGTGCCAACGTGGGGCGTCCATTGTTCCCGTCAAACTGTCTGGGCCCGACTGGGTCACCGGTCTTCTGCTACCCGCCGCGGTGGAAGAGGCTCTCCGGGCCAACGACCAGGCAAGGGTGTGACCGAGAAGAAAGAAAAAGGGAGCGATGTGTAAGAACTGAGCCACAGTTCAAATAACGGCTTTTCAAACCATAGGATTAAAGAAAGATTACAGCGAACGGAGAAATAATTTGAAATCTTGTATCACTGAAAATTTGCGAAGGCGCGCTCGGCCAATTATTCTGTCATGTATTTAATGTTATTTAAAAGGGCTCTTTATTCATAATAGTTGAGCTCAACAGTTTTCTTTGCTTTTGTTTCAGATTTTTCTTAATCCCTAAATTGACAATTATGAAAACACAAATGAATATTTCTATAACGTTGATCCTTCATAATACGGATGTAGGTATCCGAAAAATTCCTGAACTAGCCGGCACCCAACTAGGATAAAATTTCATGCATGTAATTTTAGTAAAGAAGTTCAAACACCTCTACCACTGCACAAGAGAAACGGTAGGTGTAGGTGTACGACGTGCACGACGGTACGCGCTGTCATCAACTCGCCGTGGGGGTTGGTTAGCGCGGCACACAATCGACTGATTGTGTACGCACCGTGTGACAGGATTGGTACGGACCAGTGGCAGCAACTCGAGATTAACGGAAATTTTGAGTGCACTGACCAACTCAACTTAATCTCAAGCGAGAGCAAAGTTCACGAGCACAACACACGTACCGGGAGAGGTGGCTCAGAATGTCAGCTGATGACACTCCATTGCCTCTGAAAGGGTGATCCTAGGTTCGAGTCCTCACGGTGGCGGGATTTCTGTCACTAGCTACACAGCTGGATCGAATTCAGCCGCTGTCCGGAGGAGAATTGTAGTAGCCGGCTGCTCCGATCAATAGTTTTCTATGGTTTCTCCGATCAACACCAGGTGAGTGGCGTATCCTAAGAAACGGGTCACGGACCGCGCGTGATCTTACCTTCCTCTTCCTTGACCTATTCTCACCCCTTACTTACCCACACACCTACATGCACTACAGCACGGCACATGCCGGGAGCCCATTTGGGAACTTAGAGTTTGTCCCGGATGGGACGGTGTCTAGGACGGTGATAGGAGAAGACATCGCTAGCCGAGAGTAGGTCGACTTAACCTTCCAACAAGGAAGATCACCGCCATCTCCGAAGGAAAAAGTGTACACTACACATATGGGGCTAATGACCTTAGCAATTAACGCGCCCGGTATCACTAATCACTCAATTAATGCGACACATGCAGCTTACGGTGTGCGACGCCGCGTCCACCAGAACATATTTTCGCATACGAACCAGGCCTAAAAATGTACTAGTGAACTTAGTATTACATTGCTGTTGCCTGTTAAATCATCAGGTGTCGCGAACTGCAATTATACTACTGTGACCGACGTGCTCCAGAGGTCTGAAAACTTGGTGTGAGCAACTCGCAGTCGATGACTTGATGAGGTCGCACCACTGCCGCATGTTGTAAGCCGGAAAATTATAAAAAACTGACACTAGGAATTGCAACCTGCGCATTCCGCCAAATGGTATCCAATGTTGTGCGACGCGCACACCAAGAAACTGCCGGTACTTGTAAACATTTCCCCATTGGCATCGAGGTCAGGTTGCACCCGGCTAGTTGCAACGCGACGCAGAACCGAGATTACGGCCTTCTGTTACTGGAGGTATTATACATTTTTAATTCAGTCCAGTGGCGATTGTGTGGTGATTGTGACAAGATTTTCATCAGAATCAATGGAATAAACAGTTAATGAACTTCCAACTCAATTCAAAATAGGGGAAAACTTGCAACTTGGGACGGTTTTACTTCGGAATTATTTCTGCAGAAAGGAGACTGCTGTAGTGACTGCTCTTAGAACTTCAATTAATGTATATGCCTCTGTAATTAGTTTAGAAACAAAGACATTTCACTATTAGTTATGGCAAGCGTTCAGAGTATCTGAGGCGTTTCGGTGCCATGGAAGTAAACATTAACTGGGATTTCTACGACATAAGAAAGCAGAGTATGCATTGTTATTATATTTTCTTGTATAGAATAGTGTTTGGCATTGTTTAAGCATCTTATTTTTATAAATAAATAAAAGAAATATTTCAGGCTTGTTACATATGAGGTTAGAACCTTGGGAAATTTTTTTGGTTGCACTTAGTATTTCGGGCTTGTCCCCCGATACCACCATTTGTTTTACTCGGAACATTACTGTTATTTATGACTTGCTTTAGATGGGAAGAAGTTCCTTAGAAAAGAATAGGGATGTAGTAAGGGATCAGATGAAGGCAATATTGAGGCAGCTGCCAATGAAATAATCACACTAAAGTTACTTTTACAATACGTTGCAAATGTACGAGCAGTGGACGGTGGGTTGCGAATTAGGAGGGGCGGCATTCAAGTCCGAATTATCACATACTTCAAAATAGTTCTTGAACGAGGAAAATTATGGCATGTAGAGTAGAACCGATTTGCACATAACGGGATTTTAATCCTTGTATAATTGTGCGACTTTTGCGATTATAAGACAACTTTTACGTTGATAACGGAATATACAATTGTCCTGACGCGAAAATAAGGGATTTTAAAAAAAATATTTCCAGCAAACAAAGCTTTATGAAATCAGATGTAAGGGTCGTTATTCGTAGCTTAGTTGATAACCGCGGACTCTACCGAACAAAACCCTAATAGCTGCACGCTGCCCCCACCCAACTCCCAGTACTCCCACTCTTCGTCAAGCTTTCATTGCCTCGCATGCATCTTCTACAGACGGACGCCAGGATAGCCCACGATACTACCCATTTCAAAAAGATTTATCTTTCGCATAATTGGGCACTTAAAACTGAATTTCGATTTATTGCAAATTTTTGCAACTTTGCCCGATGTTGGTTTTTCTGGAAGGGCGCCGCCCTAGAGTCCTTTCGGAGCAGCCGCCGCCGCTATGACAGTGTACAAGTATATGAAATTTCGAAACGTACCCTTGGTAGGCATACCCAAAAATACAAATTGTCATGGTAAAGTAATTTCACATATGAAGCAAATAATGCAACTCAAAAAATATTCACCATTGCGCTGGAACACGAGCTGCTTATTTATCGTTTAAAGGCTACACAAGCCTCGATTGTTGTAGCACTCAGAAATATTTTAACTTTGGAATGTTAAACATTCGAGCAACAAATAAGGAATGATTTGGAATGTTAAATTCGGAACAAATTACCATGTTTTTAAAGCTTAATAATCCTTTGTATAAGTGTATCATACGCTAAGGAAAGATGATAGTTTTTAGCAATTTATGATAAACCAATTCGAGCACAGATGAAGGATAAGTGGGGGGAAATAAAAGGGGAACAGGTTCGACCCAGATTTACAACGAGTCTGATACTGTGCGAGAGAAACCATTTCAGTATTGCTGAGCGTTGAAATTAAAATGGACAGAAAATAAAATACTTCCTTCAATGTTGTAGTGAAAGAAAAAAATCACAAAAATTTCTGTTTTGAGACGAACTTGTGAGATTTTTTTGCAGCCTGTTCCAGGATTCTAAGACACAGTAAAAATTATTTTTGTTATTTTTTCAAAAATATTGTTCGTTATTGAATTGGCACTGAGAAAATATCAAAAAATGTTTTCCTAATGGTATACATTACTTTCTTATTTTTCATATTTTTTCAATCAGATAAAATAGTGTAAAGTTGACAAAAATAATAAAAACACGTTTTCACTGCAGAGAGGTGTGGGTGGTGGGACGGGGCATAAGAAACCTTTAAAAAATCTTATGTTAGAGTTACAGTGTAACAACTCATATGTCATTAGTTTTTAGAGAACTTTTTATCATCGTATTCGGGGGTACCCTTTCGAAATTGCGGAGAGTTCGCCGAAAATGGGACCAACACTGTCACATTTTCGAAACAATTTTTCGACCTTATTTCAAAATGTTTTTGATGAACAGATTTCATTAAGGAAAACATTTCTATCTTCACATTTGTAGTTGCAGGATGACGCCGAAAATGTTTTCTGATTGGAAACACTTTTGCAGGTTCATGTAGTAGTTAAATATTGCGTGGTCATTACAAATAATGCGATAAAGTATTTACTGTAGAGCTCCGCATTCGGGCGAAGACAACCGTTCAAGTCTCGGGTGGCTCCGCGCCGACGTTGTACGGAAGGGGGGACCTTGTTAGGAGGGGAGGACATTTTCGACCGGCCGTCTTTCGGCTCTCGGTTTCCTCCAGAACAGTCGAGCGTCGCCGAGCGCTCGCATGCTGGCCGCGCGACGCATCTGTGGGATTTCAAGTCGCCACACGGAGCGATCGCAGAACTCGTTCAATTAATTGTAATGGATTAATTATAATCGAAAGAAAATGATATTTTAATTAATCTATTAATAGGTTGAAAAGTAAACATTAATTGATTAATTGGAAATAGTTATAGAGAGACAAAACAATACAATTTTGAAATAATTAAATGTAAATAAAGAGTTGGAAATGTATTTTTTTAATATATCGATAGAACAGAATGAAAATTAAAAAAAAAACTAAAATAATTTTCATCAATTCTTTTTACATTGTGAAGTATTACACTATTAAAATACATGGTTATTAAATGGAATCTCTAAGAATGTAAATGGATCTGCAGTATATTTTCAAGTAAGCAAAGAAAATACTATTTAAGGAAAAAGGTTAGATTCCAGAGTTATGTATAAACGCACAAAACTATGCGTTCATGGAAAAATAATTCGTTTCGTACCAATTTTAATGTCATTTGTTTCTTACAAATCCCAATATAAGGCGTATTTATTATTAAACACAATTAACATTAGGTCTTAATTTCTGTATTCTATTATAAAAACGCATATGCTCAACAAAATTGAGGTGGGTTCTGTTCTTCCTTACTTAAAAGTATTTTCGTCATGGGTCATCATTTATTGTAAAACAGTTTATGTGTGCCGCGATGGCCTCGCAGTTGGTCGACGCAATTGGCGACCAAACAACTGCGCCCAATGCAAATCAGCCTATTCAACTCCTTGCCATATCGCCACACTAGGGTAGAGTTTTCGATAATTCGAAATACATTATTCATTATAATATACATACGTTATACACCATATAAAATGAGGGAAAAATAATGAATGTGGTTGGGCATTGTTGGGCAATAAAAAATGCCTAATATTATAATTTAGTATAAGCCTAGATATTACAAAACACGTTAATGCCCTTTCTTTTAATTCCCAGGTAGGACTTCAGTAGTTCCGCTTCAGGTTCTCCCAGTGCGTCGGAGTGCATTTTGGAGTTGTAAATAATTTTAAATATAAAATATAAATAATATTTATTTTATAAATTAAATTTTGTAAAATGGAAATTATTGGTCGTTTATTTTAAAAACCAATCAATAACCAATCAAACCAATCAACTCCTTCCTTTTCCTGGAACATAGCATCCGATTTACTCCGACGTGGCGGCCGAGTTTTGAGGCGCAGTTTGCCGGATTGAAGTCCGACGGTTATCGACGACTGGCCTAGCGTTCGACCTCCGTAAAGTTAGCATCGCAAAGTTTTAAAAAATTATTGAAATTATGCTAAAAAATTTTCGCTTTTTTATTGCTAAGTTATTACGCAAAAAAGTTGTCGATCTTCATTTGACCCCGCTATTAAAGATTCGGCTAACTTGATATCAAGTTAGCATCGCGAACTCAAGAAACCAAAGAAATTATAGAAATAAATAAAAAATAATTATATGGGAATTTGTCGCTTTTTAGTTGCTCAAGAGTTCCCGAAAAAGAAATGTGGTTGCTTTTCAAATAACACCGAAAATGCAAAATTTCATCAAATTCATATCAGTAAAAGCGACGACAAGAAGTAAACCATGTTTCAAAGATAAATAAAAAATAACAACATAGGAATTTGTCGCTTTCTTGTTGCTCAAGTGTTCTAAAACAAATTTTGTTGCTCTTTAAAAAATACCAGAAATGCGAAGTTTCGCCAAAATCATATCTGGATATGCCACGATTTTAAGAAAACCAAAGTTTCAAAATAACTACATAAGAAATTGTCGCTTATTTGTTTCTCGAGAGTGACAGAAATACAGATTTGAGCACGAAGTTAGTACCCTAGAAGTACCCACTTTTAATACCCTCTAAAAAGATATTTTTCAGGAGATGGAAAAAATATATGCTGCTTTCTGTAGATTGTTTCCTCATTTAATTTTACTTGGATTTTTGTCGGTGAAGTACAATAGAATGAATTGTTTTGTTTTTGAATCGAAAATTCCAGACTTTGGGTTCGGCCTTTTGGTACTCTTGTTGAATTTTTTTGACTTTTGTTTATTATTTAGTTGTGTTTCATTGCATTCTTTTTATGATCACAATTAACATTAATTCAATAGTATTCATTATTACAATATACCAGTTTTTGGCAGTCGTAGTCACATTTTAAATATTTAATTAGACATAAAAACACCTATTTGTTCATATTTTCTTAAAGTTTCACATCCACAACAAACGAGACAACCGGAATATAAAAAAAGCCGTAACACTTTGTACCTCATAACTAGGGAGCGGATTTTAATGAAATGTCATTTTTTTCCTTTTCACTTTAGAACAGTGCAGTTTAGTATAGAAATTCATTTTATATCATGTTAAAAGGAAATGACTATCTTTATATTGCATTTTCCTCAATTTCAAACAATAAGTTACTTTTCATCTTTTTCCGTAATTTTTCATGCATTCTCCGCTTATTTAATCGATTTTAATGTCATTTTAATGGTACCTGCTTCAAATAATATTTCTGACATGCCACAAATGTTCTCCACAGAATTCCTGAGTAGCCTGTTCCATTCCTTCGCTCAGAAATTTTAATGTCAGTCGTTGTATGTGACGCCTATCATCGCCAATGTCGGTTCAGGTGACTTCGGGATAACTAAAGGCAGAAATTTTTCGGTGAAGAACAGCACAAACAGAAAGTTTGAAGTTAACTTTACTTGAACGAATACAATCAGCCTCGATTACATCAGTAACGTATCCAACGGCTTGAGTTGATAATACAAACGGTCTTTGATAACATTTTTTACGTCATTTGTTTTGCTTTTAGAGCATTTTAAAACCATTTTAAGAGCATTATATAGATCAATTTTGACGATCATCATCATTGGAGGTCATCCAAATCCGTCCCAAATTTTTAGCCTGTAGCAAGAGCTGCTCAACTATTCGTATACATTTTGAAATTTTGCAGAAAACAAGTATTTAAAAGACAGGAAATATAACCAGTTTATTTGATAGTTTTCGGCAGAAGTCACAACACTTATAGCAGAATATTCTTTTATTTGTTAGAAATTTGTGGCAAGACATATCTATTTGTATTTTATTTACTAAATGCATCATTGAATAACGTTTTATTGTTCAATTTGTATCTACAAATCTTAGTATTACGTGGTTAGGCGGAAGAACGGAACTGATGGCACAAGTCTCGCCCATAAATAAAGACGTAATCATTAATATCAACGTAATAATATTTATTATTATTATTATAATTTATTTATAATTTTATTATTATTAACTAAACAAGTTGACACCGCGTTTGCTAAAAGAAATGGATTTCCAGTATTATTTAGATTTCGACAAAATTTCTTTTTTGGGAACTCTCGAGCAAAAAAACAAGCGACAAATTCCAGTGGTAATTTTTTTATTTATCTCTGTAATTTGTTGGTTTTCTGGCATTTGCGATGCTAACTTGACAGGAATTTGGCACCACATTTACGAAACATTTCGTTTCTGGTATTATTTGAAGTGCAATGAAATTTCCTTTTGTGAATTTTTGTGCAACTAAAAAGCGACAAATTCCCTTACAATTATTTGTTATTTATATAAAATATAAATCTATCTCCTCTATAATTTCTTTGTTTTCTTGAGTTCACGATGTTGTTTCTTGAGTTCTTGATATCAAGTTGGCATCGCGTTTGGCAAAAAATTGCATTTCCTGTAATATTTGAATAGCGACAAAATTTATTTTTTCGGAACTCAGGAGTAAGAAAAGTTATTTTTCTTCATTCTTCTAATTGTACTTTTGAATGTGTGTGCTTGTATTTCGCTGAATTTGATCATGTATCTAAGGAGTGGCGAAGCGTCAGGGTAGGCAGAGTAAGCTGAGGTATCCCTAAGAATCTTGAAAGAGGCGAGAAATATCTCTTCACTAAAAACAAGATAATTGTAAATTCATAATGTCGTTTTTAACCAATTAATACCGTGTTTACGCGTACCAAGTTAATTTTGCGATGTGTCTTCGCCGCCGCCCGGTGCTGCGGATGAGGCAGAGTCTCGTCGGCCTAACGCAGTAAAACAGCCGTCAGATAGGCCAGGGGCGGGGCGTGGGGAAGTGTGCGCGTTTGCGCATTAAGTAGGATGGCCTTACAACTGTTTAAGTATTAGAAACTCTTGCCAGATGCGCTCTGTTCCCCACAAGATTGCGTGGAACGTCCGGAAATGTCCGCTAGAGGTCATTGAACAACTTCAAATATCACTACTAACATCACGAGTAAGACATTTATTTATTCCAAATTTCTAATTTATTCTAAATTTCTTTCTTTTTCTAATTCATTAAGGACAATCTTGGGATGTTCACTTTCTTTTCTTCCACATTGTTTAGCATTGTGTTAACTTTTAACAATACACGATCATTTAAAAACGTTTATTGAAACGCATTTATGGGTTGGTATCACGGCGAGTGTGTGAATCCCCAGTAGTATTGTGTTGTGGAAAGATCAAACTGGATTTGATCGGTGTAATTTCATTTCGTGAGTTGAGTGAATTGCGCATTAGTGTAGGTTACAAATGTAGTGTCGTTGACCTGCAACTGCATGTCGCTGTCTTACATTGACGATGAGCACTCTGAAAATAATTAAAACATATTTACGTAATTCGAAGTCAAATAACAGACTCTCCAAATTGGCTACTATTTTAATAGAAAAGAAACCTTCTTGTAAATGTTCGCAAGATGCTATGTTGAAAGAAAGAGTGGTTTTTTTTCTGAAACAAAATCAGACATTTAGATTTGATTTACAAAAATTTCAAAAACTTAAGATGAACTCTTGAAAACAAGGAGTAGCCTATAGTTCAATAATGAGTAAGCAGTTCAGTTTACAATATTTTTTCCAATTCTGCGGTACTCTTATTCTTGATTTGAGTACTGTTGCATGATTGAATTATTATTATTATTATTATTATTATTATTATTATTATTTGTAGTAATAGTATTATTATATTTGTAATTTTCTGCTCTCCATCTTCGAAATATTCGATATTTCACATTTTAAGTAGTATGTGTGTTTCCATTATGTTCGTGACTCAGCTTATCCAAAAATTAATCTGACGCATTACCTATACATCTAAGGGCTCGGAAGAACACAGTCCTACACCATTTCATGCTGAAAATCAGTTGTGAGGCAAAATAGAACTCCAACGTAAAACTATTAGGAATCTATATCTGAAATTACTGTAATACTCTTCTGTCTACTTGTATAAAAAACCCTCAACAATCAAAATATCTGTTAGAAACTTCTAAAGCCTCCAGTTCGTTCAGCTCAATCAGGAAACATCAATTTTGGAGAAAATAGGCTGAACGGTTTAGGCGCTACAGTTGTTCACAGACGGACTGACAATTATTAGGTTTATATGTTGATTGATAGTGATTTCGGGCATGCCAACTCCTAGTCATTAGTCCCATAACTTGTTTTTGCTCAGGAGGTAGAGGTGACCTTCCCAACTTGGGCGGCTACATCCGGCGCCGACCTAACGTCGACTAGCGGTTTTCTCCAGCCAGGTGCCAGGTGCAGCCACGTATGACAATCGAATAGGAAATTGGAGAATACCAATGGATACTAACAACTCAAACTATATTACAATACACATTCCATTTTAATATATTACACCAAAGATAAATTTACAAACGTGGAAATGTAATAAATAAATATTGTTAAAAATCGAACTAGAGTTATCCAACCATGCCAGATATTCAAATTCAAAAATAGAGAGAACCATCGAGCACAATCAAATAAAACCAAAAACATAGTTTATAGACATTTGATACTATTTTTTTTAATTTTATACGCGAATTAATTGCTCCAGCCATTTATGAAATAAATAATTTTAAAAACTTCATAGTTATGCAAGCACGTACGACTTTCGAATAGGAAATGCGAGAGTACCAACGAGCACGAATCATTTGATCACGAATCACGAATTGTAAATATGGCTTCGCTAACACCATAGGTCAACAGCAGAAGACGTCAAATTGCGAAACCCAGACGCCGAAAGTTACCTCTGTGCGCGAAACTGCCTTTCAAGTGTCCTTCGAAGAGATGCAGGTAGCAGATGCCTTGTCCCATCTGAAACAAAGAAGGAAAATACAGTAATTTGACAAAGACACGAAAGCGTTCACATGAGAAACCGAGCACGATAGGCCCAATCTCTAGATCCAGATCACGTGTGTCAAAAGATCGAGGTTTCCCACCTCATGCGACTCTATCTAGCAGTAGTCAAGAGGACTCTGCTGGGGACGAGGAGCCCCACATGAACTCGTCCATCACACCGCAACAGAGAAGGAAAAAGAAGAAAAAGAAACCCGACACGTAATCCCCCTTTAAGCAAAAGAAACTTGACATCTAGAAATCATGGCTCTCCCTTCGCGGAACCTCAATGGCCTTCATATTCGTTTAGATGAATTAAACCTGATAATGTCTATATAGACCAGTTGTTATCTACCTGCAAGGAAATACATCTCTTTCCTGAGCACTCCCTCTCTCTTCGTGGCTTTTGTTGTTACATGCAAGAAATTGATGATGGCCTCCATGCCCATGGCGGAGTCGCTACATTTTTCACTGATTCCCTGGTGCCCGAAGAATAGACGTGCACACCACTCTTCAGACCTCTTGCGTTCGTGTGAATTTCCGTCCTATCTCGATAACTATTTGCAACGCTTATATCCCACCTGGACAAGCCGTGACGCAAGACGATCTTGTGACTCATCTCTCAACTGCCTCCACCTTTTCTCATTCTTGGTGATTCCAATACTCACAATCCCGTCTCGGGTGCAAGAAGGTCCTGCCAGAGAGGTATCCTTCTCGAAAACATTATAGACAAATTCAACTTGATTCTTCTAAACACTGATCATGCCACCCATTTCTCCCTGGCGTCGAATATCTTTTCTCATACCTCGCTTTCTGCAGTCCATGATTACCTTCGATTGTAGAATGGACTGTCCTGGAGGACCTTCATGGAAGGGACCATTTTCCAATCCTTGTCCAATTACATGTGCCTGATGATGATGTCCACCCACCCCAGTGGTCTATTTAGCGTGCCGACTGGGCCAAGTACGATGAAGAAGTGCACATACTAGGCCAGTGTCTCAACGTCGTTAAATGCATCGCTGCCACTTCACCGAAGCCGTTCTGTGCGTCGCAACAACCGCCATACTGAGAACGACAGGCCGACGACTCCCTCCTGTACCTTGGTGGAAACGTGCATGGTCAGTAGGTTCCCTACAATCGAAAATGTATTCGAATACAAGAAGTATAGGGCTAGGGCTAGAAAGGTGATATGCGAAAGCAAAACGACGTCTTTCTTGTCTTTCTCGCCATACTCCTAAAGTGGCGAAAGGTCCGCCAAATTGGGGGAAAAGTTACCCGTTCAAGCGTCCCAGGGTTGCTGTGAACGGAAATCTGATCACATCGCTGAAGGCACAGCAGAACACGAGAACATCTCCAATTCATGAACAGAATATGAGAACATCTCCAAATCCTCACAGCATTCCGCAGGTGTTCTTAATTATAAGAGGGGATGGGAAAACATGTTTTGGATTTTTAAAGTAGCAGAGAAGAGGATTATAATTCCTCCTTTTCTGTGGAGGAACTATTGTCTGCGATCGCTCTTTTGAAAGATTCTCCTACAGGATGACCAAATCCACAACCAGATGTTAAAACACCTACCCGAGAAGGCGCGATCGTTCCTTTTATCCTCTTCAATCGCATTTGGGACGAACAGTGCATTCCTGAAATCTGACGCGAGGCTATAGTAATTCCTATTTCTAAGGAAGGAAAGGACCAAGTGATTCTCTCGAGTTATCGAACGATTTCTGTAACTAGCTGCGTTTGTAAGCTTTTAGAGCGAATGGTTAGCCGTCGTCTGGTTTGGCAAATGGAGCAAAGAAACCTCATAGCACCAATCCAGTGTGACTTCAGGACGCATAGGTCTACTTTGGATCATCTGGTCTCACACTCTTCGGAGATATTCTCTTCGTACTACGATAACCACTCGTAGTCGTCTTCTTTGACATTGAGAAGTTTTATGACGTGAACTCGAGGCAGGGCTTACTTTGGGGCACTTTGCACTTTGGGGACTCAGGGACCGGCTCCCATTGTTCCTTGCAAACTTCCTCTCTTCGAGAAATTTTCGAGTACTCGTTGGCGGAAAATTATCTTCCAGTCCAGTTTCGAAAATGGTGTTCCCCAAGGGTCAACTTTCATCGCCACTCTGTCACAACAAGATCACGCCAGTCGTACTAGAGCATGTAAAAGCATCGCTTTTTACTTTATCGTATACGTACGTATATACGGAGTAATATACGTAGTATAGAGAAAGTTATGTAATGCTGCACGAAAAAACAGCGGATTTGCGGTAGAAATAATCTTTGCCGGGCCCTGATAATGAAAAACTGAATAAATCCAGTTGCTAAATTAAGAAAAAATCCTTTAACAGGGGGTGTTGCCGGAATCCATATTTTGTAGGTCCTTGATTCCGAAGAGTCAATTGACGCCGTAAGATCCGTCCATCTGTCAGTCCATCCGTCCGTCTGTCCGTTTGTGAACACTACTAGCGCCTAAACTATGCGTCAGAGTTTTTCCAAATTGAAGAAACTCCTGTCCATCTGGCTCTAGTAGAAGCTTTGAAATTTTAAAAAACATTCTTTAAAATTTGGAGGTACTTTGCATGAAGTCCCTGGGACATTTTGAGAATTTTCTCAAAAATGTCTCAAAATTTTTTCTTTACATTTGTTCTGAGAATAGAGTAAAGTACGTAGAGTAGAGTACAGCTTATAAAAGTGGCATAGGACCGATTTTTAGGGTTAACTCTGAATTTTCGATAATTTCAAAAGTTCGAATTTTTTCGGCGTCTGGAGCGACAAAAAAGCGACAAATTCCTATGTTGTTATTTTTATTTATTTCTGTAATTAGTTTTCTTGCGTTTGCGATGCTAACTTGATATCAAGTTGGCATCGCGTTTGAGAAAAAATTGCATTTTCGGTAATATTTGAAGAGCGACAAAATTTGTTTTTTGTAAAGTCTGGAGCGACAAAAAAGCGACAAATTCCTATGGTGTTATTTTTTATTTATGTCTGTAATTAGTTGGTTTTCTTACGTTTGCGATGCTAACTTGATATCAAGTTAGCCGAATCTTAATACCAGGGTCAAGTGAAGAGCGACAATTTTTTTGCGTAACAAATTAGCAACAATAAAGCGACAAATTTTGAGCCTAGTTTCAATAATTTTTGAAAAGTTTGCGATTCTAACTTTACGGAGGTTTTTGCCCAAGCAGTTGCGATGAAGTCACAAGGAGATTTGAGCTGATCTCTCCTTTTCGGAAAGAGAAAGTAAGCAATTAGTTCAAAGATTGACTGCGAATTCTACCTGGCACTATGAAAGGAGTGTAACTTCTGCCACTTCATTGGAGGCCACTTTTTCTCCTTCTGATATAAATTACATCCTTTACAGAGTTCAAACAGAAACCTGCAGTCATCTCACCATCCTGGGTTTTCATGTGATGGGATCTTTTCTCTGCCGGAATAACATTCTTCTAAGTCTTCATACCCTACTAAATAATTAATGAATTGACAGTTAGTGTTGGGTAATCGTGATTTTGTTGGGAACAGGAAATCAAGTGGCGTAGAATCAAGTCGAGAATATGACGTTGACACCCTATAAACTGAGTTGCTTCTAGACCCCTTTAGTCTGATCTCTCTCAGAAATTTAACAACTAAACATTTTTGTGCCCCGTATTGACGACTGTGGTATCAGAAATTATCATTTTAATACTCTTCCATGCACTGTATTTGTCTAGAAGGGCTTGCATTTAAATAGATGTCATACGATGATCCTGTTTCACAAGTCAAAACTCCGAGGTACAGAGTTCTTGCAGAATGATTAAGACAGACTACCTGTTATACTCTGTTCTCAATTCTCTTCCCATCAAAATGCAAGCAGAGTTCCACTTCAGCAGTAAGTTCTTTGGGGCGTTTCTTGACCTTTCCTGATTCCTTGGTCACTCGACGCCAAATCCTTCATTGTGATGGTGTAGGTACGAAGAAGCTGTATCGTATCTTCAGCCAAGTTTTGAAGAACGTTTGATGCTTTTCCTATCGACGAGGACATTTGTGACACCAGCTTGACTATAGATTTTGTTGTTTCATACTTTCGTTTTATGGAGGGGGTAGAATTGTGATTCATCCCAATCAGTGCTTTCTTCAGTATTGTCAACTTCAGTACTACTATCAGTAAACTCTTGTACTTGGCTTGTTGTCTCAACTGATAAGCTTCTTTGCCGCTTTGAAGAACGGGTCGTTTTCATAAGAGCCACTTTTTGAGTCCTGTATCCAACTCGGCCTCTGTTTTTATTTGTTTTCTGTAAAGTTTTCTGTCTTCATTGTAAAGGCAGTTTCCACTTTTGCTTCGTAACATCGAAAATTAGTGAGATTTTTTCAAATTCTTCATTTCGCTTTCTATAGTTTTCGAACAATTTTATCAGCTTGTCAATCTTTGCAGAAACTTACTGCGTAGAAAGAATTGGGAAATTTAGCTTCTCCCAAAGTTTCAGCAATTCATATATCTTTCTTATTCGCTTAGCTTTGGAGTTCCTCGTACAACTCCTAATATCTACCAATAATGCATCTGTTCAAAGGCATTTAGCACGTGATATCATTTATGCCCTTTTTCATTTCTGGTATGATGGGTCGGAACTTTGTAGTTGTCAAATTCTTTGTACACTTTTTTCCGCCATTTCTTTCCAGCTGATTTGGATTGTTTACTTTTGAATGACATGTTCCAATATGAAAATAAATTACACGTCATTAGAAAAGGCAAATGGCTGAACCTATTTTAGTGTAAGATAAAATATTTTTTGACTCATTATATTTTGATATATTTCTGTAAATTCTAGGGAAAATCCTTTTAAAGAATATTTTGACATCAAAACTGCGCGATTTTAATGATTTATTTATTACTTTGATGTACGTTACAAGTGATACATAAAGACACGTACAATTTATGAAAATATTTTTAGGTACTTAGTATTAGCAAATACGAGGGCATTGAAATATGTGCAAACGTGCAGGTCAATCATACCGGGTGATCAGTATAAAAGGCAATCCACAGCAGGCAGAGCGAAATACACTGGCAACCATGTTTGAGCGGGTCGGATAGCGGCTGGTGGTTTCAAGCAGGTAAACTGTCGGGAATTACGCTTAATCCCCTCTCCCACTAATGCCACCCTGAGGAGGAGAGCAGGTGACCGCCGTGTCCACAAATTCAAAGGGAAGGGCATGCGCTTGTTTGTTTGGCGTCCAAAGAAAATTGAATTGTCAAGAACGACAATTCCTTCGTATATTATTTAAAAGTGAAATAAACTTGCCATGTAAAATATACATTGAGATAAATTTAATAGTAAACTTTGCTTGTTTTAGTTTCATAACAAGATACATACGCTCCAGAACATATGCTCCAGAAATGTATGTTTTATACTTTTCTGTTTTAAATAAATATTAATAAATTATAAATTCAGATTCGTAGAACAAAAGTTTATTATTATTATTATTATTATTATTATTATTATTATTATTATTGAATAAGGTTACTTTAAAAATAATTAACTAATAAAATTTAACAAAAATTAAATTCTCAATTTAATCTGATACGTATCCACCTTTACTGTTTCTTTGAAAAACAATAGACCAATTAATCTGCATCGATAAATGGCACACCACAATCTTTTTTAATGCAATGAATCAGACACCTCCTGTCTCACTATAGCACTTCACTAACCGACATATGGTACTCTTGTTCGGAATAGACTCAGATGATTTTTTTTCTCTGAAATCTGCCCGGCACTCTTTGAAAGATTGCGTTTGGAAATACTCCTCCATCATAAAACTGTGTTGCTCTACGCTGAGGCGCATCGTAAGTTAACTGTGCAAGAAGGAAACTATGAATGAAGACGCTGCCTGTTTTGTTTTGAGCAGGTATGACCCACACCACCCGAGGGGGGGGGATGGTGTTGCTGAAATGCAGTCGAAGGAGCTGTCCCAGACGCAGTGTTGCAAAACTTTCACTTTTCTCTCAGTGCCTTGAACAGCAGGGTTGCGTTTTATACTGATTACCCAGTAAATCTCTCCTTTAGTGAATCACCACATCAAAATATAATATTATTACAATATAAAAATAAAAGTGTGTATAACAAATGGTAAACACTGACATCGATTCACTCACATTTTTCCTTTCAAAATTCCGGAAAGAAATGAGCAACGTTTGTCGTTGGCTCGTTTGGCGTTAGTGCTTTTTATTGGTGAGTAATCAAAGAAGTTCACGGAAGATTGCAAGCACAACACAAGTCGTATTCTGTTCCTTTGCACGACTGAACAAGCGTTGCGGGTGGTACTTGGCAAGTCTCGACATGCGTTGTACTGAATATCGATTATGCAAGTTTTTACAAGTAACAGTTGCTGACCTTAAAATACACAACTCAAAAAAATTAAGAAAGGTTTTAAACAAGGAAATTAATGTTAAATAAACAGGCTGTCTGATCCATATGCGGACCTAACTGAAAAAAATTTTCTCAAGCCCGTGGACCAAAAACAAGCATAATATGTGCAATATTATATATTCGCGCTATCGGTTAGGATTGCATAAGAACCAAAGCTCATAAACAATTTTACCCAAATAACCTGAATATTAGAATCATAAAGCTGCAAACTGCTTTTTTAAAAGTCACAATACCACAATTTTTCACCTAAATAAGCCTGTCAAGAATCACCGAAAAATTTGGAATTTGTGTGCTCCCTTAATTTTTTTTTTAGGAGTGTATTATCTGCCTAGCTGTTGAACAGTTCAGCTGATTACTTTACTTGGGACCTCTGAGATTTGTTCAAAATTTTCAAAAAATGTTTTCCAACGTTTTTGATTAAACTTGTTTATTGGAAAGTGAGAAGGACTTTTAAGAGAATGGCGCAGGTCCCAAGTTCATTGAAAACCCTGATTTTTGGAACATTGAAAAAATCAAAATTTTTTTGCCGTCTTCCTAAAACTATCAGTATTAAGAGAAACATTTTTTCTTAATGAAATCTGTTAATGAAAAAATCTAAAAATAATACCATGTACAATTTTTCAAAAATATGAGTATTTTTGCAAACGTTTGTGTCAAACATAGGACATTTTTATTTTCTGTACACGATTTTTTCTTAAAAACGTCAAAAATGTTTTTGATTAAATTTAGACCTTAGATATCGGAAAGGACGCTTAAGAGGCAGGTCTCGTGTTCGTTAAATGGCTGAATTTTTGAAAAGTTTTAAAAAATTAAAAAATTTTCGGCGTCTTCCTACTACTACAATTGTGAAGATACAATATTTTCTTATTGAAATATGTTCATCAAAAACAGATTTTCAAATACAGTTATTTTTAATTTTTTTTAAATGTATTTGTTGTGTAATTTGGCGACAAAAATAATCGCCCGCTCCGAATTTATGGCGCCTCGAGATCGTAATTTCAGACAGTTGGAATTTCTTTTATTTTTTTAAATTTGTTGTGTCTTAATCATGCTATCTTGCTATTTAGGACAAAGTTCTAGTCTACTTTAATATTCTTAAAATGATATTTCGGTTCTACTATTTGGAAACTGAAAAATTGAGGAAATTTAAAAAAAAAAACATACTTTGTTCGGCAATACATGACAGCTGGCAAGAAGGAAGGGTAAGACTGTACAGTATGGAAATTAGAAAACTTTACTACGAGAAAGTCTGTGCCATTCTGCAGCACCTCTAGATACTTTCACGTGTACATACCTATATACGGAGTAATATTCGTAGTATAGAGAAAGTTATGTATTGCTACGCGAAAAATCGGCGAATTGTCGGCAGAAAATAAGTCATTGCCGGGCCTTGAAAACGAGAAATTGAATAAATCTAGTTGCTAAATTAAGAGAAAATAATCCTCTAAAACGTGGTGTAGTCAAAATCGCAGTTTTGTGGGTTCTTGTTGCCGAAAAAACAATTGAAAGAAAAACGTCCATCCGTTCGTCTGTGAACACTATTAGCGCCTAAACCATGCACAGGATTTTTTCCAATTTTTTTTTTTTTTTTTTTTTAATTTGTTGCGTCTCCACCTTGACGCAACGCGTCTCCAAGCCCCCTTAAGGGGCGTTGAGCGCTTTGCACTGGGGAGTAACCCTCCATTAAAGTGCTTTTTACTGTTAATATTTGTCAAGTCTCGTCACGTCGCAGTCAGTCATTGCCTTTTATCCCTTCGGCCAGGGGCTCGACGGCGTTAGATCCCGGGGTTCCTGGCCGGTCACCCAACCACGAACCCGCGAGTCTCGAATTCGCTTAACCGTCGTGACTTCACGGAGCGTAGTAAACGCATTCGGCTAGCGCCGCCGGTTTGAAGAAACGTTTGAAGAAATTGAAGAAACGTTTGTCCATCTGGCTCTAGTTGAAGCTTTGAAATTTTGAAAAACATTCTTTAAAATTTGGAGGTACTTTACAGGAAGCCTCCCCGGACAGGTCCCGGATAGGTCCGATTTTCACGGTTAACTCTGAATTTTCGAAAATTGCAAAAGTTTGAATTTTTTGCAGCGTTTTCCTACAATTATTTTTCCTTCAAATGGAATTTGTTGTCCATAATGTGTTCTTTCGTAAAGGTCATAAATATTTTTTTTAAATGTTAGTAGTTTTCGTGCAATAGTGCATGCAATATTTGCAAATTTAAGAAATTACAAAAACACGATTTTCTCAAAAACGGCTCCAAAATTTTTCTTTAAATTTTTGGTAGGGGTAATGCTAAATGTACCCCCATATGATGACATAATCGCTTAACTGCTCTATTCTTTTATTCTTTTGAAAAATTACAAAAATGTAATTTTTTTACTTCTCTCTCACGTCGATAATATTTAGATTAGAGGCGATTTCTTCACATTATTTTATTTATGAGTACATGCGTATGCTTTAAATAATGTCAAGTAATGTTTCTCGAAAATTCAACAATTTTCTTTTAAAATGAGAAAAAATCCGCATTTTGATAAATGCTCAAATGCCATTTTCTCAAAAATGGCTCCAAATTTATTCTTCAAATTTTTTGAAAGGATAGTGCTAATTGCACTGTTCTATTCTTTTCTGTTCTATTCTGTTCTATTCTGTACATTTCCATCGATTTGAACATTATTACATTTGTGAGTAGAAGTGCTTCAAATGACTTCAAATGAAGTTTTTCAAAAGCTCATAAGATTCCTGTGAATAAGAGCTTCAAATTTCGCATTTACAGTTATGCTTAATCGCCATTTTCTTAAAAACGGCTTCAAAATTTTCAATGAAAATTTCTATTTTGGGCGAGATTTTACTCTTCTTTAATATTCTGGAAGTAATATTTCGGTTCTACTATTAAGTTACCAAAAAGTCAAGGAAACGTCAAGAAAATGTACTTTCGGTGACGATAGATGGTAGCTGACCAGAGAATGGAGCTAAACGTTAGTCAGTCCACACCAAGGAAATTAGAAAAATTTTCAGTGAGAAAGTCTTGTGCCATTCTGTAGCATCTCTAGTTTTGTTGATAATAATGTTAAAAAGTTTTATTATATGCGTTTGGTACTACAGTGTAAAATTACGATTATGTAAATAAGTGTGAACTGTTTCTACATATATTTTTGTTTAACGCATATTCTAATTTTTAAGCACATATATTGCCTACTTTAAATGCTTTAAGTGGATGGTTTGATGCAAATTTTTAACTCTTGTAGCGCATGAAGTTCCGGGGTCTAGAAATAATGTAGTCGTAGTTAACTTATTAGAATATAATAAATTTCTAGAATAATAAGTACGTTCTTTAATTTTCAATTATTAATTAGATGTAATTAAAGGGTATAGCTTCGGCTATACCCTTTAAGGCGGTGAAAATTGCCCCCAACCAAAACGATAATCGCGATGCTCATATGAAAGAGAATACAAAATCAAGTAGATTGACAAAAAATCAGACTCCTAGGGCAATCTATTGCGGAGATACGAGGAACGTTTTTTGCATGTTTTATTTTTTCTCAGCATATATAGTGTGTATCAGGCTGAAAAAAATTGCAGAGACGGGGAAACATAGTGCAATTTGAAGGTATTGTTGTCAACGAATTTTGACGACAAATTCGTATAGACAAAAAATTAATTCAGTTTTGAAATTCATTTTTGATGTGATAACGTTGGAGTACTGTCCCAGTTTTTTCCTAAAATGGGTCTTATAACATTTTATAACATATATTGGAGTGCAAGAAGTGTTGACAAACATTTTTTAAGTGGCATAAATCAGTGGCGAATTCTCCGATACACCGCGTATACCCGTATACCTTGTAATTCGAAGTGTATAATAAATAATTCATAATTTTGGTAATACTTTTAAAAGTTAGAGATTTGGAAAGCTTTAAAACAGATGCGAAAAATTAACTCGTTTTGCTCCGAGTGCCTGCCAGTCTTCCGCATCCGTAAGCGCTCTGAATTGCGTTAGAAGGAGAAGTATCAAACAGTTCTTACTGCTGTCCAGAGACATCGCTAACGCTGGCGAAGGCACCGCGTGCCAACTGCGATAACCTACGGCTCCTCATGTGTCAAGAGCGGGGAGAGGGGAGAATGCGCGTCTGGACGGTTGGTAGGCACCGCAAAATATTGCGGTGAACAGTCTTTCTTTGGTCGTTTGTAAGTTACGCATCTCTCACGTTTAAATTTTTTTTAAATGGATTGTATTAATGATCCAGAAGTTTATGGTTTGTGTAATTGTTTTATAGAACAATTGTTAAGAACGGAATTTCATAGTATTGGGGTTTAAGACAAGCTCAAAATAAAAGACAACGGTAGAGGTCACTTCCATAAAGTGCAGTATACTTAAAACAATGTTCAGGATTCGCCATTGGCATAAATAGACAATTTTCAACAGTGACCAACCAAAAATAACACGAGGGTAAGTTACTACAAAAGATGTAATATTTAAAAAAGTGCTTATCTGTTTCTGTTTTAGTGACTTGTAACTGTGATAATTTTGGCATTTAAAATTCACGGTAATATTATGACGGCATTGAAAATTCACGCTGTTATATTAGACTCCCGTCTAGTCTCCCGTGAACCCCTGGGGTTCACCTGCATCACTTTGGGAATCACGGGTCTAAAGCATATTTAAAACTCTCTATACCTACTGCATGGCAAAATGGAAACGTGACAGAAGTTGGATTTTAAGCTCTCAAGAATGAAGGATTCCAATAGACCTTGGTCTTTCTCATCTCATGGCTCTAGGCGCGAGGAGATTATTCTGACACGCTTCGGATTGGTCAATATCATTTCTTCCGCGGATATCTTCCCTTCGGTGACCCACCCCTGACCTGCGATATTTGGGAGACGGACCTTACTGTGGAGCATGCTCTCCTGCACTGCTTCTAAGGTAAGAGATAGCCGCCGAAGGCATCACCTTGCTTTCTCTCTGGCAGAGATGCTGGGTAATGACAAGTCCTCTCTCCAGGCTCTTCACCTTTTTTACGAGAAAACGGAATGTACAATCTTAGCTGAGAGAGGAGGATAATGTCAAATGATAGGACTTTTACTTGGAAGATTTTTAAGTGTTTATCTTTCTTATGCATAGTTTTTAACCATTGGACGAAATATTTTGTTTGTCATTGTCGCAGTGCATAGTATTCTTAAAATAAACTGACATGGGAATAATAATAATAATAATAATAATAATAATAATAATAATAATAATAATAATAAACAATTCGCAAATCAGTAGAAACAATTGTACCCATTGCGACCTTCCATATTGAAATAATAAAGCCTCTTCTTACCACACTAAAGAATTGGAAGAGCCCTGGAAGTGATAAAATTCATAATTTCTGGCTGAAGAATTTATTAGCTTTGCACAGTAAGTTCGTTGAACGTATAAATGCTTTTATTGAAGAATAACAAAGCATTCCGCATCATCTGGCCACAGATGTGACGTATCTCATACCAAAGAGCTCCAGGAATCGTAATCCAGCAAGGTATAGGCCGTGATTGAACACGTTCTACAAACTATTAACATCATGTGTGTCCAAGATCCAGGAAGATCACTGTAGTGGTAACAATATTCTCGCAAAACAATGAAAAGGATGTAAGAAAGGATCGCTCGGCTGTAAAGAACAACTAATTATTGACTCAGTAATCTTGAAACAAGCAAGTAATAAGCAAAGAAATCTATTTGCAGCGTACATAGATTATCAGAGAGCTTATGATTCGGTCCTACATGACTGGCTTATAGACGCGCTAAAAATATTCAAAATCCATCCCAAGTTGACAGACGTCTGTGCAACCCTAACAACAATGTGGAAGACAGAAATTGTATTAAAAACTAAGGAAATGAACAATATCACAAATAAAATTAACATCAACCGTGGTATCTTCCAAAGAGATTCTTTGAGCCCATTTTGTTTTCGCTTGGCTCTGAACCCGCTATCTATCATCCTCAACAGCAGTAAATACGGCTATGAGATAAAGAGTCAGCAATCCTCATACAGACTTTCCCATCTGGCATACATGGATAATATAAAGCTGTATGCATCAACGACCAGTTCGTTGAAGCAGCTCCTCATTATCACCGAAACTGTAAAGACGTCGGAATGTGTTTTGGTATAAATAATTGTAGAACAGTTAACGTGGTAGTGGCAAATTAACGAGGGGACTGGAATATGAAACACTAAGTACCGATCTTATTAAATCATTAGAACAAGATGAACTGTATAAGTATCTTGGTATAGAGCAGTCTCGAACAGTAACCCACTCGGAAGTGAAGAAACGTATAACCGGAGAATTCAAGACCCGACTCACAAATACTCTTGAAACATCTTTGAATTCGCGAAATACTGCTACTGCAATAAATACATAAGCTATTCCTGTGATCATCTAGTCAATGGGCTTAATAAAATGGAGTTAGGCAGACCTTGAAGCAATGGACAGACATGTAAGAACCCATATAAGCCAATATCGATATCATCGTTCTAAATCTGCTGTTGAGAGGATCAATTTACCACGTGAAAAAGGAGGTTGAGGCATTACAAATATAACCAACAGTAATGCCAAGCAAATATTTTCAATGAGAAAATACTTCCTTGAGAGGGCAGAAACATCGACACTGCACAAGGCTATAGTAGGGGCTGGTTTCAGTCTCATCACCTTAAATCTTGCAAATGGTCAATTTCAACCCGAGTACACAAGCAATGAAAGCCTGATGCAACAGTGGTGTCGAAAAGAGTTACATGGTAGACATCTCAATGAACTATCAGGCCAGAACATATATTTTAAAGTATCTAACAGGTGGTTGACACGTGGTTTACTGTACCCAGAAACAGAGGGCTTTATGATAGCCATTCAAGACCAGGTTATCGCAACAGGAAATTACTTACGCTATATAATAAGAGACTCCTCAATAGTAAATAATGAATGTAGAAGATGCGGTGCACAGCATGAAAACATCGAGCATATCCTTGCCGATTGTAGTGCGTTGGCATCAACCGCCTATAAAGTTAGGCACGATAGTATGGGTAAAATAATTCATGAACGCTTAGTAAAAAAACACGGACTTGAGTTCTGTAATGTCCCAAATTATAAATATCATCCTTCTACTGTCTTGGGAAATGAAGAATGGAAGCTATACTGGGATAGAAGCATAATTACAGACACCACAATTTCGAACAACTGGCGAGATATAATAGTTATAAACAATCTCAAGAAAACAGCCATGATAATCGATTTTGCAGTCGTCAACAATAACAATCTAGAATCTGTATTTCACTTGAAAATTCAGAAATATGTTCATTCTATGCTGGCTCAAGAGCTTCGTCATCAATGGAGACTTCAGAATATCGACATACTACCGATAACCATGTCCACCACAGGATTAATCCCAAATCACATAGTGCATGCAATTCAAGTGTTGGAATTGCCATTTTCATGCATAGAGCAAATGCATAAAGCAGTAATACTGGACAGCTGCAGAATAGTAAGAGAATTCCTGGGATGTACTACTGATTGGGAAAGAATTGACTGAAAAGTCTAGAGAGTTCGTTCGTGTCTTGTTTTTGCGATATTGACCGAGCCTAGACCAGCAATGGTCTGATGAATGTTACTGCATATAGTGTAGAGAGTGAAAAATTCGGGATAGTAATAATAATAATAATAATAATAATAATAATAATAATAATAATAATAATAATAATAATAATAATATAAAGTAATTGGTTTTATTTAGATACAGAGAAAATACATTGATGTAGAACATTTAACATTTGTGAAAGTAAATATTCACAGACCTCATCAGATTTTTAGTCTTCATCTTCGGAGTCACAGTTACTCGATAAATCACACGTAACTCGGCGGCGCTAGCCGAATGCGTTTACTACGCTCCGTGAAGTCACGAAGGTTAAGCGCATTCGAGACTCGCGGGTTCGTGGTTGGGTGACCGGCCAGGAACCCCGGGGCCTAACGTCGTCGAGCCCCTGGCTGAAGGGATAAAAGGCAATGACTGACTGCGACGTGACGAGACTTGACAAATATTAAAAAAGTAAAAAGCACTTTAATAGAGGATTACTCCCCAGTGCTAAAGCGCTCAACGCCCCTTAAGGGGGCTTGGAGACGCGTTGCGTCAAGGTGGAGACGCAACAAAAAAAACCCTCTGCGTTTTCTGCGGTCTAAGATAACGGCACCACTCTCTCAATCAATGACATGTACTAAGAATTACCACAATTAATTCATGACCATTAATTCTTAATCGATTGCTATTCTTAACTGAAATTCTTATGGTCTTACACGTCAAAGGAACATTCTCGAACTTTTTTTACATTCTTATGAAATTGATATAGCATGCCTTAGTAAAATCCGTTTAATTCCAAACAAAACAATTATACTCCTGGTTTTAAAATTTACTGTAATAATCGTTTATTTAATAATGCTTCTCTTGGTGTTGCAGTTCTAATTAAAACTAATAGAATACCAAACATATTTTCCTTTGTGTGAAAATTTAGAATGTATTGCACTACAAATCAATAACATAAACTTTGTTATATATTACGGTTATAAACCCCTAATAAAAAACTTATGATAAGATTTTTAATATTTCCAATCATGTATTATTTTTCGGCAATTTTAACACTAAAAACATAGCTTGGAGCTGTTATGCCAGTAACCCTCAACGTTTAAAACTACAGTAAAATAGGACACAAAATAATTTAGATACTCAAGCCCTTTCTGAACCAACTTATTTATTATTCATCTCATCCTAATCATGCCTAGAATCATTGATAGAAATTTTCCTATTTATCAAACTACTATTGCTGAATTAGACTCTGATCATCTTCATGTAAAAAACTTTCACATCAACTTTACAAAAACACCAATCTCAAAATTTTACTGAATACTAACTGGGATCAGTCTCTCATATATATACGTTAATTATAAATTTCCTTCTAATATACAGGATGAATCACGTAACTCTAGCACCTCCTGTAACTTTTGAACGGTTCAAGTTATTGCAATGCAGATTTCACGAAAGTAGATGGAATGGGGACACGTGTATTAATTTATATTTTACCACTTGTATTTTACGAGATATATCATATATATCTCAAAATATTGATTCTGAAATCAATACTTTCTCTTGAACATTACTCTCTTCATTTAAGCAATATACTACCTATTATAAACTCTACATTCCTTCCGACACAACTACCTGTCAGAATACTGATTTTAATTAACTTTAAATATGATCTAATACGTTTTTACCAACAAACATGCCGTGAAGATATTAAAAAACAGCTGAATAAACTGTCACGAGTTATAAAGTCACCTATATACCAATTTAATACAATAATTATGAAAACTATATTAATCGAATTCATCCAGATAATAGACCTACGTAGTTCACAGTAAAAAAAAATCACGAAAACATATTCCTATATTTCTATTTCAACTAATAGATCCACCTCCGCTTATTCTGTTAATCAAAAATCTAATTTAATAACAGACTATTGTGAAACCTCTTTTATTGCAAATCCAATTGTAAATCAAGAATTTAATGACAAAATTACAAACTTTGTCTTCCACTATTGCTTCTGTTCCTTTAAACATTAAACTTGTTTCTCCTCATGAGGTATTAAATATAACAAATTTCAAAACTCGTAAAGCTTCAGGTTATGATTTAGTCTCCATAAATAAAAATGAATCGCCAAAATGTATGTAAGCGCATAACATTCGAACGACTGCACCAAATTGGATAATTCTTTTGTGTGTGTGTGCGCGCGCGCGCGCGCGCGCGCGTGTGTGTGTTCGTTATTGTCAGGTCAACGTTTCTATAAAAGAAAATTTTAAAAAAATCTAACAGGAAATTTTTAAAATCTCATAATATGAAAAGTGCGTGAGTGAATGAGAGAGAAGACTGTGAGAGATCTTCAATATATTAACAAAACATTGACAAATTGACGTTTAGTTGTTCAGCCAGCAGTTGATAACATCCAAAATATTGACAGGATGGATAGATTGACATTAATTTGTTTACTATTTGCGACCCACCCGTCCGGTTACAAGCCGTAAGGCCAGCACCCGACCTGAGACGTCTTGGGGGGGGGGGGCGAACACAATTCGCCAGATGGTAAGCTAGCTCAGTAAGACGTCCCAGTGTGGACACAATAAATAAAAAAAAAAGAATAGGGGGGGCAGGGTTGTGAAGATCGTTTTGGATTGGATGCAAAATTACACACAACTCGAGTGAGAATCACTTTTCACTTAATTCAGAATATATTCTAGAGATATTTGCTGCTATGACAGATACATAAAATGGCACACAGAAAAATCAAATACAGAATACTCTTGACTGTCTGTAAGAAAAACCCACACACACACACTAATAACTCGATACACAATTTCTTACTCTTCTTTACAACCCAATTTTTTAACACACACACACTTTCAGAAATTCTAAGAATCGTTAAAATATTACTTTATACAAAAATGAAAGAAAAACACATTGAAAATCAAAACTAGTACTTCTGACTTAACATTACTTTCACAAAAAAATGAAACACACACACTCTCTCTCTCTCTCTCTCTCTCTCTCTCTCTCTCTCTCTCTCTCTCTCTGTCTCTCTCTCTCTCTGTCTCTCTGTCTCTCTGTCTCTCTCTCTCTCTCTCTCTCTCTAAAATCCAGAGAATGATTACTATTATAATTCGTCTCTTACACAGACTCTTAATCACTAAATTACAATATCAGATCTTCAAATCCTTTTAAAAGAAAAAATTGATTCTGTTCTCACGTATTAGAAGTCGGAAACAAATGTACTTTTACTTTCTTTATCTTTTAAGCATGGTAAATATGTTACCCTCCCTTTCTTTCTACGTAACGGATACAGAATAAGCTTTCTGATTAAAATGAATTACTCCTATCCCTACAAAAACAGTTCATTTAGTATGACCTTACTGTATTCTCTTCTCGGCCGCGTCGGGCAGTCAGCTGTGCTTTCTTCTACCCCTTTCCTCAGAGCTGTTTCGGCCTTGAAGTGTCGGAGCCTCGGGTTGAGAACGCAGTTGCCCACCAGAAACGCGTTCTTCTTCTCGTTCAAGGTTTATGTTCTTGCGTACTCTCATATGAATTTTACTTAATTTCCAATTATGATTAATGACCAACTGGATATTCAGAGTTAAAATGGATCCAGAGATCACCCTCTTATACGAGCACAAACTTTAAGAGAGTATATATATATATATATATATATATATATATATATATATATATATATATATATATATAAACTGGAAAAAGAAATGAATGCAACTATTAATTACTGCCACCTATTCAAAACTCCTCTTCCCTAATTCTCCTATTATAAATTCATAACGTCTCTCATTATCTTTCTTCTAAGATTACGTTTAAATCACTTTATAATAGAATATTTACCTCTTCTTATCTTCCTGAAGAGTTTTTCTAAAAGTTGCAAATCTGAAGTCCGCTGCAATATTAATTCCTGGCGTGCCGTTTTCAATTCGTCTGCCCAGTTCAGCTGCTAACCTCAGAAAAAACTTTTTCTTTCATCTGACTACCGGTCTCGCCCTCGGTCTATGGTGGCGGTCTCTCTTGATCTAATTTCCAGTTAGCATTCCTAATATTCATTCGCGTTGGCGCGCGTTCAAAATACTCCTTTCCCTCGCTCTCTTAGGTCGCATGTGACACGTTTTCGAAGTCTAAGAAAACGGACGGTCACATATTACCGTTTCTTTTGCAACAGCAAAACTGTATTTTGTGTGTTTAGATGTTTATCGTTGTGTTAGTGAGAGGGGCGGCGTGGGAGGGGGTCTGGAGAGGAGGCGGTGAGAGAGGGGCGGCTGGAAAGGGTGGACATGAGAGGGGAAGGAAGATAGGGACGTGATGGGGTCGGAGGGGGCCGTGAGAGGGGACGACTTGAGAGATTTGTGTCGTGGGAAAGAGGGGCGGGAGAGGAGACGAAAGGAGGGGGGCGGCGTGGGAATTATTGATAATCCGATTGGTTTCCTTTGTCCGCAACTGTACACCACCCGTGTGAAGCCGAGACGGGCATAAACACGTCTTTTAGGATTTTCGAAAATATTCACGAACAAAAAAAATATGGCGGTACGAAGTTCGCCGGGTCAGCTAGTACTTAATAAAATGCTAAAATAATTAAATTTATCAGCAATTGCAAAATTAACTAACATTTTGAATTGTATGTTCCGAATTTCCTAGTTCCTGCATATGTGGAAAATTGCACATGTCCTTCCCTTCTGTAAACCTGGCAAAGACCCACACAGCACGATGAATTACTAACTAGCTGAACCCGTGCGATTACATCGCACTGAAGGGAAACCTGTAGGAAGTTACAACAGAACATATGAAATGTTGAAACCCCAAAATTTTAGTTTCATTTCATTTGTTGTATATACACAATAAATAAAGAAATGATATAAGTTTTTAAACAACTGAATACTAATTACTGTGAACCGAGTTAAATGTTTTAAAAAAATGGCGATATGCCATAATTTTCATCATAATTAGGCGATGTGAATATCGTGTTGTCAATAAGTGGCTAATAACATAACTGGCAATGAAGAAATCAATAGCAAATCAATCAAAAACTATGCTCTAATGAACAAACATGAACAAAACCGACTACTTCCATTTTTCTTATAAAATATTACTGATACATTTTTTTACCATTTCCTGAAAACTTTTCTTTGATGGAAATAGCTCCAATTGGACATGCACACCTCAAACAATCATTGATTTCTTTTTTTAAGGTATATAATGTTATCATTGACAGTAACATGACATTTGAATATTGCTTAACTCAAGGAAACAAAGTACGTTTGGTTCTGTATTAGGTAACACACAGGAGGAGTTAAGTATATGAAGTATATGAGGGAGAAAGTAAATGAGACGCTTCATACAATATTTCCTTGTGTATAATTAAAGAAAGTACAATTTCAATTTATAAAAGAAATAAATGAATGAACTAAAGTAAACAATACATTTGTTATATCCATTCGAAGTTGTGATGTAGTTTAATACATAAGCTATGACGCTTATAGCCTTCTTGTTCGGTTTGCTGAACATATTGTTCTTTTTCAACACAGTGCTGTCTGGAGAACTGTATTTTCCATATGTTATAATTTCTTGATGAAATACTTTAGCAACAACTATCCAAGACTAATAAAAACAGCGAGATTTTCAAATTCTGCAAAAATAGAATAACAAATCATGGTTAACATACACTTAGTTTTTTATGAAAATTTAATTACATTTTCAATATTTACCAATATCTCCAGATTCATGAACTTTGTACAAAGGAAAAGTTTCCCCACCACCCCCAAGGAGTAAATTCCATGGTGCGTTAGGATTTTTTTAAAAGTGGAAACCTTCACTCAGAGTCCTATTATAAACCACTGAGAGAATGTAATGCAAGATTTCATTGTAGAAGCACAACGACCTGGACTATATTTCCTGAAATGAACATTGTTTAATATCCAAAACATTTTACCAATTCACTTTGTGCTAACGTCAGTAGTCAGCAGCATCAGTGCAAAATCATTTCCTTGACAGAAGAGGCAAATTAAAGCACTCTCAGATACATACAAAGATTCAAGAATGCATTCACAGGTTATCCATTGCAAGAGATTGGTTCTTTCTAGTTAGGATCCAAAGATTATGCATTTTTTGTCACGCGAAAAACTGAAGGCTAGTATTTGGAAATTATTAATCAGCTAATTTCCAAAATTTGTTTCTTGGTAATACTTTACAAATAAAGTAAGAATCACTACAACTATTGAATTGAAGGTTTTATTTGTTTCCCTTTCGGATCACATAAATTCAGGTTACACAAATTTTATTACACATACCCATCCTTCATTCACTTGCAGTACTTATTATCTGTCACCATAAAGTCCATGTATATTTCTGCCACCAAGTTATTGATCCTAAAATAGCTATCAATCTAATATATCACTATAAACAATATTCAATGTAAAAGCTTTAGAACTGTTTTTACATTTTCCTTGATTTGTGCCATCTTCAATTTGTAACCTAACATCAGCAAACGAACTTACTCTAGAGAATGCCACATAAAGTTGCCCATGTGTAAACACAGGAGAGGGAAGATAGATGCCAATTTTTTTGAAAGTCTGCCCCTGCGACTTATTAATTGTCATGGCAAACGACAACCTTACTGGAAATTGCCATCTTTTTAAATTGAAGGGCATGGTGTGGTCTGATGGAGTCAGATCGATTCTAGGTATCAACACCAAAGTAGACTGTGCCTCTCCTGTCAGAACTTTTGCTTCAATGGAATTGTTGTGCATTTTGTGCACAACCATTCTGGTGCCATTCATTCCCTTCTTGGCATTAAGATTTCTAACCAACATCACTACTGCTCCTTTTTTAAGAGTCAGTTTGTGAGGAGGTAAGCCAGATGGATTCAATGAATTAAGAAATTCTATCTTTTCAATTCTAAATTCAGTATCTAAAATAAATAATCCAGCATACGATGGAAGCTCACCAGTAGCAGGATGCAAACTTCCAAGAGAATGATAAATCTGGCCGTGGATTTTAAAGCAATAAGGACCTCTACTATTGGAAAATTGTAATAAATTTGTCTGAATTGATGCAAATGCTAAAGCATTATTATAACTTCTAATATGCAACAGATAATTTTTAGATTTTTCATCACCTCGTGTTATCAAATTTTTTAATAGATCAGGCACTTCAATGGGTGATAGAACTTCCTCACTCACTTTCCCTTTATGACAACAACTATTGAATCCCCCACCTGTTTCCTCAGCTGCAAAATGTAAAGCCCCACAAAACTCACACTGTTCATTCATTTCTCCCAAAGAAAATTCATCTACATTACAGTCACTATGGTTTGTTCTACCGAACCAATATCTTGCTCCACACAATCTGTTAACAAACCTGCATGCATTTTTTTGGGTTCTACACATGCGTAGCTGCCGCTGCCTTTCCGCCTGTGTTTCCTTCTGTCGCAGCTCCCTCTGTCTTTGCCTTTGTTTATCAAGTCTGGTCCTGCGTTGTTGTTCGGTCTCAAGACATTGGCGTTTGGCACGATTTTGATAATGGCGTTCAGAACTTTCTGCTATCTCTTCAGGAGTTCTTTCCGACATAATTTGCTTCCTCTTTCTACGCTCCGAAGCCATCGTCATCTTTCTACCTCGAGGCATACTGACTGTAGAAGAGAACAAAATTTTCACTTTCCAAACACACACACATTTATTAATAATGTTATTGTAAGTGATATTCCATTTAATTTATGTACATAATGTAGTGCAATTAACAGCATTCATACACAATATATAATTATATTATTACCACTCACACTATATGAATTATTAAACTATGTATCTACTAACCTTTTCTTCTTTCCTATAATACCCCAATGTGGCTGCAATTTACTCCACAACCATTTATGGCCATACTGCAGAAGAAAACAAATTTTTCACTTTACCAAACAACACATTTTAATAATGTAGGGCAATTAAGTGAATAGTTATTTCATTCAAAGGCTACATTTAAATAAGTTGATGGAATCAGATCACTAACCTCTTCAATTTCAAGATTTTTATTCAATGTAGACGATCACGTTCACATGCTTATACAACCTAGACTAAAACAGAAACAAACAAAATCGCTGTGAACGTGAACATTCTGAATACACGTAATATATGTGAAAAAATAATACTGTATTTCTCTAACTTTCATCCAAAGGCTACATGTATAAATAAGTTGATGGAATCAGTTAATAAAATAATTATTGTATGTATGCAAAAATTAAGATTTACTAACCTCTTCTATTTCAAGATTTCTATTCAATGTAAAAAATCACATTAACGTGCACGAAACGCGCACTGGCACTGGTTCTGGCACAGCTGAACGCTGTGTGCTCCCGCCACCGTCCGACAGTGTAATTTTCTTCCGAAAGATCGCGCGGCAATCAGTAACTGCTGATCCCGAAATTTACGTTTTTTTAAATATTTACGTATTTTTAACGCACTTTTTCAATACGAATGTCCCATGTGCAGGTGAAAAGAAACACGATTTTTCAATCCATTGCTTTTTTATACAGATCGGTTTCGTATGTCGCCCAATTTATTGAAAAGACCAAACAGCCCTTTGAGAAATAATATATTACTAATATATCAGTTAATTACCTTCTTTGTTAAAAGTATTTGAAAAAATATTATTATCCCGTCTTTTCAATTACTTTTTCTCTATTCACGCTATTCCTAATTATCAGTTTGGATTTAGTTCCGACTACTTTACTTCTCACAAACTACTTCGTGCCACTGAATTTATATCAAACAGTGTAAAGAACATGCAATTGCCCGTTTCTTAAACATAGGCCAAGGTTTTGATGAAGTGTGTCTTGCCGGCTTATTATACAAATTACATGATATTTGTACTCCTCATTAGTTGTTTGAAATTAATTAAAACTTTCTCTTTGATCGCCATTTTGCTGTGAAAATTAATTCTCCTGTCTCTTATGTCCGTCCCATTCTCTCCGGATTTCCTCAAGGTTCAACTCTTTCTCCTCCGCTATTTAACCTTTTTATGTGAGATATTGTCCCTTTACCTTTCGTTATTTTGGCTTTTGATGTAGCTTTATTCTCCTCCAATTCAAATACGAAAATTGCTCGTATTCAGCATGCAATTCAAAAATATATGCATTGGACTCAGTTTTCGAAAGTACGTTCTAATCCACATAAAACTCGAGCAAAAATCTTTATTCTCTGTCGCCCTTCAAAACTTCCTCCTCTTATCATTAACAATAATATCATTCCTCGGGTTACAGATAATAGTCTTGTTAAATATTTAGTTTATTTGGACCAAAGACTTACATGGAAATCTCGGCTTCCAAATTACAATTGACAAAACCATAAAATCTCAAAATTATATCCTTTAATAAATAAAAACTCCTATTACGAATTAATTGTGAAATCGTGTCGTATAAAACTATCAGTAGGTCTTTTTTTTTCATATGCCTGCCCTATTTCGTTTACTGCCTTTTTTTACCAATCTTAACAAATTTCAAATAAATCAAAATAAATTCCTACGCAAAATTTTACATACTCCCTAGATTGTGTCCAATAAACAGATTCACAGAGAACTTGAAATTGATTCATTAAAATCAGTTATACATAACTTTAGAAAAAAATTGCAAAACAAATTATCAACTTTACCCCTTTTTAAAACTTCACATTAGATACAACTATTTTCTTCATTCTGGAATCCGATCACGTCTTCCTGAAGATATTTTTTGTCTTCCATAAATTAAAATTGTTTCATTTCTATTTAGCCTTTCGTAATTATTTTTCAATTACATAATTAAATTTATTGATAGCACTTTTATTAAATCATTGGTAACTATTTCCCTGACAATTAAATTATGGCTATATGCCTCTACATTATGTTGTATTATATTCAATTCCCTGAATAATCGCAATACAATTGAACAGGCAGCAAAAAAAAAAAAATTAAAAAAGGAATTCTTCAGAATGCTTTGAAACGTGCAACAATACAATGTCAACTTCTGAGAAAAATTAATACCCAATAATAATAATAATAATAATAATAATAATAATAATAATAATAATAATAATAATAATAATAACGAACGTCGACAACTTGTTTCAACCCCAGAATTGAGAAAACACCATTATGGAAGAGGAATATCCAGGAGAAAATCAATAAAGCTAGGAAAGATATTGGCCATTCGACACAGTATTTTGCCAAGAGAGGAGATATCTCCAAAAGGGTGAAAACAGGAATAAGATCTATAGCTAGGAGGTTAAAAATCAGAATGAATTCTAAGAACCTGGATCAAAAGTTGGAAGCAGAGGAAGACAGACTCAAACAAAGAATTACAGCGCTGGGGGGCTAGAATCAGACGATACAGCGAATCTTCCGAGAAAAGGCGGCAGGAATCGACTTTTTCTACCGATCAGAAGAGATTCTACAGACAACTGGAAGCAGCCGATGAGAGAGAGCAGCGAGGTGAGCCTCCGAGTGAGGATTCTATGTTTAATTTCTGGTCTAAAATCTGGGATGCTCCTCAACAACACAATGAGCAAGCTTATTGGATCCGCCAAGAAATAGAAGCTTGCCGAAATATAGATGAAATGCAATCAGTTACGATTACTGAAGCTGATATTACAGCAGCCACCAGAAAGACACAGAACTGGAAGGCACCTGGTTCTGATGGCATTCATAATGTATGGTGGAAATACTTTCCTGCTCTCCACCCTCACCTAGCTAATTTCTTTAACGCTGCTCTGCAAGATCCAGTCACTTTACCTACATACTTGTTGGCGGGGAAAACAATTATGTTGGCTAAACAAGGTGACAATAGTAAACCAGAGAACTTTCGGCCAATCACATGTCTGTCAACACTATACAAAATATTGACATCAGTTATAGCTTCCAAAATTAATGATCATCTGATAAATCAAAACCTTTTACCTCCTGAGCAAATTGGATGTCAAAAGGGGACACGAGGATGCAAAGAGCTTTTAGTTATAGATAGTGTGATCACACAGCAAGTTCGCAAACGCCTACATGATATATCTGTAGGATGGGTGGACGACAAAAAGGCATTTGACTCTGTTCCTCATTCATGGCTTTTACGCGCCCTTGAAATTTATAAGATTAATCCAGTTTTATTGAATTTTCTCTCTGTATGCATGTCCGAGTGGAAGACCTTTATTCACGTTAGGCAAGGTGGTATTTCCTATCAGACCAGGGAAGTCAGAATTCGGCGAGGTATGTTTCAGGGCGACAGTTTGAGCCCACTCTGGTTTTGCATCGCCCTCATCCCGCTGAGCAGAATGATAAGAGAGTCCGGATATGGATATTGTATAAAGAGAAATCCGGATGTTCGCATATCGCATCAGTTTTATATGGATGACCTTAAACTCTACGCATGTAATAAAGACCAACTACATAGTGAGTTTATGCTTGTCCAACAATTCAGCAAAGATATCTGCATGGAATTTGGTTTAGATAAATGTGCGATATTAAATGTCAAACGTGGTAAAGTTCAAGAACAGGAAGGAGGATTACAACTCTCTAGTGACATCATTATTCAAAGCCTTGGCAATGAAGACACTTACAAATACCTAGGAATGTTGCAGCTATTGGAAATTTCTGACACAAATGCCAGAAATACGATTCAAAAGAAGGTAATCTCCAGAGTAAATAAAATATGTGAGACGCATATCAATTCGAGAAGCAAAATTACTGCAATTAACACATGGGCTATTCCTGTTGCAACATATACCTTCGGAGTGATAAAATGGACCGACACCTCTTTGCAAACTTTCGACAGAAAGCTGAGAACGACGCTAACTAAACATCGACTTCACCATCCGCATAGTTCGATACAAAGGTTATATCTATTTATTTATTTATTTATTTATTTATTTACTTATTTTACGTCAAAAAAACAGTTAAAAACTGCGTATGACGTGCTATGGGGAAAAGTGAATTGTGTGCACATTTTCAAAATTCAGTGATCCCTACACTAAGTCATATACTACTTAAATTTTGAATTTTGAAAGGGAGAAAAACAAACAAAAAAACTCCCATGTAATAAAATCTATTTTCAAGGATAAATAAGCAATACATTTTGGCACTTATTACTTCCTGCCGCGACAACATGGAAACGATAATTTGAATAATTGTATTTCCCACTGAATTCTAGAAGACGTGCACAGAAAATGAAGTTACATTTATGTCCTTTTCGTAACAATGTTTTGTATTTTTTAAAGTAGATAAGGAAATCTTGAGATACGTCATGACATTTAGAATTGAAAGAAAGAATTCGCTTGTTTTTACAAGATGTCCTAATCCCTTGTGTTATCCAAGAATTGCCTTTCCGTGAAATATTTAATTTTCGTTTTTGAAGAGGAAAGCAAGTGTTAAAATGAATTGAAAGAGTTGAAAAAAAAGAATTATATTTGACGTTTGTATCAACAGTATTATAAACCGCTTCCCATGACTCCTGCATCAAGTAATCAATGAATAATTTAATTTTACTTTTAGTAAACAATCTAGTCATACGTGTATTATTTATTGTGTCAGTGATCGCATTTCTTATAATGGTAAGAATTTGTGCATCGTGGTCACTGTATCCTAAATCTTTGGTTTCAACTTCATATCGAGTAGTAGTTTTGTTAATTATAATTTGAACAATTGCCTTCATCGAATTTTGTGTGATCCGTGTAGGTATATTAATTGTAATGTCTAAATTGAAGGAATTAATTAAATTGAGAAACTTTTCTTTTTCGCAAGATTCGACCAGAAAATCAATGTTAAAATCTCCGCATACAACAATTGATTTAAAGGAGCGATTGCTGACTTTGTTAAGTGTTATCTCCAGGTTTTCTAAGAACAAAATATAATCTGCAGTTCTCTTTGTTGGAGGTCTGTAAATGCAAAGTATTATCACTTTTAGTGAAGTAAGATGTACAACAGAAATTGCGAAAATATTTTCAATGGAATACACATTTAATTCCGCCAAGGGGATAGAATCAATATTATTTCTAACGTAAATATAGGAACCCCCATACGTAGGACCTTTAAGGGATTCTTTCTCTCTGCAATAAAAGCCTACGAGGTAAAAGTTTGGAATTTGGAAAATGCTAAGTTCATTAGGAGATAACCAATGTTCTGTAAAGAAAAGAACGTCCGTTTGATTTAGATCGCTCTGTAGAGCTGCCTCGATAAACTCAGTTTTATTTGAAAGGGATTGAACATTATGATGAAGAATGTCTGATGAATGTCTAATGAGGAATGTCTATCTCGAAATAAAGCAGGCAGAGGACTGCTAAATTTAGAAGTATTATGTCGTCAGCAGGAGGAGAAACTCCATATTTTTTTCCTTTCACGTGACACTCCACTTCACAAAGCAATTTGTTTTCAGGATAAAAACATCAGCCCATTAAGTTTAGCCCAAGAAAGTAGAAGCTTTTCCAATCTAACAGCTCAGGACCGAGTTGATGTCTGGAAGACGAAAGAGCTACACGGCCGGTTTATAACAACGGTGACTGCTGATGATATTGATCTGAAATGCTCCACGGAATGGCTACGAACAGCGGGGCTTTATTGTGAAACAGAGGGATTCCTCTTCTCCATACAAGACCAAGTAGTGAAAACAAGAGCTTATCAAAAGTATATCTTGGGCCAACAGATCAATAGCAGGTGCCGATTGTGTAAAATCAACAATGAGTCAATCCAGCATATAAGTAACGGATGTCCATCTTTGGCGCAAACTGAATATTTACAACGACATAATAATGTAGCCAAAGTAATTCACCAGGCACTGGCAAAGAATTATCAACTTGAAGAGGAGCAACCCTATTACAAATGTAAACCTCAGCAAGTTATCAGTAATCATTTGGCACGAATATTATGGGACAGCACGATTATAACAGACAGGGCGGTTGAAGCAAACAGACCAGATATTGTCTTATTTGATAAAACAACAAAAAGAGCAATGATAATCGATGTTGCAGTTCCCACAGACGACAAACTGGTGTCAACTATTCCTGAAAAGAAACGAAAATACCAACCTCTCGCTGTGGAGTTGAGGGACATGTACAGGTTGCAGAGCGTAGACATAGTGCCTGTGATAGTGTCAGCAAATGGCGTGGTAACCAAGGATTGGTTGAAAACTGGACAAAGGCTGCGATTAAAAGAAAAACACCTCAGAACAATGCAAAAAGCCGCTTTACTGGGCACAGCAAATATAGTCAGGAAATTTTTGAGTCTCGATTAGGGAAGAAAGCGTACTTAGAATATGAAGACATCACTTGAATCCATCAAAATGTAAAAGACTACAAGTTGTGAGAACTGTACTAACACAAGACCATAAGTAAAAGTATTTCTTCACCGAAGCTCCATGACTTCGTACTGACATTGTGTCTTGAGATTGTCCTCCGACACTTTTTGTAGTGAAAAGAAAACAAATAATGATAATAATAATAATAATAATAATAATAATAATAATAATAATAATACATTTATAAAATACATTTGAAAAAATAAAAGAAGAAATGTCGGTGAAATATATGAATATACAAAAATATTTATATTTTGTTTGTGCTGCAGGGTTCCTTTCATGAATTAGGCGCGCGGGAGTGTTAAGACGGCTCCTGCAAGTCGATCTCTCTTCAATGAAATCACACTCCACACACGAAATTGGCAGAAAACTTGGAATTACTATGATATACTATGATTACTATGATATTTGCAGAAAACTTGGAATATACTATGAGTCTGAGACTGGCTAAATTCAGTCGACAGATTTTGCAGGCAAAAGTGTTCAGGAGGCGATACAAACACCACCCGCTTGCGCGATGCATGGGCAACTCGCGACGAAAAGGAATTTTCATATAGTGTGCTATTATTTTTACTTTTATTTGAATAAATTTTTTTATATCGTATAGTGCCAAAACTGACCATGAAAATGCTCTCGGAAAATAAAAAGATGAACCCCATCAGCAGGAAGTCAACATAGAGAAGATACCTCGGGAAGGGAATCACTTGAGAAAGAATTCTAGCAACGCGAGTAATTCTATGAGTTCATATCCAAGATGACCACCCATTCATCTAGATAGAATTCGTGCAGCTACTTTTTGGGTAGTTGCCGTTCTCGTTGTTTTACGAGAGAAAAAGATATATATTTCCGTTTGAGAGAAGACACGTAGATATGTATAAAAGACAGATATGTAAAATCAAACATATGTATATCATTATTATTTGTAAATGTCTAAATATCGTTCGAGAATTTCAAACATACGGCACAATAATTAATGGGAGCCATTGTAGTACAAAAGTGGTAGAATGCTTTCTTCCGGAACCTGAGGCAGCAGCATCGAATCCGGTTAAAAACACATTGCTTATTCCTGTATGTTTTGCTCAAATTAACAGCATGACAATACTTTCTCCTTTGCGTAATTAAATTATCATATTGATTTAAAATTTTTTTTGTTACTTAAGTTAGTCAACATCTAGGTCATTTGCGATCACTATTGGTCTTACCGGTATGGTAACTATGAAGATAAAGCGATATGGTGATGATAAGGAGTGAAAGGACGAACACAAATACAACCGTGCCCGGGGCGGGACTCGAAACCGCGACCCTTCGGTCCGACATCGCTACAACACTACTGCCTTAGCGATCTCGGCCAACGGATCGGCATTTCAAATTTTGTTACCACCGAAAAGATTTTTTTTTAAATCTTTCTTCAAACTTTTTTTATTTTTTAAATTATATATTTTTATTTGATTCTAGGAAATTTAGGGAATACATGACTAATAATGAATCCAAATTCGCCGCCTGTGCGAGAGACAGGTGTCTCTTTTCCACTAATGCGATTACTTGCTTTCGTATGGCTTGGTGAGCCATGTCGAAAAGTTAATAGGGAGTAGTTCAATTTGGTTGGCTGTGAGTGAAAATATTTATTTTTCTTTTTAACCTAGTGACAACGCTGCTTTTCCCCTAATCTCATTTTCGCCTGGAGTCGAACCTGCCTAAGGCAGTTAAAACTTTGCTGTTGAAACTTACGAGAGAAAATCAGTAATCTCTGTCAACAAAGGAGATGAGTTTATTTAACTCTTTTCTGAACTATAAAAATAATAATAAAATAATAAAATAAAATATCAAGGATAAAGACATTCCTAATAGGGTCGTCTGATGAATAGAAGCACTCATATTTTGCGTAATTTGTTTGGTAGAAATTGTTTTACCAAATCGAAATTACAATTGAATTCAATTGAATAATTGATCGAGAATTCAAATATTCTCGTTGTTCGTGAACGCGAATTTTGGCAGCTTTACAAGTTCTTTTAGTTCCTTAATTATTCTGGCTCGCTCTTCTGCTTGATAATATATCTTACTCAGTGGCGCGATACGCGCAATGTCTCTGCAGATTGAATCTGTTAAAATATTGGAGTTCTTTTGAACACGCTAAACATGTCGCCAAGCTCTGGGGCCCACAAACATTTCTTCCAAAATGTAAGATAATGGCGCTTTCGTCATGTTGTGTGAAGCATTGGCCCACTGCGCAGGCTTCTTACCTGGTGGCGGTCCTTCCCCCTTTCTTCTTCGAGCTCGTTCCCGCACAGAGGAAGCCTGCTCCGACGCCATTCTTCTCCAGCTGGCAATCGCTGTGCTACTGCGTCAGGCCAACACTATCAACGAAGCCGAACTATCCGTTCCGTCTAAGCACACAAATGACTGTCATTCCGTGCTGTGTCCACGTTGGATGGAACAGAATCTGCTCGTACCTGCGTACGACCTCTTCTATCCAGTGCTTCCATTACCCCGTAGCGGCGTGCCGTGTTCGAGCTGCAATGTTGCCTCTCGTTTTGCCGGCGGAGCTAGCCGAATGCGTTTACTACGCTCCGTGAAGTCACGAAGGTTAAGCGCATTCGAGACTCGCGGGTTCGTGGTTGGGTTTTTTATTTATTCGTATGGTAGGAAACAATACAATAAGAAAAAGGAAAAAAATTCACACAAAGAGAGCAATTCAAAACAATTAAAAGAACAAGTACACAATTTAAAAACAATATAGCACATTTAAGTAAAAACTATAGGTCTAATTTACAATAAAAAGTTGATTTTATCAGTCTTAAAATATTGATTCTAAAGCCTTAAGTCAAGTTCCTTTGCCCATTGGGCCGCATTGTCAGTTACTGCGATGAATTCTTGGGGGTTTCCAGGAAACTTCCTTCTCGGACAGTCATTGACAATGTGATGTATAGTTTGCCTGACCTCTGCGCAGTCACACATCGGGCTAGGGCTTATCTTCCATTTATGCATTAAATCAGCACAGCGGCCGTGTTCAGTACGTGTTCTGTTAATAGTTGTCCAAGTGCTGCGTGGAAGCGAGAAATCTCCAGGTTTTTGATTTTCCTGTAAAATAGGTTGCCATAGTGACGATACGGATCTATTCCAGGTTTCTTGCCAATCGTTGAAGCTATTGTAGTATGAGGCTACCAAACTTTGAGCGGTTATAATCGGTGGATGACGTGATTTCAGTTGTCTCGTTCTTGCGCCAATATCTTCATGTATAGGAAGTAACGGATTGTTCATAATCTTCTCATATTCCTTTTTGAGTGCATTCTTTCTCCTTATGTCTGGGGGTGGTATGCTGCTCAGCACAGGCAGCCAGTGGGTTGGTGTGGATTTGACTACTCCTGCAATAATTCTCATAGAACAGTTTAATTGCGTGTCAACGTATTTGGTATGTGGACTATTTAACCAAACCGGAGCACAATATTCAGCAGCTGAGTACGTCAGGCTTAAAGCTGTTGTTCTTAGAACTTCTTGCGATGAGCCCCAAGTGGTTCCTGTAAGTTTTTGTAGAATATTATTTCTGGATTTTAGTTTGTTAGCGCAATTTATCAGATGTTTTTTGAAACTTAAAGTTCTGTCCAGGGTAACTCCTAGATATTTAGGGTACGGGTTATATTTTAGAGTTTTGCCATCTAAATTTACTTTGAGCTGGTTATGGGCTAGTTTATTATTAAGATGGAAACAAGTTGACTCAGTTTTTTGACAGTTTATTTTAAGTCTCCAGGCTTTACAATATTCAGATATAGTGGTGAGATCAGCACTTCTTCTATCTTGGCCATGTCTTGATGTTGGTAGACTAAGGTAATGTCATCAGCATAGCAGAACTTTCTAGCCCGTGTAGTTGGTAGGTCAGAAGTGTAAAGATTGAAAAACAATGGAGCTAATACAGAACCTTGAGGGAGTCCATTGTTGAGTTTACAAACTCGGCTTCTTTCTTCGTTCATGTATACTATGAATTGTCTGTTGACTAGCATGGTATTCACTAAGTTTGTGATCCTCAGACATTTAGTCACTTTTAGGAGTTTGTAGATCATTCCTTGTCTCCATACGGTATCGTATGCCGCAGAGAGGTCTAGGAGCACAGTCCCTGATTAATGTTTTTTGACAAATCCAGTTTCTATGTGAGTAGTTAGGACTAGTACCTGATCCGTGCAGCTTCGGAGAGGTCTAAAGCCAGCCTGTTCGATTGGTATTTTTGGAAGGATTACTGGGCTGAGACGATTGTACAGAAGTCTTTCTAGTAATTTATATGTTACGTTCAGGAGTGATATCGGCCGGTAGCTGCTTGCCTGGTCATTAGGCTTACCTGGTTTGAGGATGGCAATGATTTTGCTTATTTTCATTTCTGAGGGGATTATACCAGTCGAAAGTATGTTGGAGAAGAATTTTGTCAGCCATTCTCTACAATGAGGCCCAGTGTGCTTGAAGAATTCCGGATGGATGCCGTCTAATCCTGGCGCTTTATTAAGTTTTAGTTGTCGTATGGCTTCCTCAGTTTCTTTGGTGCTAAACTCTCTCGAGAGTTCATTCGTTTCACTTGAGCTTCATTTTAGGGCTGATAAAGCTTTCTTTGTTTTTGTAGAGTAGTTTCTGTCCGCTGGAGCCTTAGAGTTGAAAATGATGTGGTCTGCCATCTGGTTCGGGGAGATGATGTTTAATGGGCGGACGACCGGCTTAGCTGCACAGAGTTTCCGAAGTAGCGACCATGCTTTATGGCTTGAGTGTTTGAAATCCATTTGCGCCAACGTTTCTTGCCATCTTTTGGATCTAGCTAGGTCGAGGTTCCTTTGCAGTTCGTCGCCCACGTCACCCTTGTCTCTGTTGTCACCATCTTGTTCAAACTCTCTTAACAATCTGCTACATTCGTCGTTCCACCCCGGGATATATTCTTTGCGGTAGCCTCTTGGGATCGCTTTTTTAGCTGCTGCAATTACTGCCCTGGTGAATCTTCTATAGTTATAAATAGTCGGCTTTATCCATTTGACACAGTTTTCTAGGTGGTTTGTAAATATTTCCCGTTTAGCCTTTCTAAAGTTCCATCTGGGTTTCGGAGTAGACATTACGAGTGGGACTTGATTTCCAATTTCAAGTAGTACAGGTCGGTGCTGAGAGTGTGTAAAGTCGTTTAGCACAATTCTTTGTACAGGGAGAGGAACCCCATTTGTAGTTGTTGTGAACTATAAATCTGGGGAGTAATCTCTGTTCCACCTAGCTGAGTGGAAGGTGCCATTGTCTTTGGCATCATAGACGAGGTGCATATTATTTGTTTCAGCCCATTCCTCTAGTCACGAGCCGCACAGGTCGTTTGATGTATAGCCCCACAGAGTATTGTGGCTATTAAAGTCTCCAGCATAAACAGTTGGATGTGTTAGCGTTAACATCCAGTTAGGAGGCCATAGGGTTTGAGGGGGTTTATAAATGTTAACTAGTTTTATGTTATTTACTTCAATGACTATCTTGTGGATATTATCTTCAATCTTAGACTCGATTAGTTTAGTATTTAATATACCTTTCCGTTGTATTTAGTATTTAATATACCGTGTTTGGGTGACCGGCCAGGAACCTCGGGATCTAACGGCGTCGAGCCCCTGGCCGAAGGGATAAAAGGCACTGACTGACTGCGACGGGACGAGACTTGACAAATATAGTAATTAACGGAGGATTACTCCAGTAATAAAAAGCACATTAATGGAGGATTACTCCCCAGTGAAAAGCGCTCAACGCCCCTTAAGGGGGCTTGGAGACGCGTTGCGTCAAGGTGTAGACGCAACAAATTAAAAATAAAGTCAGGATAACGCAATCGTGGTCCCCGAAGACCGTTCTGCCTCGATCCAATTATACCCTTCGGCGTCCACAAAGTGCACTGGTACTTTTCTGTCATGTTTCCTTTTCGTTTGATCAAGCTTAATGTGGAATTGCCCTTCCGCACTCACTAGAGAGGACGCGCTGGTGGACTCAGGTGGCTCGAGATATCTGTACACTCGTCAACCGTAAAAATGGGGGCGTTGGCTCGCATTTTGAACGGTCGTTGTATGCACAGACTTCTCATGTGATCTTAATCACATATTGAGACATTGTTCACCGCATCCTTACAATTGGCATTCCTTATAGCCATTTTCTGTGGGCTTTGTGATTTTCATAAACGACATCGCATGGTTTCCCAGATTTTAGATTTTAGTTATGTATTGTGGTCGTAGTTAAGTCAAAATTTTGTTCATTGTTATTCTGTTACAGGTCGCTGTATGACAACAATATTCAGTCATTGGCGAATGGTACTTTCGACTTTTTGAAAAGCATTCAGACGCTGTGAGTATAATTATTGATGTATTTAGAATAAGATGCACAAACAAGAATAAATAATAACAACAGTTTATTGTTCCAAAAACAAACAATTAGTACACCTTTAAACCGTTCGCCAGAAACAAACTCAAATTCAAAGTATAGCCGTAGTATTTAGTAATAGCCGTAATCCCAGCACAACTTCTCAGCATTCCTGTAGCATCCATAAGAACGGCACTGTTAACATAGGCACTAGCTCTCTCACTCAAGTTGCAGCACTCAGAAGTCAATTACCCACTTTTCGATTGGAGTTACCCCACTCTCTGAACTGAGTTACTGCCAAAAGAACTAGAAAGGAGAGAGGGGCTCATTGGGTAGAAAGATGTAATTCGTGACGTCATTAGCCAGAGGTACACATAAACTCCGGCGTAGCGCCACAATCGCTAACACCCTCGATTTTCAAAATTGTTCTTAGTAAACTATCTCGTCAAGTAATTATACTAATAGGCATTCTTAATATTAGGTAACAAATACAAAAGCAATTTTACAAAATATTAAAAGTTTCGTGTACTTTAGGAGATGGGTAGTATTGAACGGATGAAGAAATTCACAAAAATACATACATTTTAATACCACTGTTATTTATTTTACCTTTTTTAATTACAAAGTATTTTTTTTATTATTTCAGTTCCAAATGTCAGGGCTTTACAGAACATTGTAGTTTTATTGAAAAATTGATATCCTTCCAAAAAACAATTAATTTACATTACGATACCAAGAACTTAAGTGTGATATGCAAGGAGAGCTTTCAATATGTGATGGGAGAAGTTATTTCGAAACACAAGTTGCTACCGTGTGACAAGTTACTTACTGTGAAAAGAATACCTCAATTTTTTAATTTTTTCCACAATTTAATTTTTTGACTTGTCTCTCACGTTCTTCATTTATACATTACCGGCAATTTGTGCACACTATTGTATTTATGAGTATATGCACTTTAAATAATGTCATGTAAAATTTTTTGGAAATTAACAGTTTTCTGTGAAAATGAGCTCAAAATTCTGCATTTTCAGAAACGCTCGAATGCAATTTTTTTAAAAATTGCCCCAAAGTTTTTCTTCAAAAGTTTCCAACGGAGAGTGCTAATTGCACTGTTTAATATCACGTAAAGTTGATTTTGCTGTCTATTTTGTTGGGTTTACGAAAATGGCATTTAAGCCTTACTGTAAATCCGAAATTTAAAGCCTTTTTCACAGACGACTATTGAGTTATCGAAAAATGGTATTTGAAGTAAAATTGAAGGGCTTGTACTTACAAATTTCATAATGAATATAAATTGCTGGAAATGTGTGTTATAAAGGCATGAGATATATATTTCAAAATCATACATTTGTGTACATTTTCTAAAAAACAAAAGAATCTGTCATAATCAAAATTACGTCTAATTAAGCAGTGCAATTAGCAGTAACCGTTGGAGGAGTTTGAAGAAAACAATTGAAGCAATTTCCGAGAAAATGGCGTTTGAGCGTTTCTGAAAATGCGGAATTTTGAGCTCATTTTCACAGAAAATTGTGTTTTCAAGAAACTTATACGAAATTATTTAAAGCTCGTGTTCTTCTAAATACAATAATGTTAACAAATTGGCGCTAAAGTAAATGTCGTGCGAGATAAAATAATAAATTTTTTGTAATTTTTGAAAGAACAAAAGAAGAAAACAATATGACGTTTTATGCCTTCTCATAGAGTGAATTGAGCACAATACCTACCAGAATTTTAAGAAAAATTGGAGCCGTTTTTGAGTAAATCTAACTTTTGTAATTTTTTAAAATTGCAAACATTGCACAAAATGTTGCCCGAAAACAACTATTTTTTTCAAAAAATGTACATGACCTTAATGAAAGAAGTAATTATGGACAACAAATTTCATTTGAAGGAAAATTTTCTCTCTTCAAATTTGTAGTTGTAGGAAGACGACGAAAAAAAATTCAAAATTTTGTACTTTTCGGAAATTTAGAGATAATCGGACCTACGCAACCTTTATAAGTGTACTTTTTTCTATTCCGAAAAGAAATTTGAAGAAAGAATTTGAAGCCGTATTTGAGAAAATCATGTTTATGTAATTTTTTTAAATTTTGGACATATTGCACGCAATTTTCCGCGAAAACGATTAAACGTTTTTAAAAATGTACATGGTCTTATTAAAATAACTATTTATGGAGACCAAATGTCATTTCAAGGAAGAATCACTATTTTCAATTTTGTATTTAAAGGTAGACGAAAAAAATTTGCTTTTACAATTTTCCAAAATTTGGACCCTGAAAATCGCACATAGGCCGCCTAAGTATAAGTGTATTTTACATTATTTTACTCTTACAAGAAATTTAAAGAAAATAATGGAGTTTGTTTAGAAAATTTTGAAAATATCCCAGGGACTTCATGTAAAATACACCCAAATTTTAAAGAATGTTTTCCGAAATCTCAAAGCTCCGGCTTGAGCAAGATGAATGTCTTTCTTCAATTCGGAAAAAATCCTACGCATGGTTTGGCGCTAGTAGTGTTCACAGTCGAACGGACAGACGGACGTTCTGAAAGAAAACGTTTTTTTCGGTATCAGGATTTCCCAAAACGTGTATTTTCGTTGAAGTATCGATTTTCGCAGCATTAAATAACTCTCTCTATACTTCATATACTACTCTGAATATCCGTACGTATGCGAAAAAGCAACTAGTGGTGTTATGAAATGGCACATACTTTCTCGTATTAGTTTATTTTCCTTTGTCTAGGACTTGCCGGGATTCGGACTTGCCACGTACACTTGCCACCTGCCATATATCGCCGCCGAAAGTACATTTTTTGAATCTTTGTCAATTTTTCGGTTTCCTAATGATAGATTGGATATATTACTTAATTGGTATTATAGAAGAGTAAAACCTCACCTATATTGCAATTTTCGTTGAAAACGTTTTTTGTAATTTTTAAGAAAATACTGCTTAATCGCCTCTATGAATGCGAAATTTGAACCTCTTTTTTCAGAGAAATCTTTTTAGTTTTCGAAAAACTTAATTTAAAATCATTTGAAGTACTTTAACATAAAAATGCAAACAGTTTCACAAATCACTCGAATTGTGCAATTTAACGGAGTTTGATGTATTTCGAAATATTACGTGTATGTAGTTTTTGAAAAACAAAAGAATTCCCCAAAATGATTTACGTTATATTAAACAATGCAATTAGCACTATCCGTACAAAAAGGTCGAAGATAAAGTTTTGAGCCGTTTTTGAGAAAAGTCTGAATATTCGCAGGGGCTTTATGTAAAGTTTCCCCACGTTATAAAGAATGTTTTTCAAAATATCAAAGCTTCGATTCGAGCCAGATCGACAGGGGTTTCTTCAATTTGGAAAAAATTCTACGTATGGTTTAGGCGTTAGTGGTGTTCAAGATGGACAGACAGACAGACAGACAGACAGACAGGCAGGCAGACAGACACAGACAGACTAATATGGATAGTACACAAGGAACAAGGAGATTCTTACAAAAATCACATCTGGAAATAATACAAATTAACTTGTGCCACTCTAAAAGAGCAACAGATCAACTTTTAAAAACAATAGATAACGAAAACATAGATATAGCTCTGATTCAAGAACCATATATAAGAGAAAACAAAGTAACAGGGATACCAAATAAATATAAAACAATTTCATCAGGATCAGGCAAGAAGAGAGCAACAATTGTAATCACAAATGCCAACATTGATTCCTTTTTAATTCAGCAAATATCAGATGAAGACATGATCTCAATAGAAATTATATATCAAAATTCAAAATTATATTGAATTGAATTTGCCTTATTTTACGTGGCGAGACTCAGGCCATGAGGCCTGCTCTTCCGTCTGACCACGCAAATTCCGCTACGCTCCTTTCACCAACAATGGGAGAAAGAAGGTATTACTTGGGCGACGAAACAGGCGATTTGAATTTAGCTCAGAGGCGTCATTTAGGCTTGAGGATCTTTTACATGCAGTAAAATCTACTAACATGGGACAGCCGGTTTTACTTCCCCTCCGAAGGAAGGCGTACGAAGGATTTTTTCGCACGAAGGATTTTTTCGGAAAATTATATCTCATCAGCATGTATTTAGATTGCACAAAACCAGTTATTGAGGATTTACACAAAATTGACAAAGCACTAAAGCACACTAAAAATCACAATATACTAATAGGAATGGATAGTAACACGTGGATAGTAGACGGTAGTATACAATGGATAGTAGGAATTGATAGTACTCAATGGATAGTAGACGGATCACTAACAGAAAGTTTAGAAGAAACTATGCAATACATGATCAACACCCTCATCCCCACTGATGAAAAAAGGGAAGACAATGAGCATCACAAAGAAGTACGCCGACTCATTAGAAACGATCCAATCAGAAAATGACATTCCATTTACGCAACAAGGAATCAGGACTGCTGTAGAAAAAATAGACCGAAAGAAAGCAACAGGGGAAGATTCCATTACAAGTAAGATCTTCCAACTAGTCATTCAATCATTTCCACAATTTATCACTACACTGTATAATGAATGTTTAAATAGTGGATGTTTCCCTAAAATATGGAAAAGAGCTCTGATCATTCCAATTATCAAACCAGGAAACGAAAACAGTATGGAAGTGTCTAAAAATAGGTTAATTAGCTTGTTGAACGTAGGAGGAAAAATTTTAGAAAAATTATTAATCAATAGAATCATGCATTATGCATATTCAAAGGAGTTGATGAACCGGTTTAGATGTTTAGATGTTCGTCCGGTTTAGATGAATTCCCGGATTCTTTGTTAAAGACCTGTGCGTATGCCATTATACACCCGTTAACTCACATATTTAATGCATCCTTATGCACCGGAACGTTTCCACATATTTTCAAAACAGCTAAAATTAAGCCGCTCTTCAAAAAAGGCAACAAAAATGAAATTCAAAATTATCGGCCCATTTCTCATCTATCAGTTTTTTCAAAAATATTAGAGACACTTTTTTACGTACGAATGGAAACCTTTCTCAGTAAACACGACGCGCTTTCAGATTGCCAACATGGATTTAGAAAATCACAATCAACGGAAATAGCTATATTTTCTTTTCTTAAAAATGTCGCCTCATCATTGGATCAAAACGAGGCACCTATTGGATTATTTTTAGATCTCTCAAAAGCTTTTGACGTCATTGATCATGACATTTTACTTTCAAAATTACCTTCATATGGAATCCGTGATATTGCTCTAGATTGGTTATGTTCGTACCTTAAACAACGATCTCAGAGAGTGAAAATACCTTACTGGAATAATGGAACATTACGTACGCACCTTTCCGACTCTTTGCCCATTGCACGTGGAGTTCCTCAAGGATCGATTTTATCGATCGGCCCTATTCTGTTCCTACTTTACGTAAAAGATATGCCCTCGACAATTCGAAACGGAAGAACGGTTGTCTTTGATGATACGAACATCCTTTGCAATAAAGAAACCGTAAATAGTACAATATCAAATTTTCAAATTGGTTTCGAAATAACAAATTAATAGTAAACGAAAAGAAAACGGTTTTAATGCAGTTTTCCATTTCAAATAAACAATTTTGTGCTCCATTGAAAATGAATGGTGTACCATTGACTGATGTTAAGGCAAAATTTTTAGGTCTCTCAATTCAGTCAAACCTTAAATGGAACGTCCATTTAAATGAATTGAACACAAAAGTAAGTTCATTATGCTACGCGTTCAGAATTCTTTCAAATTCAGTCAGCCTTCATACTGCTCGTTGTGTATATTTCGCGAATGTTCATTCCCGCCTGAGATGACATAATATTCTGGGGAAATAGGAAGTATTATTCCGAAGGACAACATGGATAAGGGCCAAAATTTATTGCTTATTTATCCTTGAAAATAGATTTCATTTCATGGGAGGTTTTTTTTCTTTTTTCTTTTTTTTCTGTTTTCAAAATTTAAGTAGTATATGACTTAGTGTAGGGATCACAGAATTTTGAAAATGTGCACACAATTCACTTTTCCCCGTAGCACGTCATACACAGTTTTAATTGTTTTTGACGTAAAATAAATAAATAAAAACCCTAACCAATTTGGCTTCACACCACAAAGAATTACAATAGATGCTCCAATGGCTGTTAAAGAAAAAATTCAGAAAGCATTCCACAACAAATTAATTGTAGGAATAGTCAGTCTAGATGTTAAAGGAGCATTCGATGCAGCGTGGTGGCCCAGCATACTAAACTCACTAAGAGAAATGCAGTGCCCTAAAAATCTCTACGATCTAACAAAATGTTACTTAGATGACAGAACTGCCACATTAACAATCAATAACCTCAAAATCAGGAAAGAAATAAGCAGAGGCTGCCCCCAAAGATCCTGCTGTGGTCCAGGGTTCTGGAACAACCAATACAATTCTCCACTCGATATAAAATATAGTAAACGTTCAAGCACTTATGCATTTGCAGATGATTTTATACTGGTAACAAAAGGGAATACAGTAAACGAGGTAGCAATCTTTATTAATATAGAGATGGTGAAAATAGAAAAATGAGCAAAAGAAAACAAGATAACATTTAATCAACAGAAATCTAAAGTAATGCTACTATCTAAAAGGAAAAGAAACGAAAAGAAAGAAATTTCAGTCTTCCTTGGAAATATCAAATTAGAACAAGTAAATCAATTGAAATATCTTGGCATAATATTCGATCACAAACCATCATTCAAAAAACATATAGAATATGCAAGTGACAAATGTCGTAAACTAATCCACGTACTCTCCAAATCTGCAAAACTAAATCGAGGTCTGGATCATGGAGCATTAAGAACTATATACAAAGGAGCAATATTACCTCTGTTATTGTATGGTGCACCAGTGTGGATTGAAGCAACGAATCTAAAGCACAACCGGACTAAATATATCAGAGTTCAGAGACTAATAAACATCAAAATGGGTAAAGCATTTCGAACCACATCTTCAGAAGCCTTGTGCATAATAACTGGTTTAACACCAATAGTAATAAAAGTAAGGGTAACAGCAAAAATATACAAGTCATTAAAAATGACAAATGCCATTCATAAATAAACCAACATCATATAAATTCTGGCCCCACCCAGCACAAATAATACGAATAGAAGAAACTGGCAACAATTGCTATAATTTTGAAATATTTACAGATGGAAGCAAAAATGAAAAAGGAGTAGGATCAGGAGTAGCTATTTATAGTGACAACAAATTAACAAATGGACTGCAACTTAAATTAAATAGTAGATGCACTGTAAATGAAGCAGAACAATACACCATATACAAAGCACTCGAAATTATGGGAGAAAAAACATCTCACACAGATAAAACATTGATAATATACACAGACAGCATGAGTGTAATAAATGCCATTCACCTGACCCATAATCATGACTACTTAATACAAGAAATAAGACAAAAAATTAGAGAACTACAAGCGGAGAATTGGATAATAAATATTAAATGGGTGAAATCTCACAATAATAACCAAGGTAATGAAAAGGCAGACCAGCTAGCAAAAAGCGCAGCAAAGAGCATTGACCAAGAAGAAAGCTATGGAAAAATACCTATCAGTGAAGTGAAAAAAGAATTACAGTCTAGAAGAGTGGGAAAAGCAATGGCAAGAAACAACAAAAGGATCAACAACAAAATACTTCTTTCCAACAGTAAAAGACAGATTATCAATAGAAATTCCAATATGCAATAAAATCAGCACCGTCCTGACAGGACATGGACCATTGAAAACATACTACCACAGATTCAAAATTAATGACAACCTAATCTGCCCCTGTTCACGAGGAGAACAATCAGTGGATCATATAATATATGACTGCCAAATTTTAGGAAATGAAAGGCAGCACCTAACTCAAAATTTAAACAACCAAGGTCTACATTGGCCAATTCCCAAGAAAGTCCTTTTACAAACACATACAAAAGAATTCTTTGAATTTATAAAAGCAATAGATTTTGAAAAGCTCCAATAAATAAATAAAAATTAAAAATTAAAAATTTAAACATACAACAAGACTCAAAGGAATAAGAGACATTATGATATCAATTAAAAGAGATCAAATAAAAATTAGACTTAGATTATAATTCATTACATTAAGTACAATAATAATTACCAATCAACCATAAATAGGAAAAATAGCCCTAACAATACATTTATCAACATAACTCATTGTAAGAAACAACACAAAGGGATTATTTGCAAAAAATTGTAATTAGAAAGAGCCAACCAATAAACAATAAAATTTTAATAGTTTGTATATGTTATAAATGCAAATGTATTATAACTGTAAAATTGGACATGAAATATGTGAAATAAAAAAACAATTAAGAATAATTAAGAAAACAAAGAAAACATAGCATGTAGTATTACCGCTGTAATGGAGCATGCTGGTAAAAAAAAAAATAGACACAGACAGACACAGGCACAGAGTTTGGCGTCCACAGCACCTGAAATCAAACAACGCACAAAAGATAGTCCGCATCATCGCCTGCAGTTAACTCTGACTTAATCATTGTTTCCTTATTGACTAATTTATTTATTTCCTCTCCAGTCTAGGCTCCGCTCATACTAACCAATTCTGTTTTCCCACTCTTTAATTTCCGTTTCCCTAATGCTCCGTATCTTTCCTAGAAATGTTCTTAATTCTTTCCTAAAGTTAGTCCTTTTATCGCCTAAAATGTTTTGCGCGAGCGTTACGTTCCTATGTTGGAAGAAGTAATTTCTCATTCCCATCCATTTTCCTCTCCGTGTTTCGGTCGCACAGCAAATTAAAAGGATGAGGATCCAATCTTCCTTATCACCGCATAGCACACAGATGCCATTACCATTCGAGTCCTTCCACGTTGCATCCACACACACACCGACTCTGAACCAAGCGTATCCCCCTTCTGCGTCCTTTCTAAGTGTGTGAACGTAACTTTCGCAACCAAGATCTCTTGCCTTATTCGCAATGTCCAATCAAGTCTATCGGAAATTAGCTGTTCTATCTCGCTTGTTCCTCTTTCTCTCATCATCTCCGAAGAAACGTCTCGCAGACCTGCACGTTCTATTAGCAGTTTAATTATGTACGACCAGTAGCGTTGGTCACTTCCCTGTAACTGCACTCTAAAGCACTTATGCATTAGTGTGCCAGCCTGTTCACCCCTATATTTCTGCCCCATAATTCATAGTTGAGAGAACTAGTGATTTAAACATTGTATCGCACACCTTTAAAGGCAATTCCGGAACCCTGCGCACTGCGCAAACGATTTCTTTGAGGGCAATTCATCCTTTACTTTGCGCCGCCACTATGTGACTGTTCCATCCCCCATTCATGGAAAATTTTGCACCAAGATATGTGAACGTTTTGACACGGTCGATAACCATTTCTCTTTGTTACCCCAAATGAACCCATTCTTCAAGACAACTATTTTCGTTTTTTGAATATTTACTATTAGTCCCCATGTCTCACTTTACCTTTCTAGGATATTTAAACTCTTTTATAAGCCCTCAATAGTCTCCGATAATAGAACTAAATCATCAGCATATAGTAGTCCGGGAATTTTCAGGCCATCAATTTTCGGCGCTGCTGTATCCGTTTCCTGTACCCAAGTCAATAGATCGTTTATAAACAAGATAAACAATAGCGGTGAGAGAGGACAGCCCTGTCTTAGTCCTACTGCCGATTTTATTTTTCGCATTGTACTTCCGTCACCGCACCAGACGCAGAAATTTAGTTCTCTGTACATGCTCTGCAACACTTAAAACTTTACGTGAGACGTCTAGCTCATTTAGTTTTCGCCATAAAGCTTCCCTATTGATAGTCAAAAACCGTTTCGAAATCCACAAAACTGCAATATAAATGGCCCTGTTTACGTGAAAGCGCCTGTTTTACTAGGGTATCTAACACAAAGATCGGTAGTCGCGAAGCCTTTCCTAAAGCCTGCCTGGAATTCTGAGAGTTTACTGTATTTTTCCGCCCATTCACTCAGTCGCCCGTTGAGTATTTTACAGAACAGTTTGCTCAGTGCTGGTAAAAGAATAATGCAATTCGTATCCCTTTATTTTTTAAGACCGGTTGGAGGATAGCTGTAATCCACGTTTCTGGATTCGATCCGGACTCAACAGTGGTATTAAATATATTCAAAATACTCTCTGGATCTTTGTGCCACAATTCCGAAATAAATTTTGTCGGAATGTCGTCCGCGCCGCCTGCTTTCTTATTATTCATGGCTAGAATAACCCTATTTGCTTCATTCCAGGTTAAAGGTTCTTCTCATTCAGGCACACTCCGATCAGTGAAAATATCTGTCCGTTTCAATGTCCGCTATAGCGAGCGTCCGTGAAAAATACTGCACCCACGCGTCTGCTGAAATTACATTACTTGCATTTATTTTACTACGCAGAGATCTGGTAACGTCCCAAATAGATTTACTTTGATCGTTTCTTAAAATTGCCTCTATTCTTGCTGACTCTCCTGCCAAGATTTCTTCCATTTATTAATGATGGCCTCGTACTGCCTACGTAATATCAAGTAACTATTTCATGCTTCCACAGTTCTTATGTTTTTGAACTTCCTTGAGGCTATTGCCTATTGCTTCATGCCTGCTCTCCCGACACTCCTCGCTAAACCACCCTTGCGTCAGTACCCTTCCTCCTCTCCCCCACATTCGCATGCCCTTCCCTGCGCGATAGAGCCACCTTTCTAAATTTTTTGTTTGCCTCTCCGGAGACCGCTCCTCTCGTGCCCACCCTGCCGAGTTAAGAATAGACACTTGAAATTCATGTCGCTTTTCCTCTTTCCATATGAACCGTTGTCTTGCTATTGTCACGTTCCTTGATTCCGCCCGCTCCACTGCCGATGGCAGCTCAGTAGCATTTACTGCTAAATGAACGCATGGCAAATGGTCGGATTCTGCCCGTAATTTGATCACAAAATGTAATAAATTGTTTATTCTTTCATGAGACAATGCTTTGCTTTGTCTAGAATTCGCGTTCGCTTCTTGCCGTTTGAAGTCCGAAAATACTTCCTGCTCATTGCCAATTCGAGCATTCAAATCATCTAACACTAGTAAATCAGTACTCGTATACCTCTGCTTCAGCGTGTCTAAGAAATCATTGATTTCGCAGAAGGCTTTTGGAGAATAATTACACCAACCCTGTGGGTGACGGTATATAAACACAATGGAGATATCTATATTTTACATTACTAGTATAATACAAAGGAAATTATCTGAGTCTCTAGTAATTTCATAAACCTAGCCCGAAATATGCACGCAACACCACCAGGGTACCGACCTCTTTTCCCTCTACGTTTTTTTTATTTTTGCATATGGCTGTAAAACCAGACACATTTAATGTTTCACCGTCCTTCCCCCAAGTTTCAACGAGACCAATTATATCAAACGTATTTATGTAGCCATGGAAGTCTTGATTTTGGAGCTTAGAGCCTAGAACCTTTGATATTCCAACATCTTATTCTTAAAACCTATTTGGCAAACTGTTGGGTTCCGACTCACAGCGAGTTTCTTGCCGCTGCATGTTTGCTGCAGCCATCGCCCTCGTAAGCAGTCCTCGCTCCAAGCTGTCAGCCACGAACAGCCCGGGACTCGACGAGTGTCGTGAGCTCCGCCGGGAACGCGAGCAAGACAGGTCCGTAAAGTTAGCATCCCAAAGTTTTAAAAAATATTGAAATTATACTCAAATTTTGTTGCTTTTTTGTTAATTTGTTACTCAAAAAATTGTCGCTCTTCATTTGACCCTGCAATTAAAGATTCGGTAACTTGATATCAAGCTAGCATCGCGAACTCAAAAAACAAAGAAATTACAGAGATAAATAAAAAATAATTATATGGAAATTTGTCTCTTGTTTGTTGCTCAAGAGTTCCCAAAAAAGAAATTTTGTCGCTATTTAAATAATAACAGAAATGCCACTTTTTCGCAAACGCGATGCCAACTTGGTGTCAAGTTAGCATTGCAAACGCAAGAAAACCAACAAATTACAGGGATAAAGTCAGTGGCAGTATCCATTGCCTCAGAGGGAAGGCAAAATGTATGTTTACGTCGCAGGTTCGGACAGACGAGGTCGAACACTTGCTTGAATAATACAAATACAATTTTTGCAACGATATGGATCCCTTAAAATGTAACCTCGATATAATGGGGTCTAATAAAAATGTCAAAACATAGAATATAACTCAATGTCATCAGATGAAACGTATGTTTCTTTTTCAGTCTCCTTGATAATATCATTGGTTTACAATATTCTTACAACTGACGTCAATAGAATTATTAATAACGCGTGTCACTGCACTTCAAACTAAAAAGAGACCAACGAATATGGCATTCGCCTATAAATTGATACCGGTTGATGGACGTTGCATAACGTTCCATGCGCTGCCAAAGATACGGTTTTCAAAACTCAACGAAAATTTGAACCCCTTTTTTCCAAAATGGATATTCCCCGGTCGATCTCGCTCGACTGGAAGAGCTGCGATTTTGAAAACATTCTTTATAATTTGGGTGTACTTTACATGAAGTACCTGGGGCATTTTCAATATTTTCTCAAAAATGGCTTGCAAAAATTGTATTCGTATTATTCAAGTATGTGTTCGGCCTTTATTCCCAGCCGCAGTTAAGTTTCGTTCGAGAGGCAGTTTCGTTACTAGTCAATAGACTTCTTCGCCACGCTTCGAACTTGAGTTGCGTTACGTACTTTAGTTTATGTGCACAAGAAACAGTAATGGAATGCTTAGTTCGCTTAGTTTCGTTTCTGTTGCCATCCTTGGGTAAAAATAATCTGGTTAGTAATTAAAGGGAGTCAAACGAGGGACAACAATTCTGCATTTCAATTTTATTATATTTTATAACAATTCTGCATATATATATATATATATATATATATATATATATATATGTGTATATATAGTGAACTTTTGTCCTGTCCAACGTTGGCTGGCTGCTTGCCCGGCTGGCAGTGGTAGTGAGAACTCACCTGCGTAGCCAATTACAGTATCTGGCAGAGGATTCGGGAGACATGCATGTACTGGGTTCTGGTTTTCTATCATTAAATGATCTGATTATATAAGAAGTATGGCTTTAATTATTCTAGTACCCACCCAAAATAAACACTTATGCCCCCATACATCATTATCACTAAATCACAATTGACGCCTACTGCGCTCTTACGATCAACTCCTCTCTCGTAACTCTCTCTCGACCGTCTTTCTCTCCAGCTTTTAAATGTTTGTGTGCGGTTGCCCCATTTGGCGATCTCACCCGAAATGCTCCATCACCGGCGCTGGTAGGTGGTGGTCTCCGGTAGCAGCGAGGCGCAGTCAACTCCAGTCGACGCCGGGTCTCCCTCGTAATTCGCTGAAGTGGCGGCGTGACGAGAGCGATGCCTCAGGAAAGGCGCCCTCCGTCTTCCGTTGCTTCTCCTGGCGCCCGCACAAGTGGGGCGGACACGCTTGCGTGCGTACACGCGTTTACGTTCACGCTTGTAACAGTCTTCGACGGCTAACGCCTCCGCGCGAGACACTGATCGCGGCACTCGGCAGCCATACGGTGACGCGACACATAGAGAAGGCGAACCAGAAGCGAGGAATTTCCGACTATGAAGCAGCTCGCTCACCGATGAATTTTTTAAATAGAAGACCGAGGAAGCTCCTGTCTCCCTATTTATGGCACGTGCCATTCCCACTCCCGTCATGAAAAGGAAAATGAATTGAAGCCATTTTCCTTTCATTTTAATATTAATTTGTTATTTCGAAACATATTTGAAAATGTGATACTATTTACGGTCTTTATTGTAAAGATAATTAGTATCATCCGCAACGAGAACTGTTCCACCGTTTCGAATCGTCGAGGGCATACGTTTACGTATAGTGGGAAGAGAATAGGCTCTAAAATCGATCCTTGCGGAACTCCATGAGCAATTGGCAATAAATCGGAATGGAGTGTAATTTTCACACCATAACCATCATTCATCACTCTTTGAGATTGTTGTTTAAGGTACGAATATAAACAATCTACCACAGATTCACAGATTCAACAATACCACAGATTACGAAGATAATTTTGAAAGTAATATGTTATGATTAATGACGACAAATGCTTTTGAAATGTCTGAAAATACTCTAGCACATGCAGCACTTGTTATTACTACCACCTGCTGGGTAATTAGATATTTCGAATTTGCGCCGTCAGCCCATGTGTTTGAATTTTTGACTTGTAGTTTTCTATAAGGGCATTGTTTGAAATAAACTTTCTTGTGATTTTGTTTTGTGTTTTACCAAATCGTAATACGAAGAAGAGATAGCGTGGCTCATCTGTTCTTTTCAGTAAAATGTTTTTCATGAAAATTCAAGTATACAGCTTTTAAATAATTCGCGATTTATTGAAATGAAATTATCCATTATAATGTATTTATTAGTAATTTTTTGCTTCACAGGCATCTAGCACGTAATCCATTCATATGTGATTGTAATCTTCGCTGGCTGGCTGAATATTTACATCGAAATCCAATCGAAACTTCCGGTGCTCGATGTGATACGCCCAAGCGGATGCAGCGCCGGCGTATTGAAGCACTCAAAGATGAAAAATTCAAATGTAAGGGTAAGCAAAGCTATATGCTGTTTGTATTTCGGTAGTTGCGGTTGGTATCGCATGTAGCACATTGCGAGTTGGTCTGTCTAGGTCTCGTACTTTCCCACTTTAATTCCATATTATTCCTTCTAACCATGGTCCTGTTGCGTTTCTTCTGGATGATTTGTCTTTGGAGTTCAATTTCAAAATATACCTCATACATTTCTGTACTAAGTTAAAATATGATAATAGACTATACCAAAAATATGTTTTATAATTAATCACTCGTTTAGATCCAAAGCAACGAACGGATTTTTATTTTCTCACTTTACTTCGTAAGAAAACAGTTATTGTAATCGTTCGCCGGTAACGGCGAATTTTAGTCCCTTAACCCTTGTTGCTGGGCCCTGGAAACGAAAAAAAATAGATAAGTCTTGTTTCTGTTTATCGTATTTCTAGTATTTATCGTATTCCTCTATCACGTTGTGTAGACGGAATCCATGTTTTGTGCGTCCTTGATCCTGAAAATCGATTGATGGCAAAATGGATGTCCATCTCCCTGTCTGCGGTCAACGCTACCGCGTAAACTGTTCAGACGAATTTCTACGGAAATATTCCTTCATTGATTTGATCGAACGCGAGGCCCTCCGAGTTTGACCTGGATATTTCGTTTTTAGGGGGTGCTTTACATTACTCCTCAATATCATTTCGAATTTTTTCTCAAAAGTGACTCCAATTTGTATTGAACTTTCTCATCGGAAAGCATCGAAAACGATTAAAGGACGGAGCCGGTTTCATTTTCATGTAAATCCCTGATTTGTTGAAAGTTACAAAAGTTCGAAAACGGTGTCATTCTACAACTACAATATTCAAGATGCATTTTTTCGTAATGAAATCTATTCTTCAAAAACAAATCTTGAAGTAAGATCAGAGGGTAAGGAGAGATTCTGCTTTTCGTAAATATGAGGAGTTTTGACATTTTATGTGAAATTTAAGCAATATTTAAACAATTATTTTAAAAAAATGGTTCCATTTTTCTATAAATTTTCTCTTCGTATGTGTCAAAGGACGGTTAAACAATACGTGATGATCCCATTTTCGACGATTTCTCTGTATTTTCGAAAATTGCAAAACTTTAAGATAGCAAAATTCAATATTGGTGATGAGAGATGTTTTTCTTCAATGAAATCTTTTTTAAAAAATCATATCTTAAAGAAGGATCATGTAAAATTATTTAAACTAGTAATTTTCGCGTAATTGTTGAAGTTATTGTAAGTTTTTAAAAAATTACACAATCCGCATCAACATTTTTCTTTAAAATTTTCTCACGGATAGAACAAGAGACGCTTGGGCACAGATCTTATTTTCGTTGAACACTGAATTTTCGAAAACTACAAAAGTTGGAAACATGCGAGAAAGGACGTCCTGTTCACTAATTCGTTTTCAACCGCTTTCCTCCGTCAGTTGCAGGGACCGCAAGGCCTGCCCGCAGTCGTGCTTCCCCAAAGCGCCACAGTGCGCCGGGGTGCATTGGGGAAGAAGAAATGATTGCAATGATAATAATATGAAGGGAATGGGAAGGAAGGATTGGTCAATGGCCCATTGTGTAGAATGCTGCTGTTTTCACGGATGTGCATCAATTCAAACGCACTACTTTAGTCATTTCATAACTGAACGTCATATTTCTGGAGTCGAGACACAAACACACACACACACACACACACGCACAAGGTTGATTCATGTAAGTTTAGCACATGCTGCAGTTTTTGAATGGTTGAAGTTATTGCAAAGCAGTTTTCACGGATGTTCAAGAGGGAATGGGGCTAATTGATACGTGTATTCATTTCTCTTTTATCACTTTTATTTTACGTGGTACTGAGGTAACTTTGTTTTTCTTAAATGGAACTATACACATGTTTTAGTCTGTCACATCCAGCGTAAAAAGACGAATCGTTGTGTGTTACATAAGCATTTTTGAGTTGTTTTTCTTCTTCTTCTTCTTCTTCTTCTTCTTTCTTCTTCCTCAGCTTGATTGCGCGTCCGCAGGGGGAGCGCTACGTGGCCTTGGGTGTCGGACTGTTATCCGTTCAAAATATCCGTTAAACACGTGGAATGGAGTGGAGTGGCGTTGGAAATTTCGAAAGTTCCTAAAGTTGTTTAAAGGATTTAAAGTCGAAATTGTTTGTTTCTTTTCAGATAATCCATTTTTAATTTGTGCACATATTTTTCACAAAGCGTAAGGAGCTGTAAATGTTTTGATAAAAATTATTTGATGTAACAATATTGCTAATCATAGATTCTGTAAATGTTACCTTAATGTATATTTGTTAATCTTTCTAAATTAAAAATTAATGTTCATCTATCATTTATCATTAATGTTCAGTCGTCCAGCCTTCCAGGTTAATTTTCTTTACGTCTGTCATGCATTCAAACAGGCATTCAAGAATACATGTTACCGTTAAACACATGGATAAGGTTAGGTGAAGTGACCATCTCTAATATAGATCTATTAGTTTCGTTTGCTTTTGCATTAATTTTCGTATACCTAACGTGTTTATATGCTTTTTTTGGAGAACCTATAAAATATTATATGCTTTCATCGCCATCTGAAATTTCAGAACGTTATCTATAATGGAAATATATAGATGATCATTAATTTTTAATTTACAAACATTAATAACTTTATATTAAGGTAACATTTACAGAATCTATGATTGGCAATTTTGTTACATCAACCAATAATCAAATAATTTTGATCTAGAAATGTAGATTCTTACGCTTATGTAAATATGTAAAATATGTACACTTTTTAAAATATGAATTATTAGGGGGAAAAAAGAATTTCGAATTTAAAAACCCGTATATTTTGAAATTTCATGTTTTGTACAACAATCTTTTTTTCTTTCTTTTTTTGCGTGAAAATTTAGTTTCTATAATAGTTAGAGCTAACAAACTCGAAAATCGAAAGTTACGTATTTTGGGAATTTAGGTTTGAAAATAAACTGCAGTTTTGAATTCGCGTGTAAAAACATCAACTAACAAACTAAGTTAATAAGCTTAAAGCATTTGTTTTCAAAACAAAAGATAGAATTATTATTCTATTAACTTTCCATTCCAAAAATGTCGTGTAAAAAGAAAAAAAAATAGAGACTCAATGCAAAACACCTTTTCTTTAAACTATTTACTATTAGGACAAACGTTTTTTTAATATTAAAATATATTTTCACGTGAGATTTCCATTTTTTTGTTCGTCCGAAACGCTCACAAGTTTTACTTATTTTGTGTGTAAATAGAAACAATGTCAAAAGTCAAGCACTAAATATGATGCTTCTAGCTTTTTTTACATCACATTGAACAAGTCTACACATTTTAGACCAATCGGAAGGAGTCATGCTTTTTTTCGGCCGATTTCACGTGGAATTATCCAGTTAGAATTGTCAAATTTGTGTGGATATTTGCTTGAAAATATTTAGTTTTCGGACCAAATGTTCTACGATTTGTAATGAGTTTTACAATAAATGATGACTGAGATGTGTTAAATCGGAGAGAAATGGTGGTATAAATAGTATTACATAACTATTACTAAATGCGAGAAAGTACCTGCTGCTTTAGCACCAGTAGTTAAAGATGTTCTCATTGCAGTAACAATTAAATTCATTTGTGAGAATCCGCTCTCGCATTCGTTGGACAAAATAACTACTCATTTTTATTGCATTTTTAACTTCAAGTAAGTTGTCCTGGAGAATCTTCAAGTATAAATATTCTTGAAAACCTCTAATTAATTGTCTCATTCAGTTTAAATTTGGTAACAAGGTTTTTCATTTCATTTTCTCCATAATTCAATTATGGGCATTTTTGGGCCAGTGTTTCATATCTATCACTTTTGCTAAAGTGACAAGTTCTTCATTATGTTCACCAAGCAGTCTTGTCTTAAATTTTGTCTTTAGTTGTTTGTTTTAATTTTTTTAAATTGATATGGTTTACAGGAAACGGTTTTTGATGCTCCCTTCATTTTTGCGAAGAGGGACCCCAAAAAATGATACATTTTCCACTATTTCTTTGGCCATAGTATAATAACTAGGGCTCGGATGGTTATGCTTCAAAAAATGTAAAATATGTCTCTAATTATGAGATTTAACACAGGTATATATGCATTAACAACGCAGAAAATGTGTACAATACAAAACCTTGTAAAATGATGAAATAATCATAATTTGTTCTTTTCATTCGTTTTATTTATCACTGAAGATGTAATTAATATATAGTCAACCAAAACAATACAAATTATGACAAAACTCACCTGAATTATTGACTGAAACTGTTGCTGAAGGTCACTTAGTGTTTTCCATTACAGTGTATAAATATGTGTATTACAAATATCTTTAAAATTATTAAATTACTAGTATACAATGTAAATTGCGTTTTATTATCACTGGTATTATTATTATTGTTATTATTATTATTATTATTATTATTATTATTATTATTATTATTAATGTATGCTGAGAATTAAACCATCGCCACCTAAATAGATCTATGTAGATGCCGTTGATTAACTTCCAGTACCTTAAAATACTAACGCAAAGGAAGACGAAGAGAAAGACGAAGAGCAAGGCAGAGAGAAAGGCGTAGACGTAGAGAAAGACGTAGTGGAAGAATAGAAGAAATCTTAGAAGACAAAGAATTCGAGAATAGAAAATCGAAGAATTTCCTTTCACGAAAAATGAACTAAATAAGTGGAGGGCCAATTGAGTTTCCCAGATCAGACGGCCGTGGGTGCACGTCTCCGAGAGGAGCATAACGGTGTCATCGATATGTTTATCGGTGTCATCGATTCTGTTTATTTTCTGTATATATTCGTTTTTTGCGAACAATATACAAACGAAGAATATTAAAATTGAATTAATAAAACGTATCCACTGTTTTCTAATGACAATCATTTATTGACAATTATCACGACATTTATAAACTGTTATCCCGTGGTATAATCAGTGAATTTAATTTAAAGTGATAAACCAGCTTGAGGACACTGTGAACCTGTTCGTATCACCAGACCCTAGAAGTGTTACCAAAAAAACAAAACAGGTCCGGAGAACTCGGCAACGTACCAATGGCGTACGAATACGCAGTATTGACAACTTAACTACTCGAATTATCTAAACTTAATAAATTGGCATTACTCTGAGTTTTCTTAATTTTACACAAAACATTGCCGTATGCATTTGTGAAGATATCCATCTCTACATTGGTATTAAGGGTTTGATTCAGTTTGATATGAACAGTATCTGAAATAAGATACTGTTCGCCTTAACCTCGGTGTCCAAAATAACTGGATTCTCGAAATCGAATTCATGTAACAAATTGAGTGAATGTCTGGATACAGAATTAATGCATGGAGAAGATACTTAATATTCTTAGAGTGCTTGTTCATTCGCTGTTTCACTGGGCGTTTAGTTTGTCCTGTGTATGTGTTTACTTTAGTTTTTAGCGTTTAGTTTGTAGTGTGGATGTTTATTTGCAATTTAAACAAGGTAAACTATATACCATATTCTCTCGTTTCATAAATGGAGCTTGGTCTTTCACATTCTTAATCAGGCTCTGTTTATTAATTAATGTATTACATACCTTGTCTAATATTTGAATGAAGGCATACTTTCATTAACTTCTTTTGAATTTTAGGTACGAAAGGCATTACGATGGTCTGTTTTATGTTCGTCTGGTTTCGGTGTCTGAAGAAACATTTGCTTCCGATTGAAAACCCTATACTGTTATTTTATTTAATCTCTTGTACCTCGTCACAAATAATCTTGGACAATTGTTCTCTTCTAATTTTTTCTTAACATCATCTAAATTAGAATTGTGGTAAACTTGATCAGACAATCTCCGTCTCGATTCACTAACCCAAAGAATACTGATTTCTTATGTATAGGATGGGCCGTTAAGGAATTTAGAGTTCTACCTGATGAACATTTCTTCCTATACCAGTTATTATCTTATCACTATTTAAATTTAGGATGATCTACGAAATTCAAAGAATTTTTGATTGATTTTTCTATTGTAAAATTAATTTCTGAATTATATGAGTTATAATCTGTTATGAGACGCTCTGTATTATCCCTATCTATAATGATTAAAATATCATCGACGTATCTTTTAAAAAAGAATATTTATGTCGTGGTAAAATTGTTTCTGAAATTTTTGTGATGAGTTCCGAAAATATGGAACTCATAGAGCGTCCAATATGTGTTCCTGTTAATTGCCTGTAAATAACTCTATCAGAACTGAATTCTATATTACTCACTAAACATTTAACGACCATTATAATATCTTCTAAAGGAAAAGAAAAATCTGTGAGCCTCGAGATAAATTCTCTTAAAGCTTCAATTATCAACTGATGTGGAATACTTGGAAACATCGCCACTACATCTAGTGAAACATCTATTGAAAATATTTCGTGATCTGGAGGTACAATTAAATTTTTCAACAATTTTGTTAAATCCAAAGTATTCGTAATAATATACGTTTCATTAGTTTTTAACAATGGTTTCAATGAAGTAATTAAAAATTTACAAAGCTAGTGTTGAGATGTGCCTCATGATGATACTACCAATAAAACTGGAAAAATTTCGCTTTGCACTTGTACTAAACTATAAGCCCTCAATTCTACCAGTTGTGAGGTAAATGGTGTTATAAGTTTTTTGTGTAATTAAGTTCTTGGACTTCCATCTCTTAATAATTTCCTGTAACGATTTTATAAACGTTGGCAGCTTACTCTTATTAAGTGGCAAATACTTATTGACATCAGTCATTCCAGATTTAACTTTCAAAAAGTAATACAATAATCAGTCGCAACTATACCCACTTTTATCTGATGTAATAAACAATAATTGGGGATTTTCTCTGATGAATTGCTTGGTTTCATGTAAATGAGATAACAGTAGTTTTTCTTTATCGTTGAGCTTTACCGGACGTGTTATGTATGAATTAAGTGCATCAACTAAAGACCGCCCCATGTCACGTGTTTCAGACTTTTATACCAAACGAGGATGACTCTACTTCTTTAATGGTATTTAGCCTTACCTTAAATTTATCATTGAGCTTAAATGGGTAATTAAATTTTTTCTCAGTTCTAAAGTGTTATTACTACATCTAGAATTTCTATCGGGGGCTAAGTTCCAAAAAACTTTTTACTGTATGATGAGTGATCAAAACTTAAGTTCTCCTTCTCTCTAAATTGTTTGAATTTCAATCTCATAAACTTCTACTTTTTATCGATATTTTTCAAAAATATTCTAAGACGAAGACTTTGTGTTTGATAGAATTTATCTATCTCATTGTCAAAGAATAATTGCAAGTTAAGTTCGCTTTGCCTCAATTGTTTAGCAAGACTTTTGACATACCAGTATTTCTCCCTAATGCACAATTTCAAAATTTGAAAATCTAACTTTCTTTTCCTTTTGATATGATTTCAAATTCTTAATATTAATAAATTGAACATTAACTTTAGCATTCGAAATAAAGGAATGTAATATGCCTTGTCGGTGACAATTGGTTACAAAAAGTTTTTTTTTTTGCAATCAGTTAGATCAACAAAGCCCTGTTTCCTTATCATATTATGTAGCAATGTCGGTGAAACAATGATCAGTGTAAGTACTATATAACTAACCAGAGAAAAAGAAAAAAAAATCTAGACTCAGGCGATGGTTCGCCAGAGAAACGACACAATCCTTTTAGAATGCCGTACTGAAGAACAGATCAACAAAATCTCCGATCTAAAAGAAATAGCCGGCCTGTAGGTGCGTGTGTCCACCCAACCGACCTTAACCCTCTGCAAGAGTGTGGTGAATTATTAGGACTTTGCGTAAGAAACGGAAGAAGACCTGAAAACATTCTTTCAGCCCTATGGTGAGACTGACAAATTCAGAATCTAGGGGAGAGTGAATGGGGTACTCACCCCTACCTCAACGTTAATAGTGACCTTCGACGTCCATCTCTGCCAGAGAAAATAGCATGTAGCTATTACAATCTCCGTGTCAGGCAGTATATGCCAAATCCCCTGCGCTACTTTAAATGCCAGAGGTTCGGCCACACACAGCCCCGTTGCATGAGCGTCGCAGTCTGCGTAGACTGTGGAAAAGAATCATGTAACGACTCGAACAGCTCCGCAGATCCAAGGTGCGTCAGCTGTTCTGGGAAGCACCCATCCAATTCGTTCCAGTGCCCTATCTTCTTGAAAGAAAGGGAGATTCAGAAGATCCGTGTCTCAGAAAGTTTCCTCTCGTGAGGCACGACATAGTTACCAGACGCGTAACCCTATAGATATGGTTCAAAGTTTTGCTGACACCGTGGGTCAACAGCAGAAGACATCAAATTGCGAGTCCCAGACCCAGAAAGTTACATCTGTGTGCCAAGCTGCCTGTCAGGTGTCCTTTGAAGACATCGGTGGAGATGCATATACCAGATACCTTTTCCCATCTGAAACAAAGAAGGATACGGAAACGTGTTTTGTCGAACACACAAAGGAGTCAAGCTGAGAAACCGAGGCCGATAGGCCCTATTTCTAGATCCAGGTCGCCTGTTTCAAAAAACCGAAGTCTCCCGACATATGACATGCTACTCTCTCTAGCTGTAGTCAGGACGACTCTGCAGGGAACCCCTAGAAGGGGCGTTGTGTGACCGGTTTCTTTAACACCTAGAAATTATGGTTCTCCTCTCGTGGTAACTCAATGGCTTTCGTACTTGTTTCAACGAATTAAAACTGACAAAGTCTCTGCATAGACCCGTTGTTATCTGCCTGCAGGAAACACATCTCCTTCCTGAGCATTCTATCTTCACGGCTTTTGTTATTACAGGCAAGACATTGATGACAAGAATCGACGACCATGAAGGAGTGATCGTCAATGATTCTAAAAGCTTGCTCAAATCCAACTCCTTGCCGTCTTGTGACCTTCTGACAAGTATCATACAACACCAAATGCGTATGAGTATGAGTATGAGTATGAGTATGAGTGTGAGTGTGAGTGTGAGTGTGAGTGTGAGTGTGAGTGTGAGTGTGAGTGTGAGTGTGAGTGTGAGTGTGAGTGTGAGTGTGAGTGTGAGTGTGAGTGTGAGTGTGTGAGTGTGAGTGTGAGTGTGTGAGTGTGAGTGTGAGTGTGTGAGTGTGAGTGTGAGTGTGAGTGTGTGAGTGTGAGTGTGAGTGTGAGTGTGTGAGTGTGAGTGTGAGTGTGAGTGTGAGTGTGAGTGTGAGTGTGAGTGTGAGTGTGAGTGTGAGTGTGAGTGTGAGTGTGAGTGTGAGTGTGAGTGTGAGTGT